>OX463860.1:33040171-33132610 GCA_949825065.1 Odontocerum albicorne
TAGCCAAACATTGTCCTCCGTTAATTTCCCTCCGTTAATTTCCCAAACAAAACGCCAATTTCATATGTAAGGACCTAATATAAAGAGTGTATGTTTTAGATTTTCGGCGATGGAATTAGAATAATTACAAGATCAACTTTATGGGCACCACCACTTGTACACAAATGTTCCAGATAATTACAAGATCAACTTTATGGGCACCACCACTTGTACACAAATGTTCCAGATAATTACAAGATCAACTTTATGGGCACCACCACTTGTACACAAATGTTCCAGATAATTACAAGATCAACTTTATGGGCACCACCACTTGTACACAAATGTTCCAGATAATTACAAGATCAACTTTATGGGCACCACCACTTGTACACAAATGTTCCAGATAATTGAGAAAATTTTGTAGCATTTATTAATTTTTCAATTTTATTTAAATTTTTCAAGTCCACAGAATTATTGTGCGTTTTTAATAAAATAATTGTAATAAATATAAGTATTTTATATTGTTGATAATATTCCTTACCAATGACAGTGACATTCTACACTATTATATTATACATTATTAACATCTTGTCATTTTATTCTCTTAAACAAAATAATTAGTTGTATATATTTATAATTTACATTGGACATATAGTATAACATTGCTCTATAAATTTTACCTATTTTTTTTTAACAAAAATGAAAATATAATTATTTTATAGATTTTGGTGGCTTTGAATATAAAAATGACATTAAAAATTCTGGATTGGCTCTAGTTTACAAGATAAATAGGATATTTCTGTCTTGAAATACAGGTCCATTATTGCTTTCACATGTACTGTCATGAGACCGAACTTTATGTGTAATGGTGGCAGCACAACTTTTACTGAGATTCACTAATGGTTCACATACATTTTTCGTTCTAGGCACAAAAGGTGGCTTTTCTTTTGCTTGTTTTGAACACTCTTCTCACTCGTGTCTCGCTCACATATAAAGCGATGCGAGATAGTACGAGTATTTGGTGTGGTTCAACCCGCCCTGCAGACCGAGTAGTATAGCGATTATGAAAATCATAATTAAACGCTTCGATAGTTCTATATCCTTTATTCCTTTACTCAGTGACAGCTGTTTCGCCATACAGTGGCCTTGTCAAACTGTGGGCGAAGCTTAGCTCCGTGGCTATATATACCCAAAAATATTTACATATATAATTTTTTTGGTGTGTTTTTAGCGAAGGGTTTTTTTATATGAATATTTTTTTATTTTTTCAGATAATTCACGGACTGTAAGTAGATGTTAAATCCATCAGCAGATTTTCTTACAGTATTATTAATTCTTTGGCCTGGATGGAGTGTTGCCTAGGCTTAAAGTGTACACTCTAACTCAACCAGATGATGGTCACAAGTCCATAAAATACCAATTAAATAGATACCATCTCCTATATATCCAAAAAACAGAGAACAATGTTCCTATAAAAATGCCATCCAGGCCAAAGAATTAATAATACTGTAAGGAAATCTGCTGATGAATCTCCAGGTAGATCTGAAGTCAGATTGCAACTATTTAACATCTACTTGCAGTCCGCGAAGTATCTGAAAAAATAAAAAAATATTCATATATATCTTTTTTTTTTTTTTGGGCATATATAGCCGCATAGCTAAAGCTTCACCCACAATTTGATGAGGCCTCTGTATGGCGAAACAGATGTCACTGAGTAAATAAATAAAGGATATAGAACTATCAAAGTGTTAAATTTTGATTTATCTAATTAAAAATGGAATTTTATGAATTGAAAATTGACAGCATCAATAGTATCACGATGACTCAAATCATCACAATTCAACCTTTCACTTTTGCCTTAGTTTTTTGCTGCTTAGAATACATTTTATATTATTGTAATACCAGCGTATTTAATTTACCGGTCTGTTTAAAGTTATATATATATATACAAGACATACTGTACTGTATAATATTGTCGAGTGGTTTCAATTGTGTTTCCTTGTACCTGTATGTTTTAAGTTATATATATAGTATATATACAAGACATACTGTACTGTATAATATTGTCGAGTGGTTTCAATTGCCTTTCCTTGTACCTGTATGTTTAAAGTTACATATATATACAAGACATACTGTACTGTATAATATTGTCGAGTGGTTTCAATTGCCTTTCCTTGTACCTGTATGTTTAAAGTTACATATATATACAAGACATACTGTACTGTATAATATTGTCTAGTGGTTTCAATTGCCTTTCCTTGTACCTGTATGTTTAAAGTTACATATATATATTAGGTAAAGTGGAAAGAAATGACAATTTTTTGTGATGCGACAAAAAATTGATTTAAACAAAAACTATACAATATTATTCCGTTAAATAATTATCGTTGTTACCGATGATCTTCCTCCACAGAATAAGTAGTTTTTTAATACCTTATTCGTAAAATTCTGGCAGTTTTTCGGTAAAATATGACTCCAAGTGATTTTGGACTTGTTCGACATTCGTAGATTTTTTATCTCGAAGCGAATGTTCCATCGACTTAAAAAGATGGTAATCCAAAGGCGCAATATCAGGTGAATATGGTGGATGCTGCAGAACTTCTAAATCTAGCTCTCTTATTTTGTCCTGCGTAATCCTTGCTGCGTGTGGTCTTGCATTATCATGTTGTAGAATTCTTCTCTGATTCTTTACTAAAACTGATCATTTTTTAAGCAGTTCTGCCTTTAATCTTTCTAATTGGGCACAATACACATCTGTTGTAACAGTCTGACCAGGTTTTAGTAATTCATAATGAATAACTTCCAAAATATCCCACCAAACACAAAGGAAAACCTTTTTCAGAGTCAATGTCGGCTGAAGGGTAGACACAGGTACCTGATTCGTCGTAAACCATTGTTTTTTGTTTTTTTTTCTCCTCGGATTGGTGTAAAGGACCCACTTCTCATCCCCAGTAACAATTTTTCTAAGAAACGGATCAGTTTCATATCTGGAGAGTGAAGATGAACAGATTGTTATTCGTTGTTCCATGGCCGTTGGAGAAAGTTCGTGCTGCTCCCAAATTCCTTGTCTATTTTGTTTTCCGAGCCTTTTCAAATAGTTCTTCACTGTTGATCACGGACAACCGATATCTTGTGACAATTCTTTGATGGTTTAACGCGGATCGGACCTCACTAATGAGTTTAAAGTGTCATCATCGATTTTAAGAGGTCTTCCTATTTTTGGTTTGTCCTTCGATTCCCTTTCACAACTTTCAATTTTTTTAAACCATCTTTGGCAATTCAAGATGTCTCTATAAATATCGCAGATGGTCTGGGTAGCTTCTTTTGAATTCAATCCTTTATCAAATAAAAACAGCATAAAATACCGCAAATGTGTCTCTTCAATCTCTGGCTTTTGCAGTTTTGTAATTTGGACCAAAACCAAAACAGAATATCAAAACAGAAAGGATATTAATAGAGCTTCAAAACTATACCAACCACGACGTATTAACCCAACGGTAACTGGTGGCAAACTGGTTTCAACGTGACGCCTAATGAAAATTGACATTTCTTTTCGCTTTATCTAATACAAGACATACTGTACTGTATAATATTGTCGAGTGGTTTCAATTGCGTTTCCTTATACCTGTATGACATAAAAACAAGAACCAATCGACTAAAGTTGATATTGTTTACAAATTCAGCACCTCAAAATCTATAAAGAATGACTACTTTTGTTTTTGTAGTGAGTGAGCAGTGTAATTCATTATTCTTTCTTATTATTTGGACATAAAAATGTTACATATTTGTGGTAGTATTGTAAAAAGATTTTTTGCAGTATGAAAATGAGTTATTTCACATAATCACAGTAATCAACAGTATTTGATCAAAATGATTATTTGAATAAATAAAGGCGCTGTATAGCGCTACACAATGTATGATTCCATGTTCACTTATACTTTGCAAGTTGGTGTTGCAAATGCCTTGTGTAATAAGTGATATTTGTTTCAAATGGACGATTGCTCGTTACCAATAAAGTGGAACAAAAATGTTCATTGTCTTTTTATTGCGATGTTTATTGTTTTACCTGATTTAAAGTTTAATAATTTAAGAGTAATATTGTTATATCAAAATCTGTTAAGATGATATTCCACAACATTGTTCTAGTAACAACTTGGATGTTTTCCCATACATCAAAGTTGTTACTAGAATGTGGGTGTGGAAAAAGTTTGAAAGGAACTGTATAAATGCTGCACTGGGTGTGGAAAAAGATTGAAAGGAACTATATAAATGCTGCACTGAGAAGAAAACATGAAGGGACAATGTTTGACAGATTACGGAATGAAGTGATTAAGGAACAATGTGAACGTGAGACTGATGTATTTATTAGATGAAAACAAGCACTCATTTGGATATGTAGGACAAATGAGTGAAGAAAGACAAAGAAAACAAATATACATTGCGAATGTCAGTGGAAAGCGTGGTAGAAGAAAACCGAAGAAAGGATGGCTGGATAAAGTGAATGATAATAAGAGGACAATTTATACAGCGCCATTTTAACAGCAGAATCTCCTCAAGGGTCCTCTAATTTGGGATTTGAACCCACTTATTGAGACATCAAAAGTATTGGGTGTTAACATAAGTTGTGTCCGTTTTTTTCCAAATTAAAAATTAGCACCAAAAGTAAAACAAAATGGTAAAGGTTATACGTCATTCGAAAGAAAATTTTCTGCTCTACAAGATATTGTGTTTGCTTTTACGTTACATATATTATTTTATTTGAATACAAGCCTTCATAATGGAATGTCAAGTAGATGAAAGTGAGCATTTTCGATACCTCCTTCTGTTCGCATTCAATCGTGGGAATAAAGCTGCTTGCGATATTTGCGAAGTGTATGGTGAAGATGCTATGAATGAAAGGACAACCTAAAAGACATGGAGCGTTCCGGACGACCAGTGGACTTCGATGAGGACCGCTTAAACCATATTCATGAAGATCCCCTTCAAACCACCGTAGAATTGGCTGAGCAGATGAATTGTAGTCATATGACTGTATACCGCCATCTTAAATCAATGGGAAAAGTCCAGAAGTTCGGCGCTTGGGTTCCACATGTTTTGAGTGAAAACAACAAAAATCAATTGTCAAACTTTGTTCTGGGGTACAAAGAAAAACATATTTAAGATCCACACAGACTACAACACATCCGTGCCATATTATCAATAGAATCAGACGTAACAGTGAATATGGGCTTCAATGGCATCGTAGATGCATTTGCGGAAAAGAAAGCAGGGCGTAAACTGGAGTGGTTTTTCGTATGGTGTGAAATACATCATTCAAGGTCACCACCACCAGCCCAAACGGAAAGAACAAGAAATTGTTTGGGGTGCAAGTTGCAAACTGCCTAGCGGTGGATAGATCCGATAAGAGAATCACCACCCTTATTCACGTTCAAGAGAGAATTATAAAAATATCCCATTATTTAGAATATCCTAACACCTTAATTTCCTTCCGTTTCCTTTCCAGCGAGTCCAACAGAAAGATGCTCGAGTACTACATTGTTCAGAGATTAGTATTGTTTTCTACATAAATTTAAATATTTTTCCATTTTTGTAAAATATATCACGGATTAAAATGACTATGTATCCAAGACAAGCTGATTAGATGGTAAATATTGCTGTATAGCAATAAACCCCACAAAAGAAGAAACGAATAGATAAAAACAAAAAAAATACAGCCAGGGAGTGAAGTGTGACCTGGTGCAACATCGGATTGCGTAAAGTCGCGAGATAATACTCCTTATTGACCATAAGGCCAAGCAGTATGAATTCACAGTTGACTATGCCGTTGTAATTGGAGAAAACAGTAAGTTGAACCTTGACATTTGAACGAACTTGACGTGCTCTTTTCGGTCTTGGCTCTTCAGAAAGCTTCCATCGGGACATATACCCTTTCGTCACCTTTTATGACGTGCTTTAGTAATTTTGGATCGTCGGTGATTTTAGCCAACATTTGCTCAGCGATGTTTTTGCGATGCTGCTTTTATTGAAAATTCAAAAGCTTTGGAACAAATTTGGCTACCACTAGCCTCATGCACAAAACTGGTAAAATCAGCTTGGCATGAACCATATACGATACCAACTGACTACCTCAGCAGCTTTCCTTCCTCCCCAACAGTGATTCGGCGAATATTAAACACCATATCCTTAATTTCTCCATATTTCCATCAACCTTTTCACGGACCTGTTGAGAACGTTTGTACCATTTATAAAACCTTGAATTTGACATAGCATTCTCGCCAAAAGCCTTTTCCAACATTTGCACTACTTAACTGTACTTTGTATATACATTTAACGCAAATTCGTTGTCGTTATTTTTTAAATGAAAAAATCGCAAAAATTCCAAAATGGGTTGTGAATACTTGCCTGTCAAACGCAACGGAAATATTCATCACAGATAGTGTCGCCAATGTAAGGAAAAAAGATGGGCTCTATCAAAATGAAACAGCCCGCGACATTAAGTAAATCTTGCTATTCTTTGACCAAACAATGTATATTGTATAACTAAGGAATAAGATAAACAGAAGGAGCTTTTTGAGAAGATATATGGATGTGTAGGAGGTGAAGGAAGTACGTCGTGTTATGAAAGTTTGGCGCTATGTTTTCTCTACTTACCCCAACAGGTAAATGGCGTAATGGTAGGTACATATGTATGTAAATAAAACGGTGATTTTAAACTAACCGCCTAATTGTCAATTATTGTAAAAATGTACAATGACCAACAATAAGAAACAATATTTTTATATTATAAATAATATTACGAGTGACACGTGTAGATAGACACTACGATAACAAGAGAAAGAGAGACAAAAAAATCATACGAAATGGCAAATAATGCTGCCAGTATTTAATACCTGTTTAAATATAACCAAAGGTAATACAAAGAAATATTAATGTAAATGATATCATAATGATACATAATTCAACATTTTTTTTAGAATCAAACGATGTTTTTTTAGCTTTTTCAGAAAAAAATGAAGTTTTAACAATGATATCTTGGTCTCAACCAGAGATAATACAGTCAACTAGGATATGCGAGCAAAGATCGAACGTGACAAAAGAGCTATAAATATAATAAAAACATCGATGTATCCCTATAGGTTCACGCTAGTTCGGGTGAAACAGTTGATAAAAAAAACATCACGCCGAACCGATTGATGAATTTTAGAAAATATGGAAAGGTTTATTATTATTGATAGATGCTTATATTCGATTAATAAATTTATATACCTAATAAGAATAACAATCTTCTTGAATAGATAAATAAATAATTTATTAATTATTTTTAACACATACATAACAATTAAAATAATAATTAATTCGTACCATTTTGCCAAAACAAATTCATTGCGTTCATTATTTTTTACTATTTTCTTGAGATATTAAATGTCTCTTGCAAGTTTGTATCTACCAGTTGCTTGGCGTCCATAGATGCCGTGAAAGCGGCACATTCCCTAATGGTTAAATATTGTTTACGCAGAAAATAAAAACTTTAATTTTTATTTTACAAAATAGAAAGAAAATAATAGTAAATATAATGCCAAATTAACTACGTCACTATAGCAGTACGCACATATACGCCAGGCTAAGCGAGTAAGCTATGAATTCTGTAGCTTCTCCTGCTTGTGCGCAGTTTGATTTCTCAGGCACACAATCAAGAGCCGATACATTTGACACGCGCTCGTCAAGTATGATGAGGAATCTATGAAAGCTGTAGCTTCCATCGCCCACGCGCGATTCAATTTTCGCGTGATAAGCATTATTTAAATATTGACTTTTAGCTTGTATATTATTCTTTCAATATCATAAATTTCAACAAACACGGTAGTTATCTAAATACCAACAGTATACCTAAGCTCGAAAGTCCCGCCACGCTATTGGTATATACATGAAACGAAATAATTTAGAATTGAAAGGAAAATACGTGTATACTAAAAATTGAAGGGAAGGAATAATTTGAAAAAAAAATTTAGCAAACCACTTGGTACAAATGAGCTTTGCATAAAATGTGAAGGAAAAATATTTTATAAAATAAAAAAAAAACAGTACGTAGAGCTAAAATTTATAAAACGGGCCTAGTCGGTTCAGCTGAATAAATGATTTATTAAAAAAATCTATTCAAACTGAAGGTTGAGAAGTTCATTTTAATTACTTTGAACGACCAAATGTATCAAAATCTAAAATGAGGAATTGAGAAAAGTGGCAGAAGCAAAATATAAATACCAGGATAGAATAGGAACATAATATGATACATAAATCAATAACTTCTTTTCAATACGATGAATATAATATTGCATACATAATAATAAATAATATTCAATAACTTTTTTGTTGTTTTTCATAAAAAAAAACAACTGTTTTCTTATTTTTCATAAAAAACAATCGAATTTAGTAGTGTAGAAAAAGAAAATCATTTTGTAAAATTATTTCCTATAGTAAATTTCATACTGGGTGATGACGAATGATAAAAAGAAAATATCACATACTAGAAAAAAAACTGCAAAAAATGGAGTACCTTTTTAAAACGTTGTTATTTTTTGTTTATAAAATATGAAATAAAAAAACATCAGTTTTAAATGGAACTGTCTCGCTTCTTAAAGCATATCTGGTTACCGCAGTCATTGTGAACATTCGCATATACATTACTCAGTGTAAACAAACCCAAAGTATTCCATTTAGAAACGCCAACATTACAGGAAAATGTCGCTCATTCCCACTTGACAGCTCGTCCGTCACCGAGTTTGTTAGTTAGCGTAATTATTTATTAAGCATATTTACAAATGTCAAAATACAAAGGAATCATCCCTTGAAATAGATCCGTGAGAGAGGCGCGTTCAATAATAAATCGAGAAAGATGGCACTCAAAAAGGTTAAAGGAAATTTAGAGAGACTTTTCGACAAGAATTTGACAGATTTAGTGAGAGGGATAAGAAATAATAAAGAAAATGAGGTATTTATAGTGTATACTTGAACAGATTTAGTAGTGTTGTTTGAAATTTTATCCGATATGATTTAACGCTTTTGAAATGTGCAAACAAATATGTCAATAATCTATAATTGAATTGTCACGATCGCTGTACGAGTATAATATGGTGTTTTATTTCAGGCGAAATACATAGCACAGTGTATGGAAGAGATCAAGGTAGAGTTGAGGCAGGACAATATAGCCGTTAAGGCGAATGCCGTCGCTAAACTGACATACGTAAGTATTATATATTTCTGTGACGGACGGTAACTCCTCATTCTGTATATTTATTTATTTTATTTCAACAGTCAATGACCTTTTTCAAACAGAATATTTAAAAAAACGTACTTAACATTGCGCCGTTACTCTGTTGTGGTAGGTAGAGAAGATAGAGAAGAAGCCAGTATTCACATATTGAGCTGTTAAGAGCATTACCACTCGCACACGGAATTACTTTATTGAATTAATTTTCTGGTACTAAATATATTGTGCATTTGTGGATTTTAAAAAGCATATGACTGAGTGACAAGAGACAAGCTATGGAAAATATTGAATAAATACGGTGTTGAATGTAAATGAATACGTGGTATTGCATCATTATATGCTCCTCCGTGACCTAGACGACCTCCGTGGCCTAGTTGGTAAGAAACCTGTCTCCCGACCCTCTGCTGGAGCCCAGATTGTTCTAAAAAGAATTCCAGTCTGGTTTTCACAAAAGGCTTCTTGAACATTTTTCTGGTCAGTTTGAAAAGATTGCCACATGGCAATAAGCCCGCCGCGTTGTTCTCTCGATAAAATACAATCCAGTGCTGTAAGTAGAGCATGTATTAAGAGTGAATGGTGCCTTGACTGAGTGGTTTAATATTTCAAAAGGGGTAAAGCGAGAATGCCTTATGTCACCCTGGTTGTTTAACATTTACATAGATTTATGCGAGAAGGAACTTACACAGGACAATGGATGGCACGCAAATGTGGATGGTGGTGTTGGCAGAGAGTGAAGATGAAGGGTTGCAGGGCTCGATAAGTAAATTGCACTATTGAGAGATGCGGAGAAAAAGATCTGAGAATGTTGCGAAATCCAAAATCATGGTGATGGATATAGTAAATGTGAAAGGAAAAGTAAATGCGATATATGGGGCAATAATGAAACATCGGAGCGAGTTGAGGAATAGCGATAGGAAACAAAGTCAATGGGGCACTAAAACATATGTATTTCAAAATTCACTAAGAGTATAGTTCATAATAATATTTTAGTACCAACTTCGATGTATGTATGTGAAACGTGGATGTTGAAAATGACAGATACTATATGAGCCAAATAAATGCTATTGAAATGCGTGCATTGAGAAAAATACACGAAGTGACGTGACGATGTTTGACAGAATAGGGAATACGTGATAAGGGATGAATGCCAACTTAAGACTGATGTGTCGAGTAAGGTGAAGAAGAGCACACTGAGATGGTTTGATCATGTGAAACGAATGGAAGAAGAATGACTAACAAAACAGATATATAGTGCAAATGTCAGGAAGACCTAGGAAAGTACGGTTGGATCGAGTGAATGAGTTGTATGGGTGTAGAAGAGGCTAAGGATATGTGTCGAGATAGGAAAGTCTGGTGCCCTGTCCTGTCTGCCTAGGGAAGTGGCATGATGGTATGTATGTATATTTAAAGGAATTAGTATAAAACTGGAAAACTCGGTTTTGTCTAGGTAAACTTTGTTTGAAAGGAATATTTCATACAAAAGAATGATACTATATGTTTCCCCTAATATCTCAAAACAGACAAATTTGGGATGGGATGGGATGGATTGCTTTTGCTGGGATGGACATATGTATTAGGTGTAGAAATAAGTTTCCGTCGTTTTTTATAAAAAAATGGGCATTTATTGTGAAAGAACGGAACCTCATGTTTTATTCGAAGTAGTACCCATCGCTTGCCACTACTTTTCCCCATCTTTCTGTCAGCATACGAATACCGCGTCAGTCATCATCATCATCTTTTGAGGCTATCCACGAATCGACTCAATTTTTGGTATTTTCATATGATGTGAAGTGCTGCTCAGACAGGCCATGCGTCATCGATCAAAACAAGTGGTAATCAGAAGGAGCAATGTCTGGTGAATACAGCGGGTGGGGTAAAACTTCTCAATTGAGTGTTTCCAAATAGGTTTTGACCGGTGCCGCAACATGTGGACTAGCATTATCATGCAGGAGAATAATTTTGTCGTGTCTGGCGTAGTAGTGGGCGCGCTTTTCCTCGAGTGCTCGACTCAATCTCATCAATTATGTTCGGTAGACAGCCCCAGCAATGGTTTCATTCGGTTTGAGCAACTCATAATACACGACACCAAGCTGATCCCACCAAATACACAATAAGAGTTTTTTTCCATGAATATTTGGCTTAGCCGTAGATGTTGAAGCATGACCAGGGGATCCCCATGATTTCTTCCTTTTTGGATTATCATAATGGATGCATTTTTCATCACCAGTGACTGACTATATGGTGCAGAAAACCCTTTCGTTTATGCCTGGCAAGCAGCATTTCACATGTGGAAAGTTTCTCCGTGTCAGTTCATATGAATCCCAATTTCTTTGTTTTTGAATCATTCCCAATGATTTCAACCCATGTGAAATTGCTTGTTGAGTCACTCCTAATGTAAGTGCAAGTTCTTCTTGCGTTTGGCACGAATCTTGATCCAATAATACTTCCAATTCCGCGTCTTCGTACACTTTCGGCCTTCCGCTACGTTCTTTGTCTTCGATGTCAAATTCACCGTTCTTAAACTTTTGAAACCACTCACGACAACTTCTCTCACTTAAGGCAGCCTCACCATATGCTTCTACAAGCAATCGATGCGCCTCAGCTGCAGATTTCTTCAAATTGAAGAAGTAAATCAAAAGTTCCCGCAAATGACGCTTATTCGGCTCAAAACTTGACATTTTCGAACACAAAAAAATATGTTATACTGATAAAAATTCACTAATATTTCAAGGTCATGTTGTTGACAGATGTCCAACCTTACGATAATGACATTTTACATCTGACAATTTTAACCATAACTTACTGGTGGCGCCAACTTTTGTCAAACGGCGGTGACTTATTTGTACACCCAATACTATATGGGTCTGCCCATTTTCTCTAATTCAAACTTACTAGTTATTTTGGCCTTCATTAAAATTATTCCCGCACTGTCGCAGATTTGGGTTATCATCTTACTGAACTGATAATAACGAAATGTCACGATTGTTACTCTATACATTTAATTGGATCGAATAATTGCGTCGGCTGTCCTGTTCTGAGATAAAATACAGTTGATTCTCCATTATCCGGGGCGGTAGAGAAAAATATTATCTCTATCGAAAATTATTCTACGTACTTAGCCTTTTATTTAAAATATACGACAACTACTAGGATGCAGACCATTCCACATCGCAGGACCAGCAACGGCGAAAGCTCTATTGGATTTATTTGGAACTACCAAATTTATTGGATGAAAAATAAATAGACCTTAAAGTTCCACTCCTCTCCGAAGGAACATCCCTCAGCCTTGGATTGGAAAGATACAATGGAGACATCCCATGAAGGGACCTGAATACAAAAAGTCAATGTTTTAAATGAATCCATTGGTGACACTTACACTTGAGGGCAGTGAGAGCTTTTAGAAGCGGACCAATATGACAATATTCCTGACTACCATACATCAGCCATCAGCCTAGCAACTGCATTGAAAACAGACCGGAGTCTAGAAATTTGTGAATCGGGCAAATGAGAATAAATATAGTTACAATAATCCAGACCCGGCAACAAATGAATTCAATGATTTTTTTACTATTTTGAAATTAAATTCAGGGTTGTCACTCTATAGGTACTGACGTGAGTGCATTTTCTACCCGTAGCTACAAGCTCGATCGTAGCTACAAACTCGAGCTCCTTTTATTTATGTTTGGTTTAGTTATGACCTTCTAAGCGGGATGTGAGGGTCTCTTTTTCTATCTTTAAATTGCTGACAGGAGCAACATCTAATCCTACCGTGTTGATAAATATACGGTTTTATGTTCTTAACAACTGTTCCTGGTACAGAAATATTAACCTATTTAGACTAGCAATAAGTCGAACTAACTTTCTAAGTGTTCTTCCTTTAAATACATTTTTCGGGTTATTCGGTTCTTCGTATCAGTTGGTTAAAGTTTTTCGGAGTGTTGTACTTTATGGCTAAGCGTAAAATGCCGATGTTTCGAAAATGTTGCAATTTTCATCTTCAGGGGTTCATAGTCAGATGAAAACTGCGATGTTTTCTTAACATCGGTATATTAAGCCAAACCATGCAGTAAAACACTGAAAAACCTTATCCGACTGCTCTTCCTGCGTTTCACGGACTGTCCCTTTTGAATAGAGCCTTGTATATTGACATCTTCGACATTTCAGAAAAGTATTTTGAGCTTTCTTTGTAATGACAGTTGTTTCAACTTAACAATATTTATTATTTGTTCATTTTTATATCTTGTTACTAACTTTACATTACTATTTTTAAGCTTTGTATAACCTGTTATAAAAGTATTATAAAATAAATAAATAATCACTTTGTGTTCCAGTTACAAATGCTGGGTTACGACATATCATGGGCTGTGTTCAATATTATAGAGGTGATGAGCTCCAACAAGTTCACGTACAAGAGGGTCGGCTACCTGGCCGCCAGCCAGTCCTTCCACTCCGAGTCCGAGGTCAGCCGCTTCTCTTGTTTGACGAGTTTATTCGACACTCGGAGTGGTTTATGCTTGTTGAGGAAGTGAAAGATAAAAACAGTAAAATTCCACAAGTCAATGGGGCAACAGTTTTGAAATCTGCAAAGATGATAGATAGTCTACAATAGTATTTTAGTACCAACTGTGTACTGGAGTCAAATTTGAACGTGCAACCAGACTAAAAGGAGCCGAATAAGTGCTGTAGAAATGCTTGCATTTAGAAGAATACGTGTGGCGACAATGTATGTCAGAATACCGAGAGGAAGACTAAGTGAATGACCTCTGGAAAGAAGGAAATGTAGAAAGTAAGAGAAATCACAGATGTTGTATGAGAAAGTGCACGGATGGCGTGATGGTACTACGCGAGCATTATATTTATTATTTGATTGATTTTGCTATTTGCTTTGCAACTGTCATACTCGTATTATTACTGCGTAATATTTAATGAATTGGTGATCTCTATTTTTGGTTAATGTTTAGTTTTATTCTTTTAAAATGTGTAGAACCAAAACCAGAAGGTGAATTGATTATTCATGAAAAGAACTTAGACTTCGTGACATCATTTCAGTTAACATCTTATCTCAAAGTGTTAGATATACGAGTGGTGTGTACAGCTTTTGGAAGTTCTTAAAGACAACCCTTTTTGGAAGGTGTTATCAAAATTTATGGTTATACATCAACACTACACTCCGCCTAAAGCCGAATGTGTTGCTATTAAATATCGGAAGATCTACTAAGGTTTCTTTGTAGTGTCTTCACTTGGTAAGTTTTTTGCAGTTTTCTTACCAAATATATTTTTCTAAACATATGCAGATACAGGAAAGTTCCTAATCTAATGGCTGCAGCCACCATCTTCCTTTTTGTAATATTTTTATCTGTCAATAATAGTGGATTCGACAGTCTGCTCTCTAAGCGGTAATTAATTTCTTATGATAATTGACATATGTGACCAGTTGCTCATGCTGACGACCAACATGATAAGGAAGGAGCTGAACTCTCCCAACCAGTACGAGGCGGGGCTGGCGCTGAGCGGGCTCAGCTGCTTCGTGTCAGCGGACCTCGCCAGGGACCTGGCAAATGATATCATGACATTGGTGAGTATTCATGTTGCAGCATATTCCAGCATATTCCAGCGGGTGCACAAGTCATATCAAATATACATGAGCCAAACAAGTGTGTGCGTGCATGTGTGTGTTTGTGTGTGTGAGAGTGCGCGCTCGCTCGCGTGCGTGTGGTGTATGTTAGTACGTATGTGTGTATATGTAAACAAATTGGAAAAGTGTACATTATTTTATGCTTTATATCTCATCTACATACAGATAAGACACAGGCAAAAGCCTAGTTTACTGGGGACACGACAAATGAAAGGCAACAAACCCAGATCCATATAATTTGTGTGTCCACTTTAAATAACCTGTTGTTTTTTCATAAATAATGTATTTATAAAATGTCTTCTCATGTATATAGTAAATAAATAAATCTGCTTTACTCGATGAGAATGAACAAAACAAATGAGAATGTGAGTTTAAATGAAACTATTCAAATAAAATGATTTCCAAATGACAATTGACGTTGAATATATAGTAGGTAATTTAAAGAACAGTTAGAGAGGAAGGTTGGCTGAAATGGGAACATTTATCTTTGCTTTTAGATGAGCTCCACTAAGCCGTACCTCCGAATGAAGGCCGTCCTGATGATGTACAAAGTGTTCCTGAAATACCCCGAGGCGCTGAGGCCCGCCTTCCCGCGTCTCAGGGAAAAGCTGGAGGACCCGGATCCTGGTGAGTCGCTCTGAGATATATCGCTATTGCTGATGCTGAGACGGATGTTACGTTACGGGTAGAATTAAGAAAGGGATCTCGATGTGCTTCGGACACACGGAGAAGGAGTTCTGAAAGACTTACAAAATACGACTATCCCTCATATACGATCCCATTCCACGCGATTTTGCCATAATGCAATTTTAATAAATTTGATTTGCATTTTCAATCACCCTGTGTGTGAGTGGTGAAGTTTCTTTAGCTCGGTACAAAGTGCTCCATTGACTTTGTGAGTGGTGAAGTTTCTTTAGCTTGGTACATTTTCAATCACCCTGTGTGTGAGTGGTGAAGTTTCTTAGCTTGGTACATTTTCAATCACCCTGTGTGTGAGTGGTGAAGTTTCTTTAGCTTGGTACATTTTCAATCACCCTGTGTGTGAGTGGTGAAGTTTCTTAGCTTGGTACATTTTCAATCACCCTGTGTGTGAGTGGTGAAGTTTCTTTAGCTTGGTACATTTTCAATCACCCTGTGTGTGAGTGGGGAAGTTTCTTTAGCTTGGTACATTTTCAATCACCCTGTGTGTGAGTGGTGAAGTTTCTTTAGCTCGGTACAAAGTGCTCCATTGACTTTGTGAGTGGTGAAGTTTCTTTATCTTGGTACAAAGACGCTTGTTTCACTTTGTGGCGTAATGTTTATACATTTTTAATAAAATAAAATAAATAAAACATTTATTTTATAAAATTTCGTATTCACTGTTTTATTTGAGCCTTATTAGCCACTTCTCCCCTCCCCTCTCTTGGAGTGAGTACAATTAGAAAAATGTATTTTAGAGATAATTGAGTTCAACTTGACCTGATGAGGTAGATGGAGACCTTTGAAACCGACAGGGAACTCTAATAAAACAGCGGTGACGTACAAAAAAAATAATAATGTTTATTTTATTTGATTAAAATAATTTTTTTTTTTCATGTAGAATCTTCCCCAGATGAAAATCAATTTTCTTTCCGTATTTTTATCATGTAATTATGCAATATTACGCTGAACAATTAATAAAAGTATTCAGTAATATTTTGAATGTCAATAATTGTGGGTATGTCTCTATCAAGTTAGGTTGCCCTCGATTTGCTCTCCACGACGGTATATACATTTTCCTTTTATTATTATTTTTAAGAGCATGTATGATGAGATTTATGGATAGAAAAGTGTGAAGATCTGTCCTCTACCTTATCTCAAAAGAACATGAACACATTTTCTGATATTTAAATAGAGGCGATTGATTGATCCTCGGCCAAGAAATATGAGATCTACTATATATTGTGTTGTCATTTTGCATAATCTTGAATAGTAGTTCTTTTCTTAAAAATCTTTAGTTCGTCAGTGGACAACGAACAAGAAGAATGATTCAAAGATTCTTGGATATCGTCAATTAGAATTAAAAATAACAATGGACCTTAAGTGACGATGTGATACATCGTAACCGAATGATCTGGATTGTTTGTATTTATTCCAGGGGTGCAGTCGGCCGCGGTGAACGTGGTGTGCGAGCTGGCCCGCAAGAACCCCAAGAACTACCTGTCCCTGGCGCCCATCTTCTTCAAGCTCATGACCACCTCCACCAACAACTGGATGCTTATCAAGATTATCAAACTTGTAAGATTTACTCTCTCGATACTATGTCTTTCTTTATGTACTGGAAATATCATATACTATACCTGTGAAAACTGGATTGTTTTACAATTTAATTGTATGAAAGACAATTTAGCAGGAATAGAATATTGCCATTTAAAATGTGAAAAAATAAATGCGATAATGGCCGAATAATTAAAAATTGGAATAGTGCAAGTGGTGGAACTCTGCTATTTGGGTAATATTTTTTTAAGTGATGGAAGAGTTAAGAAGATTTCTGTACGGCGTGTAATGATAGGAAATAAAGTCAATGGGGCACTAAAATATTTATACTTGTACCGAACAGTATCACAATGCTAAAATGATAGTCCAATCCATAATAGAATTTTGGTGCTAACTTTGATGTATGGGAGTGAAAGGCGGATGTGGAAAAAGACTAATAGGAGCCAAATGAATGGTTTAGAAATGCGTGCATTGAGAAGAATATACGGGGTGATAATGTGTGACAGAATACTGGATGAAGTGAGTAGGGATAAATGTGAACTTAAGGCTGATGTGTTGAGTAAGATGAAGAAGAGCACGCTGAGATGGTTTGGGCATGTGGAACGAATGAATAAAGGAAGACTAATAAAACATATGTATAGTGCAAATGTGAATGGAAGGCATCTGAAACAAAAATCAAGGAAAATATGGAAGGGAATAATATTCTGAAAGAAGGAAACTTAGAAAGTCAAAGAAATTGTAGAAGTTGTATGGATGTAGAAGAGGTTGTAAGGATCTGGGTAGAGATAGGGAAATATGGTGCTCTGTTCTCTCTACTTACCCCGACAGGGAGATGGCGTGATGGTATGTGTGTATAATGTTTTGTTCATTATAAATATTAAATTATTATATCTGATTATAATTTTGTATTTTTCCCTCTCGACAATGTGAGAAGCTAAAACACTGTTGAATTGATTTGGTTAATTGAAGAATAATGCGGCAGAAATAACTTAGAAAGGTTTAGAAAGGCATACGAATATAAGGCGTATAACACAGACGTACATGTTCTGCAAAATTTTATTTTACAATCTGAAAGAATGTTTACCATTTATTTTATTTTGCTTTAAAAATGATGTCATTTAAATGCCGACCTTCATTCTCTTTCCACATTCGAAGCTTCACCCTGAAATGCCACATTGCTCTCCTGGCCATTTCTGGTGGTATTGCCTAGAGTTCGTGTCGGATAACAGCTTTCAGTTCGTCTGACACCTCTGACATTAATCCCACGATTCGAGAGTCATTGAAATAACTTATATAATTTATAGTTAAAGTGTCAACTGTCAATGTTAGAACATCTTTTGCTTTTGCTCAAAGGCAATATGTAGACATTCGGCTCCCATCATTAAAATGGAAATGGGGTGCCGAATTCAATAGAGACAAAAGTGGGCAAAACATTTAGGCAGTCGATCGGAGCCTGGTTATTATAGCAGCGGCAGGAGTTTAAATACTTGGACTCGCAGGGGGAATGACTTGTAGCAAAAGCTTGTGTGAACTCTCGAGTGCGGTGTGTTTTGGTGATTATATGCTGCATATTACGGGATGAACTTTTTGGTCTGTGTGGAGTGATGAAGTGTGAGGGGTTTGATATACCAGGTCTGTAAATATGAAACCGGAATTTGCTCATAGATGGCTCTAGTTGTCAATGTAGTGACTGTCAAACCGCGTCATTGGCGCCATTTTCTTGTGTTTACATTTGTCAAAGACTTTTAACTCGCAACAATACAAGTTTAATACAACTACATATGTTTTCATAGCGTTGAACATGTCTGTTTTTGTGCCTGAAAACTACAATTTGCGGACAGAATTGATTTTCTGTTACCATTTGAAGAAAACTGCTGCAGAATCGCATCGAATGCTTGTCGAAGCTTACGGTGATCATGCTCTTGGTAAATCACAGTGCTTTGAGTGGTTTAAAAAATTCAAAAGTGGTGATTTTGACGTGAGAAACGAAGAACGTGGAAGACCACCGAGAAAGTTTTAAGACGCCGAATTGCAAACATTGTTGGATGAGGATGATGCTCAAATGCAACAACTCGCGGATCAATTAAATGTGACACGAGAAGCCGTCTCCATACGTTTGAAAGCCATGGGAAAGATCCAGAAGGTGGGAAAATGGGTTCCACATGAACTGAATGAAAGACAGCAGGAAAACCGAAAAACCACTTGCGAAATGCTGCTCGCCAGGTACAAAAGAAAACAATTTCTCCATCGAATTGTGACGGGCGAAGAAAAATGTATATATTTCGAGAACCCTAAGTGTAAAAGATCATGGGTAACTCCAAGCAAACCAGCGACATCGACTGCAAGGCCAAATCACTATGGACGGAAGACAATGCTCTGTGTTTGGTGGGATCAGAAGGGTGTTATCTATTATGAGCTGCTAAAACGTGGCGAAGCCGTTAATACTGAATGCTACGGACAACAAATGATGGATTTGAACCAAGCATTGCGTGAAAAACGACCAGAATATCAAAAGAGGCAACACAAAGGGATTTTGCTTCATGATAATGCACCATCGCACACAGCAAAACCGGTCAAGGAAACGGTTTAGTTGGCAAATACTTTCGCATGCGGCTTACTCACCAGACTTGGCTCCATCCGATTATTACTTATTAACATCGATGGGGCACGCACTTGCTGAGCAGCGCTTCACTTCTTACGAAAATGGCTCGATGATTGGTTTGCCTCAAAAGAGCTACAGTTTTTTTGGCGTGGCATCCACTTGCCAGAGAGATGGGAAAAATGTGTAGCTAGCGATGGGCAATACATTGAATAAAATATTTTTTACCATTTTCATACAATAAATGTATTTTATTTAAAAAAAAATCCAGTTTCATATTTACAGACCTGATATAATTGAGTGTCACTGTTTATCGAGTTGATAAGAGTATGCAACGGAGTATTGTATTTACAGAACTGATATTGTATAATTGAGTGTCACTGTTTATCGAGTTGATAAGAGTATGCAACGGGGTATTGTATAATAAAAAATCGGAAAGAAATATTAATTAATTTTTCCGTATTTAATGTCCTCAGCAAGATATACTCGTATGCTAATGCCTAGTTTACTGGGGACAAGACAAATTATTTAAATTACCTGTTGTTTTTTCACAAATTATGTTTTATAAGATTTCTTGTCATATATAAATAAATAAATAAAAAATTCAATAAATTGTGGAGCTATAAAGATGTTGTATTTGTTTGGTAAAACACTGGTTTCTTCACTTAACATAACGGTATAATCTTACCGGTTTCAAGGTTTTCATCTCATCATCAGGGAAGCATAAATAAGACTCTTGATTGTGCTTCTGATGATGGTGAGGTGAAAACCTTGAAACCGGTAGGGTTAAAGCATCATAAGTGGAAAAACCAGTATTTTATTTAACAAACAACAAACAACCTATTGATATATACTGGTATACTGGTAATATTTGCCAATAAACTAACAGTGTTAATAGTTGTTTAGAATGCTCTCCAAGAATTCGGCGGTTTTAAGTTTTTTATGAGCAAAACGAATTGCAAAAAAAGTTCGATATGAAATAAACATTGATTAAATTTTTTTTTCTAATATAATTTTCATGTATCGGGTGTATTTTTAAATGTAATGTTGTAAGCTGGGAGTGATGACCCACCTAGACCCAGGGCTGGGGCGGAAAGTGACGCAGCCTCTGATCAGCCTCATCTGCAGGTATAACCAAATGTGTGTGTCCTTTCTACTGCGCTCTTCTTCGTAGTGTCACCACTGCGCTTCTACCATATAATGTTGAATAGTGGTTTTGTATTTCAGCAACCCGGTTACAATTTGGTCAATTTTGCAAAAATATCATCGGGCTTAAATTTTGAAATCACAGTAAAAGTCTGTTAATTTGAAATTCAGGGGACCACATTTCACCAAAAAAAAATCTAATTACTAATTACACGATCACTAAAAACACAATTTGAATTTATTTGCGTGGCACCCTCCAATGGCTAGGAACATCACGCCCTATAAATGTGATGTGAGTCAAGTAAAGTTTTATCGACATACTCGTATTTCCGCAGTATTCAGACATAATAACATGTATAAAAATCGTATGTTTCGTAATTCATAGTAATTTTTTGCCAAAACGTATTTACGAATTCTAATAATTAGAGGATTTGAACGTAAACCACGGATCCACACAGTAGTTAGCCGGTCCTGGCTGGCCCTGGCTGCGGGATGTGTACTATGGTGTATATCGCACCAGCGAGCGCCTGTTCAATTCCTCCCCTCATGCTTCCTTCTCCTAGAACCAAAGTTCGGGGAAGCCCACTAAGAATCAATCACAGTTAAGTAGTTATGGTATGCGTCTAAACATAAACAAGTGATCATGTCAAAATCAAAATCAAATGGGTGACAATTATAGTTTTTTTTTTATTTGTACGCATTTTTCACATTTATTTTACCATTAAATATGTTATTATATCTCAATATTGTGGAAATACGAGTATGTTGACAAAACTTTACATTATTTTTACAGGTAGTAAAAATAGTGGCGATATTCCCAGCCATCGGCTTACTGGCTGAGGAACAATTGTTCCCCATCAAAAGTGTGTAGCCCTTAGGGTAAAGGGCTCGTGGAAAACAATAAAAATAGTGGCGATATTCCCAGCCATCGGCTTACTGGCTGAGGAACAATTGTTCCCCATCAAAAGTGTGTAGCCCTTAGGGTAAAGGGCTCGTGGAAAACAATAAAAATAGTGGCGATATTCCCAGCCATCGGCTTACTGGCTGAGGAATAATTGTTCCCCATCAAAAGTGTGTAGCCCTTAGGGTAAAGGGCTCGTGGAAAACAATAAAAATAGTGGCGATATTCCCAGCCATCGGCTTACTGGCTGAGGAATAATTGTTCCCCATCAAAAGTGTGTAGCCCTTAGGGTAAAGGGCTCGTGGAAAACAATAAAAATAGTGGCGATATTCCCAGCCATCGGCTTACTGGCTGAGGAACAATTGTTCCCCATCAAAAGTGTGTAGCCCTTAGGGTAAAGGGCTCGTGGAAAACAATAAAAATAGTGGCGATATTCCCAGCCATCGGCTTACTGGCTGAGGAATAATTGTTCCCCATCAAAAGTGTGTAGCCCTTAGGGTAAAGGGCTCGTGGAAAACAATAAAAATAGTGGCGATATTCCCAGCCATCGGCTTACTGGCTGAGGAACAATTGTTCCCCATCAAAAGTGTGTAGCCCTTAGGGTAAAGGGCTCGAGGAAAACAATAAAAATAGTCGCGATATTCCCAACCATCGACTTACTGGCTGAGGAACAATTGTTCCCCATCAAAAGTGTGTAGCCCTCAGGGTAAAGGGCTCGAGGAAAACAATAAACACACACGGGACGTGACTTCGAGCGTGTCTGTCAACTTTTCATACCACCAAATCATTAGTTTAGGAGAATACCTTGAAAACAAGTTTTTGTCCACAAAAAGCAAAGCTACTGCCCTGTAGTATTTGAAATGTAGGATCGAACACTCGTAAGCTATCTAAGTTTCACTTTGATCTAAGTGCCGCATAAGCTATCAAAGTGCCGTCAAATTCAAATTGTTTTTTTTAGTGATTGTAATTTTTTGTGAAATTTGATCCCCTAAATTGCATTACTAATGAATAGACTTTTACTGCAGTACCTGTCCTGTATCCCGAGATGATCAAGTAATCTTTTTTCTAATTTTTATTTAATGTTTAAGGAATATGCTCTGAATCCAATAATGAGTTTGTCCAATATCTGGCTAACCCTTTAGTATGTAGATAGTGGCTAGTGGCTAGAAACCCCATAGTGAATTGATCCCTGTTGTGTTGCAGTTTGGTGCGCTGACACCCCTGGAGCCCCGACTAGGCAAAAAGTTGATAGAGCCTCTCACCAACCTTATACACAGGTAATATGCAGTAGAATAGCCATGGTGAAATAGCATACCCCTGCTTCGCACCTTTTGTTTTTATTCACAAAACACGCAGGTAGCCAAATTATATTAGAATTTCAAATTACAAATAAATATTTAAAAAAAATAAGATTTTTAAATATTTATTTAAAAAAAATTTTTTTTTTAAATATTTAACGATAAATAACTTTGTTATTCCACTAATTACATTAATCCCCACTATTCGCCTTTCTATCTCCTATCCCGAGGCTCTCTTCAGGCGGAGTGATCCTGTTATGGCTTGTTATGAGAGCGGTGCTTAGGTCAGACTGGTGTTGTGTTACACCAAAAGTATGTGTTGTCGTAGAGGCGTCGTCTGTATCTCTTCACTAATGGTGTTATTGTTAAAACAGGAAGAACTCATTTTGTGCGATTGAGAAGATTTTTTTTTCACCGAAAGAGCTCGCTGTCATTCCAAAGAAAGAAGTAAACTCTCTCCGTAATGGGAGAAAAGTACGAACCTCTCAGTGAGGATTATATTTCCATACCATAAATTGTTAATGAATAAAAATGTTTCTCGACTATGGAAGTGTGTGTGTGTGTGTGTGTGTTGTATTAACCCGATGGAAAAATGTTTAAGAAGAGGAAAACCACTCGCCGTCGTTGCTGGGCTTCGTCGTCGGGGATCCCTCCAAGCTGTACCGGATCTGGAGGCACACTGAAGTCCATCAGAGCGCAACACAATATGACCAAAGTCAGAGGTATCCTTATGCCCCTGAATACTAGGTGGGAAAATGGCTGTGTCATACTAGGAGTGTAGAACAGTGCGGGCTTCCACCGCCTTCCGGATGGAATTTCTGTGCTTTACTGCACGCCCATGCACCTATAAACCATTCACACTTCTGATGTAACACGACACCAGTCTGACCTAAACACTGCTCTCGTAACAAACCATGATCATTTTGCCTGAAAAGAACCTCGGGATAGGAGATAGAAACACGAGTAGTGAGGATTAATATTATTACTGGAAAAACAAAGTAATTTATTATTATATATTCTTATATGAAATACCACAAAGTTTGAGCCGAAACCTCGGATAAATTATTCAATAGTCAAATAAGTTTGAGTGTTTTACGTCTCCAGTCTTAGAAAAATAATTCTTTTACTGTTGACAAAGTTATATGAAATATGACAATATCCATTTTTCATTTCTGTTCAGAAAAGTTAAGGCCATTCTAACAGACATAGCGGCTGGCAGACCCATTCTTACATATGTGATTGAGAACAGTTTCTGCTGGCGCAGTCTAGTGTGATTGTTAGGTACATTTGTCTTGTCGCTAATCCCCCTACCCCCCTAGTGATGTTGGACAATTTATAACTTTTCAAATGGACTAGGCATATCAAGAGTCGAAGATGTCTTCGTACGCCAAACTCGCTCATATAGAGATATCACAGTTGTTTCTTCTGGACCTCGTCCCCATGAGCGAGTTTTGTACTGCTGCGTGCTCCAAATGGGAGCGTCGCTTGCTAGATTTTAAGACACTTAGCCAATGAACCATTTGGTGTAATGTGGCTCTTGATATCTTTTGTAATTTGCCCTATAATTTGGTATTATCGCTGCCCTAGTGAGAGATTTTATTTTTGTTGCTCGAGTCTTGTTTTGTTTATTGAATTTAATTAATTATGTATTTGATTATTTTTGCATTGGAATTTTAATGCACCTTATTGAAAAATATACCAATATATAGTCTTGTAGGAATTGTTAGTTATGTTTTAGATGTTTCTGTGATATGGTAAGGAAACTGAAATGGCGTTTACTTTGTCAATAAATAAATAATGAATATTTAGAGAAGCCCGTAGCGTTTATTCCGATGGTTTCCTCTTTATGACTTAACCAAACTCATTATAAAGCTTCTGGCCAAACACTCGTAATGTTTCCTTTAAATCTATGTGTTGAAGTTCTATTGATAATTAGATGAGAGAGTCTGGTCTATTTTTCATGTACATCATTATCAAAATAGTATAATGTATTTATAAAAACTTTCGGGGTGTTGTACCGCATGGTTTGGCTTATGCAAAAACATTTCTATCTAGTCAACTTCGCCACAAGTGGATGCGCCATAAGTCGGATAGCCCTCGGCCTGTAGCGGAACAGGTGCACGGCTTCCACGGAAGAACGGGTGCGCGGCTTCCGTGAAGATTGAAGTTATTGTTAATTTTCATTTAGTTTTCGCTTGGATTTGATTATGGTGTGACATGAAAACCGCAATGTTTTCAAAATGTCCCCATCATAAGCCAAACCACGCTGTGACATGAAAACTGCAATGTTTTCAAAATGTCCCCATCACAAGCCAAACCACGCGGTACAATACTTCGAAAGACCTTTTACAACTAATACAAAGAACCACGAAGGACTTGAAACACTTTGCAAAATTTAAAAACCACTTTTTCTTCAATTTTATTGAATTAGCTAATTCTCGTTGATAGATTTAAAATATAGCATATCAATATAACTTATCGATATAACTTTGGATGATTGGGCAGCACATCGGCGATGTCCCTCCTGTACGAGTGCATCAACACGGTGATAGCCGTGCTGATCTCCATCAGCAGCGGCATGCCCAACGACAGCGGGATGCCCATCAATCTCTGCGTGCAGAAGCTGCGCATACTCATCGAGGATTCCGATCAAAATCGTAACTTGTTTTACTATTTTACATTTTTTAAATTTTGATTTTATATAAAGTTTAGGCATCCAAACCAAAATTTGGTGTGACATTTCAGTGAGTCATTTGCAATTTGGTGTGACATTTCAGTGAGTCATTTGCAATTTATCATAAAGTGAATCAGGATTAAGTTAAGTTAAGATCATTGAATGATTTAATAAAATACTGTTTTTTCCAATTAAGATAATGGTAGGATCCGACCGGTATCAAAGTTTTCACCTCATCATCAGGAGAGCACAAACGAGACTGAATTATGCCGGGGCTGTCCCGATAGACTACACGCATCTAATGGTAAAAATTCAAGAGCGGGTGACTCTCTAATTCCAGCAACTTGCAACCATTCTAATAATTCTAGTCATAATCTTCAACTGTATGCTTTATAGATTGCTCGGTGTCCCCTTACCTTAACCCGAGACATTTATTTAATTCACGACACGACAGTGTCTTTTATGTAACATGAAAACAGTAGCGCACGAGGCGAGTTTATTCAAATACTTGAGATTATTAACTAAATTACAAAATTTTATCTAAAAAACTAACATCACGATACAATAAAACAGTTGTAATAATTACAAACAAATAGTTACACTTATAAATAATGTATGTTGAAGATCTATATACGTGTGTGTATGTGTGTATATTTATTACAAAATATAAATAATGTATGTTGAAGATCTATATACGTGTGTGTATGTGTGTATATTTATTACAAAATATAAATAATGTATGTTGAAGATCTATATACGATCTGTGTACGTGTGTGTATGTGTGTATATTTATTACAAAATATAAATAATGTATGTTGAAGATCTATATACGATCTGTGTACGTGTGTGTATGTGTGTATATTTATTACAAAATATAAATAATGTATGTTGAAGATCTATATACGATCTGTGTACGTGTGTGTATGTGTGTATATTTATTACAAAATATAAATAATGTATGTTGAAGATCTATATACGATCTGTGTACGTGTGTGTATGTGTGTATATTTATTACAAAATATAAATAATGTATGTTGAAGATCTATATACGATCTGTGTACGTGTGTGTATGTGTGTATATTTATTACAAAATATAAATAATGTATGTTGAAGATCTATATACGATCTGTGTACGTGTGTGTATGTGTGTATATTTATTACAAAATATAAATAATGTATGTTGAAGATCTATATACGATCTGTGTACGTGTGTGTATGTGTGTATATTTATTACAAAATATAAATAATGTATGTTGAAGATCTATATACGATCTGTGTACGTGTGTGTATGTGTGTATATTTATTACAAAATATAAATAATGTATGTTGAAGATCTATATACGATCTGTGTACGTGTGTGTATGTGTGTATATTTATTACAAAATATAAATAATGTATGTTGAAGATCTATATACGATCTGTGTACGTGTGTGTATGTGTGTATATTTATTACAAAATATAAATAATGCATGTTGAAGATCTATATACGATCTATGTACATGTATGTGTGTATATTTATTACAAAATATAAATAATGCATGTTGAAGATCTATATACGATCTATGTACGTGTATGTGTGTATATTTATTACAAAATATAAATAATGTATGTTGAAGATCTATATACGGTCTATGTACGTGTATGTGTGTATATTTATTACAAAATATATATGTATGTTGAATATCTATATATGATCTATAATATGTACGTGTATGTGTGTATATTTATTACAAAATATAAAATGGAGCCGTAAGTGCGTGTCATGTAGAGTTACGTAAGATAAGAGTGGAACACATATTTGATAGGGATAGATTTGATTGTTCCATCAATATGTTAGTTGAAGTCTGTTAATAAGCAAACAGTTGAATCTTAAGTTAAGTATGCAGAAAAGTTGTTAGATTGGTTTTTAGTGGTAGAGAATGCTTACATGAAATAAGGAAATTAAATTTATGGACAATTTTAATAGATAGACCTTAAATTTTTTAATAAACACAATGTATGTATGTAAAAGAGGTGAAGGAAAGATGTGTGTCGATATAGAAAAGTAAGGTGCCCTGTCCTCGTTGCCTAACCCGACAGAGAAATGGCGTGATGGTATGTATAGTAATATGTGCTAAAATTCCTAATATTTTTTGTTGTATATTTATTTACGACTATAGAGGGTGTAACATGAGGTGACGATCAACGGAAGCAAGGTGATGGGGGACTTCAATACCTATCGATTTAACCCCCATGTATGTTCAGCGATATTCAGTGGTTCTCAAGTAATTTGGATTTTTGTGAAATTTTAATAAAAACCCAATTTTAGACTAAACTTTGTAAGTGTAACTAAACTATTAACTCTGCGATCGTGATTTTTTTCTATACAACAATACCACTTTCCGTCGCAACTCTCTAAATTTGGATACAAAAAAAATCATCTTAAAAATGTTTGCAAGTCTAATTGTTCCACTAACTTTCATGAGCTCTAGATAAAAAAAATCACACCTCTTTTTTTTCTACAACTTATCTTAAAAACTACTCACGTTCATGGAGAAATAACCCTTTAAATCGATAGGTATTGAGGTCCCCCATCTCCTTGCTTCCGTTGATCGTCACCTCATGTTACACCCTGTATAATATCGAATAAAACTTTCAATTGGTGGACAGCAAAATAAGAGAAAGAAAGTGAAGAAACATTGTCCCGGAGTGGAGAGTGGAGGGGAGTGGAGTGGAATAAAACAAGGAGGGTCATAATACTTTTTATAATTACACACCAATGAGCAAGTCTTACGATTGTCTTATTGTTACTTATTCAATTGCAACCTGCTCACCTCACCTCTATAGTGCCGCTGCGAGCGTGGCCTTTGCGAGATTATATTCATTCCCGCTACACATGTTTATATAATAAAGATAAATCATAATTTCAAAGATAGTCAAGTTGAAGGCTTACATGTCACAATTTTTTTATAAAACGGTGAATTTAGAAATATTAGAGATTGACAAAGCCATAAGAAAAACATCAGAGATTCACAAGCCATAAGAAAAACATTAGAGTTTCACAAAGCCATAAGAAAAGCATTAGAGATTCACAAAGCCATAAGAAAAACAGAGTTTCACAAAGCCATAAGAAAAACATTAGAGATTCACAAAGTCATAAGAAAAACATTAGAGTTTCACAAAGCCATAAGAAAAACATTAGAGATTCACAAAGCCATAAGAAAAACATCAGAGATTCACAAAGCCATAAGAAAAAACTAAAAAGTAATAAATAACCAAAGTATTGTAATTTCTTTTTATCAAACACTGTTTATTCCACTTTTTGTAACGGTATAACATTAGGGGAGCACAAACAAGTCTTGTTTGTGCTCCCCTGATGATAAGGTGAAAAGTGAGAATTAGAAAAAGTGGAATAAACAGTGTTTGATAAAAACAAATGACAATGTCTTTAAACCTTCCCAATGTTAATGCCTTAACTATAAATAATATAATATAACCCAAGTATGCTGAAGGTTTCACCCCTTTTAAACATCTTTCCTTCGGGTCAATACAATTACACACACTCACCTTCCGATGTATGTTAACACGACACCGGTCTGACCTAAGTAAGCGCCGCCCTCGTAACAAACTGGGATCATTCCGCCTGAAGAGAGCCTCGGGATAGGAGGTAAAAACATCTGTAGCGAGATATGTGTTATATGAAACAAAATGTTTTATTGAAAAATGTTCTAAAATGGAGTTCCACAAAGTTAAATCGGAAACCTTTGATTAATTAAAAGATAAGATCTAAAAAATTATATATTAAAGGATTTATCCCAGTTTCCTTCTGGGTCCTTGATATACGGGGAGTGGGAGTGCTTCTGAATTGAGTGATGAACCTGTTGTTCCAGTGAAGTACTTGGGCCTGCTGGCCATGTCCAAGATTCTGAAGACGCACCCGAGGAGCGTGCAGGCGCACAAGGACCTCATCCTGCAGTGCCTGGACGACAGGGACGAGTCCATCCGGCTGCGGGCCTTGGGGCTGCTCTACGGAATGGTAATTAACTAATCTAGCATTTGTCATTATTTTTTGTGGTTGGCTAGTAGAGATTGCAGGTTGTGTTGGTATACAGTAAAAGTGTTGTAAATAAATATTATGGATAAATATTCTTCCATATTGTATTACGCTTTTGTTTTATACAGTATAACCTGGTGAACTTATTGCCATGCGACAATGTCTTCCAAACAACTAGAAAGACATTAATATATATACAGTACAGCCGGACAGGCTTATTGTCATTTTGCAATGTCTTCGAACCAACCAGAAAGATGTTAAAGAGGCCTTGAGTAAAAACTATATTAGAATCCCTTTTTAAAAAAAATGGGTTCCAACGGGAATAGAATGCCCAATCCCCAGGAGGCTAGGAGACAAGGTTTCTGCTTTATTCTATGGATGTTTTTCATATTCCAGGTCTCGCGGAAGAACCTGATGGAGATAGTGAAGAAGCTCATGCTGCACATGGAACGCGCAGAGGGGGCACTGTACCGGGATGAGCTGTTGGCGCGCACCATCGAGATCTGCTCGCAGAATAATTACCAGTTCGTCACCAACTTCGAGTGGTATATCACCGTGTTGGTGGAGCTCACCCACCAGGAGGCGGCCAGCAAATATGGTGAGTATGTGGACTCTGACCGTTGTGGCTCAACTGGTATAGTTTAGTCACTTGACCGGTGTCATACCGCGCCAGCTGTTCATAGGGAAGAAGAACTCCTACAATTTCCTGTTGAGGAACAAATATTCGTATCGTGCGGGAAACAATCAACTGTGAGTTAGGAATGGTCTCCCACATTAGTGGGTAGATCGTCTATGGGGCATACTGTTCCGTACGAGCAGACTACTATAATGCAGTATTTTTGGGCATTGTGTGCTTTGCAGCAAGGTGTTGGGCTTGCAGACGTTGACTCTCAGTTGCCAAAAGGACACTGGTTGGCAGTCAATGGTGGACGCTATCGGCTATATTTTTTGATAAGAGTTAATCCATGAGGATAGGTGACATCCACCTTGACTTAAGGCCCAGTTGTCAATATGGCATCATTGATGATTGAAATGCTTCATGGGAGGACAGACATTCAAATTATTTCCTCGCATTAGGGCGCGTTTTGACTCCTTGTGGGTGTATCCAAGCTTTTGGACTAACCAATTTCTCTGTGATCATGAGAGCTTGAATGGAAAACTTTTTAGCTTCAATCTTGTCCATTCGCTCTTGTAATTTTAGCGACCATCTGGATCAATTTGCGAATCACTTTTTGTGGTATTGCGATGATAATGGAGTCAATAATTTCTCTCAGGGATATTCACTCAGCTTTACATTAGTTTATCATGGAGCCAATTGTGGTATTGCGATGATAATGGAGTCAATAATTTCTCTCAGGGATATTCACTCAGCTTTACATCAGTTTATCATGGAGCCAATTGTGGTATTGCGATGATAATGGAGTCAATAATTTCTCTCAGGGATATTCACTCAGCTTTACATTAGTTTATCATGGAGCCAATTGTGGTATTGCGATGATAATGGAGTCAATAATTTCTCTCAGGGATATTCACTCAGCTTTACATTAGTTTATCATGGAGCCAATTGTGGTATTGCGATGATAATGGAGTCAATAATTTCTCTCAGGGATATTCACTCAGCTTTACATCAGTTTATCATGGAGCCAATTGTGGTATTGCGATGATAATGGAGTCAATAATTTATCTCAGGGATATTCACTCAGCTTTACATCAGTTTATCATGGAGCCAATTGTGGTATTGCGATGATAATGGAGTCAATAATTTCTCTCAGGGATATTCACTCAGCTTTACATTAGTTTATCATGGAGCCAATTGTGGTATTGCGATGATAATGGAGTCAATAGTTTATCTCAGGGATATTCACTCAGCTTTACATCAGTTTATCATGGAGCCAATTGTGGTATTGCGATGATAATGGAGTCAATAATTTCTCTCAGGGATATTCACTCAGCTTTACATCAGTTTATCATGGAGCCAATTGTGGTATTGCGATGATAATGGAGTCAATAGTTTATCTCAGGGATATTCACTCAGCTTTACATCAGTTTATCATAGAGCCAATTGGCTACTCCAACTTAGTGGCGACCAAAGGATAGTTTTGCTGCATTTAAAGTTTTCTGTGAAAATATTGGCAACTTGTTGGGCTGGAACTCCAGGCCTTAAGCCACTTCTTAAGCCACTTCTTAAGTATACTCGTATTTACGGCCCTTAAGTTTGTCATCGCTGCTATTCCTTTCACACTCGGGTGTGTCAACACCGGAGGAGTCCCTTTGGGCAGTTCCTTCTTTGTCTTTCGACAATATGCAGAAAAAGAATCCTAACGTACTTCGGGCATGGCAAGTTGGTGACCACGGAGACAGTTGAGGGAAGACGAGTAAGAGGGAGGTGTCCTATGAAGTGGACGTATCACATAAAGGAGTTAACAGGATCCTCAAGTGCTGCATTCCACATGGCCCAGGATCAGGAGCCCAGGATCCAGACATAGATAGTAGACAGCCACGGCGCTGGGTATTGAGCAGAGGAAGAAGAAGGAGAATGAATCAATTTGTTAATATTTGTTTGTTAATTCTATCAGGCAAATTGCTGTCGGAGCAGTTGGTGGATGTGTGCGTGCGGGTGCACGCCATCCGCGGTTTTGCAGTCACCGAGATGGCCACCCTGCTGGAGGGCTGGGCCTCATACCCCAGCGGGGGCAGCGGTGGCGGGGCGCTCACCACCGTGTTATGCTCCGCCGCATACATAGTCGGGGAGTATGCAAAGTGAGTGACATTCAGCATTTTTATTACTATTTCACTTACATCTCGGGTCATACTCGTAAGTAAAACAATGTAAAGCGGGGGTTTCCAACTTGTGTTCCGCAGAATCCTAAGGTTCTGCTGGTAAAGTTTGGTGTTTAGACACAAGATTAGTTTAAAACTTGAATTAATAATTTGTTGTCCGGAATGTAGTTTCATATTTCTCGGATAGATGTCGTAAGGACAAAATGAACTAAAAAGAACTGTGCTAAATTGTTACCACTCAGAAATAACTGATTGTACTATATTGTAGTACACTTATGTTGTATAATAATTTTCAATCAACCACACGTCTAAATGTGTTACAACCCTGAAAACTAGAGTGGGTACCGATGGAAATTGAACCGGATACCCCTCAGCTCAGTTGGAAGATAAGCCACCTGTTACCTGTAACCCTCGGGTCGAAAGATGCTCTTCTTATTGTCTAGGTCACAGAGGTTATTAACTCTTCTAATAATTTATTATATTTAACCTAAGGACCATAATAACACATCGATCAATAAGCCCCGGGACTAACTACTAAAACATTTCTTTATCAAAATTCTTCTTTATTCATCAACATAGTCTACTTCAAGAGCGATAAATTCATTCCAACGCTTTCCTAACTTTTCTATGCCAGCCGTGTAGAACGATTTATCTTTGGTTTCAAAATAGGCGTTAGTTTCGGCAATTACTTCTTCATTGGAGCCAAATCTCTCCCTGGGGCATCTTTTTGAGGTCTGTGAACAGCCAATAGTCGCTGGGGGCCAAATCTGGAGAATACGATGGGTGCGGAAGCAATTAGAAGTTCAACTCATGCAATTGGCCATCGTTACCATCAATTTGTGACACGGTGCATTGTCCTGATGAAAGAGAACTTTTTTCTTCTTCATATGGGGCCGTTTTTTTGCAATTTCTATTTTCAAACGCTCCAATAACGCTATGTAATATTCGCTATTGATGTTTTTTTTCCTTTTCAAGGTGATCGATGAATATTATACCATGCGCATCCCAAAATACGGAGGCCATAACCTTCCCGGCCGACTGTTGAGTTTTTGGTCGCTTCGGATGAATTTCACCGGCTGCTCTCCACTCAGCTGACTGCCGATTTGATTCCGAAGTATAGTGGTGGATCAAAGTTTCATCCATTGTCACATACCGACGCAAAAACTCTTGTTTTTTCGCGTAAACAGTGCTAAACAGCGCTCTGAATCATCGATGCGTTGTTGTTTCTGTTCCATTGTGAGCAAACGCGGTACCCATTTCGAAAAAAGCGTTTTCATGACCAAATGTTCATGCAAAATAGTGTAAACACTACCAAATGATATCTTCAGGATGTCAGCTATCTCACGCAACTTTATTTTGGGATTTTCCATCATGATTTTGAGGGGTTTTTAATGTTTTCTAGTGTAACAGCCTCATTTGGACGACCAGAGCGTTCAGCATCATTTGTGTCTGTACGACTGCGTTTGAAATCAGAATACCAACGACAAATGGTTATTTTCGAAGGAGCAGAGCCCGGATAACACTTTTCAAGCCATCGTTGAGTTTGAACGGTATTTTTTCCCATTAAAAAGCAATGTTTTATCAACACACGGAATTAGTTTTTTTCCATTGTTTTGAAAATAGTAAAAATAGCATCACTAAAACCACTGTAACTCAATGACACAATGTCGGAATGTCATGAAAGTTTGACACGTAACTTCTAAAGGCTGGTACTAACTGAGAATGGTATGGATTTGTTATTAGAGGGGCCATCTGTTGGTTAGTCCCGGGACTTATTGATCGATGTGTTGTATGGAAGATACGAGTTTGAACAATGTATGAGTATTTTGGATGTTACATTGGTACGGTGAATTAGAAATTATTTTGTTTTCCAGCGAACCTGAAGTGATGCGAAACTGTATCCGCTGGCTTACGGAGGCCGGCTCTCTGCCGGGGCCCACGCGCGCCGCCTTCCTGCACAACGCCCTCAAGCTGCTTGCCAAGCTGCTGCTGCTCTACAGGGACAGTGGAGACCTCAGTAGTCTACACCAGGTGAGCTATCGCTGCATATAGCCTCGTTGGAATGACTGGGCGCACTAATAATTATAAACGGTCAATTTACATAGCGCCTTTGAGAGAGCACTCTCCTCGAGGGCCACTATTATTGACATTAAAAATATTACAAAATAAATATGTACGAGTACAAGTTGAGTTTAAGGAAGGTACTGGGTGCGACCATTAGATGTGTTACTACACCGCATCTGAATGTGTGGAGAAAAACATGTTTGGTAAGAAAACTGCGGAAAATTTAGTAAGGGAAGATGATCTACAAAGAAACTTTTGTAGATTTAGAACCCATTCGGCTTTATGTGTAGTGTAGTGTTCATATAGCATCATCAATTTTGATAAAACCCTCCAAAGAGGGGTTTTCTTCAGTGCTTCAGTGCCTGGGTCTCTAGGCAGGCTTTAAGGATCATCCAAAGGGTCATTCCTAGCAATGGGTCATTCCTGGTGAACGCTAACTATCCTCGGGTTGACCTGTACCAAGAAGGATAATCGCGGAGTGACGCTGAACTTCCAGATCCAACGGAGTGAGTACTATTAATACTGGAAGAGTGCTTCCGCCGATCATATTCTACAAGCGTTGGCGATAGTCGATACTGCCCACCGTTGATCGCTGATCAGCATCCTCTTCGTGGCAACTAAGAGCCAACTTCTGTAGTCCCAACACCTGGCTGCATACCACACGATGCCCAAAAAACTGCATTATATTAGAGTTTGCTGTTACGGAACGGTAGGCTCTGGTAGGTTTAATAAGAGTCCTTAGTCGATTATGTCTAATGGGATGCTGAGACGAAAATAATATAAAATAAAAATTTGCAATTGCATTCCAGGTGTGCGAGGAGATGGCCGAGATGTTGCCGGCTCAGCTGAGCTCCCCGCACATGGAGGTGCAGGAACGTGCCAGCTCCGCGCTGGTCCTCCTCCGGCTGCTGCAGCATCAGGCCAGTTCTCCCGACACCCCCTTCCTGGCTGGCGAGACCGAGGGCGAGGACCAAGGAGAGGGGACGCTCATAGTCGGGCTGGTCGTGGGAGAGGAGCTCCGCGAGGAGGACGCCAGCCCCGACTGCCGCTGCGGCCGGTTGGTTGGAGAGCTGGCTGAGCTCTTCAGTGGGGAGCTCAACCCTGTTGCGCCCAAGGCGCAGAAGAAGGTTCAAATCCCTGAAGGGTGAGTTGTTTCTATATACAATCATTTTATTATGAACTAGGTGTACCTGGCCACGCGTTGCTGTGGCTCAGTCTGGTTAAATGGAAAAGAAAGAAAAGAGAAAGCACACATTTCTAATAAGTCTAATTTCACAATGCTTGTGGATATACAATATTTTTGACGTCTTTCAGCCACTCTCAGCCTGTCGCGTTCATTCTGTTGAGAACGAAGCAGATCTGAAGCTGCAGAATGCGATCGCCGTGCTCACAACCATGCATCCTCAAGTCTGGCTGCACGTCTCTCTGCTGCTTCCTCGGCATTTTGATGAACTAAAGCGATCGATTGCACTGAAAAAGAAGAAAAAAAGTTAGAACAAAAACATATAAAATTGCGAAACATTAAAAAAAAAACTGAATAATATTGTAAAGTTCGTAGACATCATTGTTCTTGGCATCAAGAATAGCTCGTTCACTCAGCCAATCGTGATTCTTATAATTGATTTGAATATTGGGAAATACTTTTTCAACCAATTCTTCTTTTGACGTCACTAAATTGCAGAAGTTATGAGGCAATGAAATTCGTCCTGAGGTCATATCAACCGGCACCTTTCCGTTCCCAATTTCCAGCAATTGATGTGAGAATATCTCAGCTGATCGATCGTTTTGCAGCTGGACACGCATTTGTCAAATATGAGTATTGTTAAGGAAATATTTGTGAAATAGGAGTATTGTTAAGGTAATACAGAGATAATTAGAACTAATTAAATGTTAAGAAAAGAGAGAGATTATTGGAATTAATTAAATGTTAAGGAAAGACAGAGAGATAATTGTAACTAATTAAATGGTAAGGGAAGACAAAGACATAATTGTAACTAATTAAATGTTAAGGGAAGACAGAGAGATAATTGTAACTAATTAAATGTTAAGGGAAGACAAATAGATAATTGGAACTAATTAAAAAAAATCTCCATTTCTTTGATTTTGAAATATAAACATAGAGATAAAATTAAATTCTATATAAAAAAGATACTTTTGATATTCCTACTGACATCTTCCAGCCACTCTCAGCCTGTCGCGTTCATTCTGTTGAGAACGAAGCAGATCTGAAGCTGCAGAACGCGATCGCTGTGCTCGAAACCGTGCATCCTCAAGTGTGGCTGCATGTCGCTCTGCTGCTTCCCCGGCATTTTGATGAACTAAAGCAGATCGATTGCACTGAAAAAGAAGAAAGTTAGAACAAAAACACATAAAATTGCGAAACATTAAAAAACGAACTGAATAATATTAAGTTCGTAGAGGTCGTTGTTCTTGGCGGCAAGAATAGCTCGTTCACTCAGCCAATCGTGATTCTTATAATTGCACGCATAGTTGTACTTAATTTCAATGTCTTTACGTGTCGCCACAAAGATGAGTATTTCAGGCAAGCATTTATTTCGTCCGCCGGTGTCGATCGAGGAATTGCAGGTAATGTTTGTCTGAAATCTCCTGCAAGCAATATTAATGCGTTCCCAAATGGTCTGATGTTTCCACGCAAATCTCGCAATGATTGATCTCTCAAAAATTATTGAGAAAACAGTGAAGGACCGACTGATGAAATTTTTCAATATGCACAACATTATCTCTCCTAATCAGTTTGGGTTCCAAAGGAATGTGGGAACTGAAACTGCTTTGCTTAGTCTAGTAAACAGCGTTACCACCACTTTGGATAATAAGAAAGCATGTTTGGCAGTTTTTTTGGACCTTGCAAAGGGTTTTGATACAGTGTCTCACCGAATATTACTTACCAGATTGATGGAGGTGGGCATATGTGGGCGCTCTTCTAGTTGGTTCTCTTCATACTTGTCTGATAGAACTCAGAGAGTCAAATTGGGTGATAGTGTATTTGGTGAGCCTCTTTTTGTGAGATTCGGAGTACCTCAAGGTAGTGTTCTGGGACCTATATTGTTCCTGATATATGTCAATCAGTTGTGTAATCTTTCTATCAGGGGTAAGATTATTACTTTTGCGGACGACACGGTTCTTCTATTCGAGGGCCGAACATGGGATGATGTATTCTTAAAGGCTAACGAAGAATTACGTGTAGTTAAAGAATGGATGGACTCAAATTTATTGACTCTAAATTCTCAAAAAACTAAATACATCACATTTAGCATATCTACAAGAACTCAAGCACCTACAAATAAATACATAACACTTCACACTTGTTCAGCCATGGCTGACTGTAGTTGTGTTTCCTTGGAAAGGGTTGATAGTATAAAGTACCTTGGAGTTTATGTTGATCAGTTCCTTCGTTGGGAGGTCCATATTAACTAGGATACATATTCCGTATGATTCGAAATGTGCTCAGTGAAAATATTCTTAAAACGATATACTTCGCCTTATGTCAGTCAGCACTTTCTTACGGTATATCAGTTTGGGGGGATGCACCTTAACCCAAAAACACATATTGCAGGTTTCCCAAAAATTGATTGTGAAAATAATTAATAAACTTCCTGCTCGGTATCCCACGGCGGAGCTTTTCAGAGAGTATCAGGTTCTGAACATAGCCAATTTACATCTCAAATCCATTCTCTGGCACTACCATCGAGAGGAAGGGAAGATGCAGACTCAGCAGACACACATGACACGCATGGCAACTAATCAAATGTTCACCATCCCTAGAGTTAAAACCTCTTTTGCCCAAAGGCAATATGCTTATTTGGCTCCCAGTACATACAATGGCATGCCGACTTCAATAAAGGTAAAGGTAGGAAACCATTTAGACAGTCGATCGGAGCGTGGTTGTTATTGCGACAGGATTTTGAGTACTTGCGCTTTCAGGATGAATGACGAGTGGAAAGGATTTATGTGAGCTCGTGAGTGTGGGTCTCTTGTTGTTTTAATTTTGGTTGTTTTTGTATGTGTTTCTGTGTATTTTTTTTTGTTTTAATTTTTATTCTTATGATTGTGTGCGGTATATTGTGGGATGAATATTTTTGGTCTTTCTGGAGTGATAATGTGTGAGGAGTTGAATTTCGCAAGATGTTTCCAGTTGTAGTTGAGTGTCACTGTTTGTCAGGTTGATGAGAGCGTGCAACGGGGTTTTGTTATTGTGTAATCAAAAATCGGAAAGAAGTATCGATTTATTTTTTCATGCTAAATATCCTCAGTGAGTACAGGCAAAAGCCTAGTTTACTGGGAATACGACAAATGAAAGGCAACAAACCCAGATCCATTAAAATTGTATGTCCAAATCAAATTACCTGTTGTTTTTTCTCAAATTGTGTATATTTCTTGTCATGTGTAATAATAAATAAATAAATAAAATAAATTGATCAAGAGCCTCGAGCAATTTTTTGTGTGCCATTGTGCATTCATCCTAAACAATAAGTTTGCATTTCTGCAATACTTTTCCCATGCCGGATGTTTTGGAAATGTTGCACGTGGAAGTTTGAATGAATCACATGTTCAATGGCAATTTCAAAGCAGAATGAGCAGTTCTTCCACCTGGTAGCAATGTCACAGTTATTCCGGACGACGCAAGAGCTAAGGCTATGTCATTTTGGGATCGAATTGCTGCCAGAATCAATCTAATTAGGAACGTTTTACCAGTTCCTCCTGGCGCATCTAAGAAGAAGATTTCTCCAACCCCGTTATTGACAGTTTGCATTATCTGATCGTAAATGCCTTTTTGCTCAAGCGTTAGTTTAGGAATATTTGATTGCACATATGACAAAAGATCACCCGTGCTGTAATTTTGTTCACGACGCAATTCTACATCGAACGAAGCAGCAGTAGATCGATTCGGTGATTGCATTACCAATTGATTGAGAACTTTGTTTGCGATTTCTAAGCACAAATCTTCAATCATTATCAACGCTTCGTTGTAGATTTATACTGAGAAATCCATGTTCATATTTGAATTTTCCTCGCGTATTCGATGGAAAATATCTTCAGCTATGTGCGATTTATATTTCTCCCATAACTCTGTTGGACATGAAGGAAAGCAGGCGGTCAATATGATTGCAAACAATGCCTTGTAACGACGTTCAGTAAATTTTATTATTTTATCCACTTTAATATATAGTAAGGCTCGATTCTAATAAATAGCAAGTTATTTAGGTAAATACATTACAAAAAACTAACAATAATGACAAATTAATACATCTTGTTACAAATTAGCAAAAATGTGGCAGTTTGTTAAAATCAAATGTGACGTTTGTCAAAAGTTTACATACCAACATCACGCCGTCTCGCTGAAGCACATGACCGCGTCACTCCAAGAGGTCAATTTCACGATATGGTTTGAATTGAAATGAAAATCAATCAACACAATCGCATAAATTATTTAGTATAGCGAGTGTTTTTACATCCAAACAGATGGCGCTTGTTTTTCAACACGATGCATTTGAAAATTTAATATTTATTATTTAATATTTAATTATTTAATTATTTAATATTTAATATTCGAAATCAAAATGAAAATAAATCGAAATCTATATTGCGTATGTTGCCGTCACTTTCAACAGGGGCGATTCAATCACAGGAAAACTTTCAATGTGTTCCTTCAATCGCCGCAAAATTATCTCAGAATGTTTATTTCCCGGACCACTGTTTCCACGGTTGTCTTTTCCTGAAAAAAATAGCCCTCAGCGGTAGTGAATTCAAAAGCTTTGTTCACCGGGCCAATACTTATAGAAAGTGATGTTTATTCTCCATGTTTCATTCCGCCAGTGGTCAAAAAATAAGTATTTGAAATCGATCTTGCTTTATTTGAATTGAATTGTTCGGTTCGACGGATTGTACATTTGCTAGAATAAATTCTTTTCTACGATTATAATTATTCAATGGCCAATACGATTTGCAAATCGAAACTATCATTCTCGGTCAAATTATTATAACATTTAAAACGACAGAATTCACAATTCACTTGTTTTGTTAACTTTGCAGGTTTTAATCCTTTTTTTGTTTCATAAGGAAGGCATCCACTTCGTCTTTTCTTTGATACATTTTTTTCCACATAGAAGGGTTACCCCCACCCCTCTTCCATCTTAAACCACGTTCAATTGAGATGTCCTCAGACAAAGAGACTGGAATGTCAGTGAGTCTAGATGAACTCACGAGCATGCCCCATTTTGATGTTCTTGTACAGGATCAGTGTTAACAATATTCTCATCAACAACATTTTCTTCTAATGTTGATTCGTTGGATCGGGCATGTATAGTAATCCGGATCACCGATCGTGTCATCAAAATATTCATCATCACTTTCTTCGTCTAACAATGCTTAATTAATATCGAGTGACAGTTTCTTGTAAAAATATAATTTCATTATATTTTGAGATTATATTCAATCTCTAATTAAAAAAAACATATAATTTATGTTAAAATGAACATAAATTTGTTAAAATTTCAATGCTTACCAATCACACACTGTCTTTTTCTAAAAAAAAATTTTATAAAATCGCCAAAACTTAACTCTTTGAGGCACGGAATTTTAGCAAATAAAAAAACCCATGTTGCGCAGAAATTTTATTTAAATTTTTTTAACAAAATTGGTTTATTTTAATTAGTAAAGAAATACAATAACAAGAAAAAAATAAAAAACAAACAAAAAGTAATTAAGGTTTTTAATTATAAGGTGGGACTTAAATAGCTCATAAGGGTTCATCCACTGTGCCATAATGGTTCATGAATGATATTTGTTAAAGCGCATCTTTTTTCCAAGACACAGGCAGTTTGCATACAGTACAAGAGCATGATGCGCGAGAGCACATCGTCTACGAGTAGAACGTTCTGGTTGATGTTTTGACTCTCTTCTTCTTATTTCTAATGAAACACTAGGCTTAGATTTGCTTATTTGTATCGATGGTGACTTAGCTATAGTACAGTCGGTGTGTTTCTATTCAGCAACGTTTGAGCGACAAATCCTTAGCTACAAGCACACTGACCTTTAAATGTTTTCAGTGTTATGTCATTACCTAATTGTTTATATAAAATATATGCGTTAATGACAGTCGCATCGAGAAAGTAAAACATGATGCGGTGCCACCATTTTTTGCTGCGACGATCGAGACAATAAATAACTAGACATGAATTGATCAAATGTATCTCGTATTATTATTGTAATCAGCAATTGAAGAAGGACAACTAATCTGAATTCTAGCCCCTTCTTTATTTTTCCTCCGCACTGCACTGTAGATGTTTCATTTGGGTTGTGAACATTTGAAAGAATATGTACCTCTTTATTATCCATCCACTTTGTTGCAGATATTCCGGTATCGCTTACGAATGATTCGTATTCTCCTCGATTTTTGACATTTTTACCGAAAGATGGCAAATATTTTCTTATTTTATTAACAACACCACAAGCATTTATTTGTCTAGACTTGGAGTTTTCCATCAAATTCACACTAGTAAAATAGTTATCAAAATACATTGCGTGTTCTTTTCCATCGAGATTCCAAGTGAGAGTATTCACAATTTTCTCCCCGAGATTTTTTGTGACTTGTTTGCCAATTTTGCCTGTGTTTAGTTCAAATCTGTAACAATAACCAGATTTATCTGCCAGCATCCATACTTTGTATCCGCTCGATTGAGCTGCGCCCTTTAAATTTTATCATCGATTCATCAATTGCTAGATTGAGACCGGGATTAAAATTTTTCATAACATTTTCTTGTATCTTGTTCAAAAATGGACGAACTTTATAAAGTTTGTCGTAATTGGGACTTTCTCTCGCTGGAATTAACGTATTATCATTTAAATGAATATGACTTAGAAGCCATCCGAAACGGTTTACAGACATTAATCGGCGGATGTATCCATTTCGTAAATAAGGTACAGTGCTCCAGGCAGGCGTCTCTATAACTCGGGAGTTTGTCGATTCCCATTATAAAATTTATACCGATGAATGTACGAATTTCATTTTCATTGCCTCGCTGTTCCGCGTATAAATTTGTTTGAAAAACAATGGAATCAATAATATCATCAGACACAAGTTGACAGCGCAAGTCATATGGCGATGGACTTTCGAGACTTGTGATATATTGAGTCGGACCAGAATGTGAAGAAAATGTTAAACTCCCGCCGGAGTTAAGACTCCGTTACGAACCCATTTTATATTATTTCCGGGTATCTTATTTGTTTCTTGAACTGGTGTATTTTCAGAACTAGAAGTTGAAATTACACGTAATCGTTTTTTTTTATTTGGAATAAAAATTTCAGGATTGTCGTCAATTTCAGGATCAGTATCGTCGTCGTCAATTACCGATTCTTGATCCGAAGGTATTATTTCCTGAACAGCTTCATCATCATCATCATCTTCGTCTAGTTCCTTTAGTCTGAGATTGGCGGAGATTTTAGAATAAAATTTAGATGGAAGTTTTTTGCTCGTCATATTGAATCTGGAAGGGAAAAAATTCTCTATTTAAATTTTAAAAATATAATATAAAAATAAATGAAATAAAAACGAACGTTTTTATAATTTCGCGAATCGCACGGTGGGATAGAAAAAATTTCATCGTTTACAAAAAAAATAAGATACAAAAACTTTTATTTTTATCATAAATCTTTTCAATAGTATACATTGAAGTAATGTATCATAAAAATAAACTTACCTTTACGATTCCTCACATAAAGCAGGAACAAATAATGCGTCGTAATAAAAACTGCCACTTTCAACGGCTGGCGAGCCTGTACTGACAAGTTTAACGGTCAATCAATCGAGAAAATACCAGTGAGACACCTGTTGGTGAAATTATTAACTAGTTTCAAGAGATGGGACTAAATTTAGACCTCAATTCCAGTAGCAATTTTAATTTTTCGAGGTGGTATAAAAAAAGTCCCACCATGCAGATTGAAGTAACAAAAAGGTGGGACACTTCCAGTCCCGTCTTGCCCCAAAGGGTTAATGGAGACTCCACTTGTTAAGTAACTTGCATGACAAACACACTGGCAACGTCTATCTCACACAATTTATTAATTGCAACTTCATACGTATCATTAGTGAGGAAGAACTCATCAAGTAATATAATAACTTTTTCCATACAAACAAACAATCAATTATTACAGTTAATGATTTTTTTAGTGGCTTAACTTCGCTATTGGCTTAAATAATGCCGTTTTTTACTTTTAGAATGATAGAAATACGAGGCGTATCCAGAAAGTACGTGTACTGAGGCTCTCACGACCGGATGGATTTTATTTTCGACATGTTGGCTACACTTCCGTGTAGCCTGACCCTTCCCCTCCGCAACGAGACTGGTTTGAGGTCAGTAAGTTGAGAAGTGTCGACGCGACAACTCGTTTCGTGAAAAATGTCAATCGAATCTCCCGCCAAGTTGAGTCGAGTGGAGGCCGGGCAAGAGTTTTTGAGGCGCTGCAAACTCCATGGAGATGAATTTCTCCGCTCCATCGTTACTGGAGATGAAACTTGGGTTGCACACTACACGCCTGAAACCAAAAGGCAGTCTCAACAGTGGCGTCACACCTCTTCACCCTCCGCCAAAAAGTTCAAAACCACAATTTCAGCCAAGAAAATCATGGCATCCGTGTTTTGGGACTGTCAAGGCATAATTTTAATTGAATATATGCCTCAAGGGGAGACCACCAACTCTGCAAGATACTGTGAGACCCTAAAAAAATTGCGGAGGGCGATTCAGAACAAGAGGAGAGGCATGCTGACAAAGGAAGTCTGCCTGCTGCACGACAATGACAGACGGAACTGCTCGCCTCGTTTAAATGGGATGTCCTGAACCATCCCGCGCATTCCCCTGACCTAGCACCTTCAGATTACTATCTCTTTACCTCCCTGAAGCTGCACATGGGTGGAAAAAGGTTTTCAACCGACGAGGAGGTAAAGGAGGAGGTGGAGAAGTGGATGGAGGGGTTGGCGGGAAACTACTTCGAGGAAGGCATCAAAAAGTTGATACCCCGCTTCACCACCTGCATTGAGAGGAATGGCGACTATGTCGAAAAATAGCTTACATATGTACTACGGAAACCACGTAATTTTTTTGTTTAAATAAAAAAAATTGTAACCTACAAAAATTCAGTACACTTACTTTCTGGATATGCCTCGTACATACCAACATCACGCCGTCTCGCTGAGGCACATGGCCGTGAAATGGTTTGAATTCAAATGAATTTGAGGCACATGGTTTATATTCAAATGAAAATCAATCAACACAATTCAATTTCACCGCTAATTGCACTGAAAAACGAAGTAAACCAACTATTCTTTAGAGCTAAATGTCAACAACGCACACTACGAAATGACGCATAAAATATTTAGTATAGTTAGGTTACCGTTACGTTCAACAGAGAGCGCTCCCATTATATCGTCTGTTTTATATACTTTTTTATATTTATTATTTTTATTATATTTAATATTTAATTATTTAATATTTAATTGTTTAATATTTAATTATTTAATATTTATTATTGAATATTCGAAATCAAAATGAAACTGTCAAAATTTCAAAGCAATCCGTGAAGAACTTTCGGAGATTGGAGATTTTTAATTAACAAAAATTTACATTTTTATTTATATAGATATAGTATTTAATATTTATTATTTATTATTTAATATTAATTCCGAAACGTCGAAAATGCAATGTGACATAACTGTCAATGAGAATTGTTTAGTTTGCGTGTGTCGCTGCAGGGGACGCTCCCGTTATTTCGTCTGTTTTATATACTTTTTTATATACGAGTACAACCGTATATAAAAAAAATATAAACATGCTTGTATACGAATGCAACATTTTGTCAAAATTTCAAAGCAATCGGTGAAGAACTTTCGGAGATTAGAGATATTTAACATACGAACATTTACGTTTTTATTTATATAGATTTGGTATTATTTTCTTAGATAGTGGAACAGTTACAAGGGATATCACATAGTGTGTAGCGATAGGAAACAAAGTTGATGGGTTACTAAAACATATACCTGAACATAGATTTTTTTGGAGAAAGAAAATGAGTTATGTCACAATTAAAAACAGTATTGTATTGTATTAAACTTTTGTTGTATACGATTTTGCTAAAAAGAATGATCATCAGTTTGCTTGTTTTCTAAACAACAATTGACTAACGTATGATATAGAAAATGCTCAACTGGCTTAAGTTCTTGACGCAATTTAACCTTATACTCGTAAGCATGCAAATGTAAATCTTTAGTCAAAATAATGAGCTTTTGGAAATGCCCAATTGCTGAAATTGTCGACTGTTTCGATTGAACGAGCTGAATGCTGACGTATCGGTGCTTGATTCACAATGAAACCCGTTTCTTTGAATTCTTTTATTAAATTTTTCGCTGTATCAAATTTTGGTACTTCATTGACACGGCACAAATATTACGAAGTGCATTTGTAATATTCCGAAGTGTGAAAGTGAAATATTCAAATATTACGAAGTGCATTTGGTTATTTTCATAGTAAAATTGTACAAGTCGTACGCGTTCTGCCCATATGTTTAGGTGACAATTGTCAAATATGGCTGCTGTAGGATTGACAGTTTCTAAATGGCGCACAATTTAAAATTCCAGTTACTATTGGGACCATATATACGAGGTCATCCAGAAAGTAAGGTTACAACATTTATGTAGGATCGAAAAATGCTTGTATTTAATTGAAATTCACAGGATACTTTTCATGCGCGGCGGTCACGCGATTTGGACGGTGCTCCGGTGTGAGCATTCTGGGCACCCATCTCGCACACAACTTCTTGTAACCAAGTTTTTCCGACACAATATTACCAAGGAGACTTCGAGAAATGTCAGGAAATTCTTCGTGAAGGTTGTCAAGCATCACACGGCGGTCATTTCGCACTTGTTCTTCAATTTTTTGCACAAATTCGTCAGAAATCACTGCCTTGCTTCGACGTCAGTATCAGTACGGCCTTCTCTGAACAACCTAACCCACTTCGTGACATGTTGTCGACTCATCACATCACTACCATAAACTTCCACGAGCTTCCGATGGATATTCGCGGCGGTATTGTTCTGCAAAGTCAAAAGAACTGATGACCGCGCGGGTCTCGCATGGACGAGAGTTGGCGGGAGCGCGCGACGACCTCTCCATCGGAATAATTTACTGTGACAACAAAATGGCCGAAAAACACTCGGGACCAAACAAACTGACCGTTAGGATCCCCCCTACACGTCAGGTGCACCAACTTTGAAACAAATTTCCCCCGGCCTCAGGAGCCCATATAACCTTAGTTTCTGGATGACCCTCGTATATAACATTGTGGATAAAAAAAAAGAAAAGTAACATCTGACGACTTGATAGAACTGTCAGAAACGATGGCACCAGGACACCAACTGTCTCGGCTTACTCGGAGATCCCTGAATAAACTACGAGGAGAGGTGAATGGGACTAGATACAAGGTGAATGGGATTTCTTGAAAATTGAGTCTTTGTTTAATTTTTTTATCTTTTGGGGGGTCGCAAAGTTAAAAAGGTTGAGAAACAATGATTTAAAAATATTTGTTCCCTCGACAGTTTGGACCTTGACGCGTGGATCAACTCCCCACCGGAGAGCAGCGCCTCTTCGTCGGAGGCGGAAGGCGAGGGAGGCGGGCGGAGCCGGCAAGTGAGCTTCCTGGCGCCCTGCTGGGGGGCGGAGCCCGAGGCCACACACGGCAAGGGGAAGGGGCCCAGTGAGCTCACGCCGGACCAGATACTGAGGGTGAGTTGTGTATGATGAATTAGAGAAATGAGAAATAATTGGATTCTGTTCACATCAATGTGGCCACTCATCGTGGTCGTGTTGAGTGCTACGAGTATATCATGTTGAGTAGTATTGTATTTTCTCAGATTATGGAACAGTTACGAGTGATATCAAACGGCGTGTAGAGATATGAAAAAAGTGAATAGGGCACTAAAACATATATAATATACTCATATACTGGAACCGGGCAATATCAAAATCTGCCAAGATGATAGTCCACGTTTTTTAGTACCAATTTTGATATATGGAAGTGAAACATAAATGTGGAAAAAACGGAAGTGAGCTAAATAAATGCTGTAGAAATGCGTACACTAAGAAGAATACACGGGGTGACAATGCATGAAAAATAAAGAATTAAATGATTAGGGACGAATGTAAACATTAAACTCATGTATTAAGTGAAACCAAGAAAGACTAACAAAACAAATATGCAGAAGTGATGGCGCGGCGCGGGCAGAGGCGAGGAGGGGTGAGGGAATTATCTAATATACAGTAGTGAAGGCGCGGCGCGGGCAGGGGAGAGGGAGTCCAAGGGAATTATCTAATATACAGTAGTGAAGGAGCGGCGCGGGCAGGGGAGAGGGAGTCCAAGGGAATTATCTAATATACAGTAGTGAAGGAGCGGCGCGGGCAGGGGAGAGGGAGTCCAAGGGAATTATCTAATATACAGTAGTGAAGGCGCGGCGCGGGCAGGGGAGAGGGAGTCCAAGGGAATTATCTAATATACAGTAGTGAAGGCGCGGCGCGGGCAGGGGAGAGGGAGTCCAAGGGAATTATCTAATATACAGTAGTGAAGGCGCGGCGCGGGCAGGGGAGAGGGAGTCCAAGGGAATTATCTAATATACAGTAGTGAAGGCGCGGCGCGGGCAGGGGAGAGGGAGTCCGAGGGAATTATCTAATATACAGTAGTGAAGGCGCGGCGCGGGCAGAGGAGAGGGAGTCCAAGGGAATTATCTAATATACAGTAGTGAAGGCGCGGCGCGGGCAGGGGAGAGGGAGTCCAAGGGAATTATGGATGTAGAACAGGTGTAAGATGGGTATCGGGATAGGAAAGTCTGACACTTTCTCTTCTCTGCCTACCCGGACAGGGAGACGGCGGGACAGTATGTATGTATTAGGTGTACCGGAAAAGAATGTCGTTTTTTCAATAACACAATTTGGTGCATTTAATGTATTTATTTATTAAAACTTAGTTCAAAATATAATTGCCATAGTTTGATATAACCTCCTTCCACCTCTCAGTCAATTTTTTAATACCGCGTTCGTAAAATTCAGCTGGTTTCGATGCAAAATACTCAGATATGCCTTTTTTGACATCCTCATAATTTTTGTATTCTTTTCCGTTTAAAAAGTGTTGCATTGACCGGAACAAATGGTGATCCGATGGAGCAAGATCCGGTGAATATGGTGGGTGACGTACAATTGTCCAACCTAGGGGTTTAATTTTTTCTTTCCTAATTTTTGAGGTATGCGGTCGTGCATTATCGTGCTGTAAAAACACTTGTCCACAATTAGCCAGTGCAGGTCTTTTTTTTTATTATTTCTGCATCTAAATGCTCTTGTTGATCACAATACACTTGGGCGTTAATTGTCTGTCCGGGTTTTAATGTTTCGAAATAAATTATTCTCTTGCAGTCCCACCAAACAGACAAAAGAACTTTTTTTGCAGTGAGCCCGGGCTTAGGGGTGGGTTTTGGTACCTGGCCCTTTGAAAGCCATTGTTTCTTGCGTCTTTGGTTTGAATACAACACCCATTTTTCGTCACCAGTTACAAGATGTTGTAGAAATGGAGTTTTGGTATTTAATTCCAATAACTCAGTGCACGCGTTTATACGCTCACCGAGATTCTCTTCACTTAATTCATGACGTATCCATTTTCCTTGTTTCCATGTCTTGCCGATTTGTTTATATGCTCTTGCACGCTTGACCATGAACATCCGAGTTGCTCCGCGAGTTCTTGAATCGTTGAAGTTGGATTTTGCTGAATCAGCTCAGTTAAAACATCGCTATCCACTTGAACAGGTCGACCACTTCCAGGGTTATTTTTTAAATCAAAATTGCCGGATTTAAATTGTTTAAACCACCTCTGGCATTTACGAACATTCAAAATATCTCCCAGTAAATCACAAATATTTTTGAAAGCACATGTTGCACTTTCTTTCTTCATTAAATAGTAAAGCATAATATTTCGAATAAATTCCTCATTCGGTACAAAGCTCTCCATTGTATATAGGGTTGTAAATGTTTTTGTTTAAAAGTCCTAATACACTCCAGGTATACGTAGTCAGAGAAACAACACAGAACACGTTGTAAAAGTTCGACTGCCGAAGCACAACTGACCACTCAAAAGCGATAACAAAAAAACGACATTCTTTTCCGGTACACCTAATATAATCATCATCATTACCCTATATATTTCATTATTTGTGTAAGCTTTTTGAAAATAAAATGAAACAAGAAGTCGGAAATATTATTCATGGTATAGTCTTCATCCAGGTGGTTCTACAGCCCGGGCAGTGGTTCTACAGACCTTTTGACTTGTGTACTTGTTTATTATGTGTTATTTGCTTTTATTGTAATTGTTACAAGTAATTTTTTTTATTTACAAATATTTTTCTAACACACTGTACTGTTGATGAAAATTAATAAATATAATATGGTTTGGCAACATTGAGAGAATGAGTTGTATAAGACTTACTGAAATGAATTGACAGCAAGGAAGAGTAGACGGAGGAAAAAGTAAAAACATTTTGAATTGACAGGAAGCTAAGAAGTATGAGAAACAGGAGAACATATAATTGATAAGATTTATGGATGTGGATGAGGCGAGAACCGTGAGTATGGATAAAAAGGCTCGGATATTCGTCCTCTCTGCTACCTCTGTTAAAGGCGCATGAGATAATGGCTAGTATCTATGTAACATTATGTATTGGTTTATCACGTACGTGTTATGATTCTAGATGAGGGAGGCTCGACAGCAGGCGCAACTACACAACCCCCACTACCTCAAGTCCAGCAGCAGCCACAACCCCTCCAGCCTGCTGCCCGACACCGACTCCATCCCCATAGCGGAGATCGCGCTGGAGGTGCCCCTCAAAGTGCACGGTGAGGAAACTATTCCGGGGTCATTCCCCGGGTTTGCTTCTAATCTGGATGTCATAACTTCAATATTTATATTCAACAATAAATTACTTTGTTGTTCCACTAATTACTTAATCATTTGGAATAACAAAATAATGATTGTTAAATATTTTAATATGAAGTGTCACAAAGTTAAAGTTGAAATCTTTGATAAATTACTCCTATCCATTGAGTGCACTGCAATTGTTATTGTTATGTGGCACATTAAAAGTTGGATCACAGAACAAATGTAAACTATTAGTCGTCGATTACCTTCTGCGCCCTGACCACGTACCCATGCTGAGATTGCTTTAGGTTGTGCGCATTCTTCTCCCATTTTCCCTGTAGCAAATGATGGCCTGTAGCGCGTTGGTCTACTGCTCCTAATTCCCATATTTTGGAAGTTGACAATAGGCCTGTTTTCCGACCTGTGGATTGTGGGTTAGATTCCCGTTGGTTCCCAGATATTTTAAAAAAGGCTTTCAGTCTGGTTTTTATTTAAGGCTTATTTAATATACTTTCTGGTTAGTTGGAAGAGGTTATATGGGAGTTGTACTGTGTAGTGTATAATGCAACGTGTAATGTAATACGTACAATACTATTGATATGTTATTAATTGTTACTGTGATATGTAAAAGAAACTTTAGTGTGTTTCTTTTTTTAATAAAATAGAGATGACATAACACATCGATCAATAAATCCCGGGACTAACCGACAGATGGCGTCTCTAATAACAAATCCATATCATTCTCAGTTAGTACCAACCTTTAGAAGTTACGTGTCAAACTTTCATGACATTCCGACATTGTGTCATTGAGTTACAGTGGTTTTAGTGACGCTACTTTTACTATTTTCAAAACAATGGAAAAAATCGAATTTCGTATGTTGATAAAACATTGCTTTTTAATGGGAAAAAATACCGTTCAAACTCAGCGATGGCTTGAAAAGTGTTATCCGGGCTCTGCTCCGTCGAAAACAACCATTTGTCGGTGGTATGCTGATTTCAAACGCCGTCGTACGGACACAAATGATACTGAACAGTCTGGTCGTCCAAATGAGGCTGTTACACCAGAAAACATTAAAAACCCTCAAAATCGCAAAGTAACGTTGCGTGAGATAGCTGACATCCTGAAGATATCATTTGGTAGTGTTTACACTATTTTGCATGAACATTTGGTCATGAAAAAGCTTTTTTCGAAATAGGTGCCGCGTTTGCTCACAATGGAACAGAAAAAACAACGCATCGATGATTCAGAGCGCTGTTTGGCACTGTTTACGCGAAATAAACAGGAGTTTTTGCGTAGGTATGTGTCAATGGATGAAAATTGGATCCACCACCATACTCTGGAATCAAATCGGCAGTCAGCTGAATGGAGAGCAGCCGATAAAAGTCGTCCGAAGCGACCAAAAACTCAACAGTCGGCCGGGAAGGTTATGGCCTCCGTATTTTGTGATGCACATAGTATAATATTCATCGATCACCTTGAAAAGGGAAACACCATCAATAGCGAATATTACATAGCGTTATTGGAGCGTTTGAAGGCAGGAATTGCAAGAAAACGGCCCCATATGAAGAAGAAAAAAGTTCTCTTTCATCAGGACAATGTACCGTGTCACAAATTGATGGTAACAATGGCCAAGTTGCATGAGTTGAACTTCGAATTGCTTCCGCACCCATCGTATTCTCCAGATTTGGCCCCCAGGGACTATTGGCTGTTCGCAGACCTCAAAAAGATGCTCCTGGGAAAGAGATTTGGCTCCAATGAAGAAGTGATTTTGAAACCAAAGATAAATCGTTCTACACGGCTGACATAGAAATGTTAGGAAAGTATTGGAATGAATGTATCATTTTTGAAGGAGACTATGTTGATGTAGTTAGTTCCGGGACTTATTGATCGATGTGTTATCCTGTTGCATACAGGGTAAGGGTAAGGGTAAGGGTAAGGGTAAGGGTAAGGGTAAGGGTAAGGGTAAGGGTAAGGAGCTTCAGTACTTGCAGCTTGTCTGCGTCTCCTTTCTCCATCGGGTCCCTGTCCCTGATAACTAGCGACAGTTGTGCACCTGTTAGGAGTGCCTGAAAGGCACTAGAATATCCGAGTCTTGAAGTGGAATCCCGGGTGTCTTTTGAAAAACTTTTTTTGAACGGTTTTTAAATTGACTATTGTAGTTTCTTTTTATCTATTTTGTGATTTTTTCCCCGTGCTGAAGGAGATTTGCGAAGTTGTACCTGTCTGATTCCATCTTTTATATTTTGTTTTCAATGATTTGTCTTTTGTGCAGTGTGGGTGGACTGTGCGCCTGTGGACAGTCTACGTATTGTGTTTGTAACTTGTAATTTTGTATGATTTGATACCCGATTCTATCTGATTGTTTTTGTTGTAAATGTTTTTAAGTTATTTTTTTATATATTCTGTCTTAATGTGTTTAGCACTCACTAGTCACTCTTAATGTGTTGAGCACTCACTACTGACTCTTAATGTGTTGAGCACTCACTACTGACTCTTTTATTTTATTTTTATATATTTTGTCATAATGTACATTGTACCCTTTATTTATATAAATGAATAAAGCAGTTCTACACCATTTGGCCCTGAGGCCCCAGTCCGGTCCAGACCCAGACCTCGGATTGACTCGCCTGAACTCAACAACATGTGCTTTAAAAATATCCACCAAACCAGACCAGCCGTGGAGTTACCCAATTATTGTATGAGTATTCTCACTGGGATAATTGAAATTATTATTTCAATATTATTTCATTAAATATGATTATAAAATAACATAATTTCACTATATTTCCAGAGAAACGTTCTGACAAATATCTTGTGGAAGCGTCGAAGAGCACCAAGGGCACCAAGAAGGAGAAGGAGAAGAGGCTGCGGAAGAGCAAGCGCAGCAAGAAGTGCCGCTACTCCGAGGAGAGCGACAGCGAGCAGGAGGCGGCGGGGGCGGGCGGGGGCCTGTGGGTGGTGAGCACAGCCGCGGAGGCGCCGGAGGGCTGGGCCGAGGGGGATGCGCTCGTGGACGACCACTCTGGCGAAGAGGGGGCCTCCGATCCCCACGCCGCACTCAACATTGATCTTAGCATGTGAGCCACTGCATACATAGATACTAGTGTTTTTGTTATCGCTCTGCGGTTAGGGTACCCTCTTAACCGTTTCAATGCCAAGGATGGAATTATCTGCATAATTTAATCTGTACTAAACAGGCCAATCGTGGTTATATCCGCAGTTATATTGTTGCGCTTATATAACCAATTTGATATCTGGTTATGTTATATTTTATAGTTAGTACAGTTACTGCCGTCTCTGTAGAAGATTATGAATATTTTTGTCACTTGTTAGGATGATTTCTGATGGAGCTATTGTCAGCCATTATATGTGCACTAGTTGCGACCCGTGAAATATTCACGGAAGTAAAACAAATTCTACATTTATGTAAATATATATTCATAAATGTAAAATTTGTTTATATATATCATTTATACATCGTCCCCTTTTACACTGGTTCAAAAATTGTTAGCTAGGTATTTAAAAATCGTTCAGTATAGTTTCGATCTATTCATTTATCACGGACCCACCGAGATTCAAATTTTGAATTACTTTCGGAGAGAATCCAAGTATTCCTCTCTCGCTCTCTGGTATTCAAAATTCAATTCTCGTATTCTTTCTTTGGTGCAACCGTCGTACGGGCTTTGGCCTATTGATATTATATTATGGTATGATATGATCTAGGGCCGGTGCGTCAGTAGTTTTTAAGTTGATTTCCCATCATTTATTATTTATTTGTACACAATTATTTTTGATATGTATCTCACGTGTCGTAAAAATTATTTTTGATATGTATCTCACGTGTCGTAAAAATTTAATTAAAATTGTGTATTTCAACACTAATGGCTTTTTACAATTCTTTGTTAATACAGCATAAACACATATTCCTTTTACATAAGTGGTCATTTTTCAGTTATATAAAGAATGAAATGAAATTTGTGCATTGCGTTATATGTGATAGTTTAGATTTCTTAGTGTAGTGACAACTTGTGTATTGTGTCAAGATGCCCCCGTACGAATATAAATACAGACAGCTCTATTAGTTTTATTAACCTACAGACAGCTCTTAGTGTAGTGACAACTTGTGTATTGTGTCAAGATGCCCCCGTACGTTTTAATTGTCTTATTTTTAATATTCATTCATCTTTTTTTTCAGCCCTCTTAGAGAAGAAAGAAGGGGGTTTTCAGCCCTCTTAGAGAGGATAAAGGAGAGAGAAAGGCAAAATAATAGTAAGCATTCCAAGGTGAAGGATAAGGATAGAAAGGAGAAGAAACCCAAAGACAAAGAAAGAGAACACAAAGAGAAGAGTAGATCGGAGAAGGAAAATAAAAAGAAAGAAAATAAAGACAAGGACAGAGACAAGGAGAAGGACAAGAGAGAAGAGAGGCACAAAAAGAGCCGAGATGAGAAGAGGCCCAGGGAGGAGAAGAAGAAAAAAAAGACTTCAAAGAAAGGTATGCGCGGCACTTAATATGGATCATCTGATCCTTTAATCAGTATTGAATGAAACTACATTCGTTCATTCCAGCATCAGCAGTGTATGGTGGGCATGCCCAAACCATCTCCGAGTGCTCTTCTTCATTTTACTCGACACATCACTTCATTCCGTATTCTGTCATACATTGTCACTCCATGTATTCTTCTCAGTGCATTCTACAGCATTTATTTGGCTCCTATCAGTCTTTTTCCGTGTTCTCGTTTCACTCCCATATATCAAAGTTGACACCAAAATCATTGATTTCACTTATATAATATTTTTCTCGCATTTTATTCACTTCCTTCCAAAATCTGTCGGATCAAGTTTTACCAACTGTTTGACCGCATAGTCCAGCTTATGATCGGCAGCCGACCTTGCAGTTAGTCATCTTCGGGCTTCAGCTTGTTCAGAGTGGTGGTCAACTTGGCCATAAGTGGATGCACACCGAATACCGCTGGCCCACGGCAGAGTCTCAATTGCAACGTGAGCGTGTGGACCCGTGCCGTCCCATCCCGGTTCGCAACCGTAATGTAAGCGCATTATTTGTGACCACTGCGGGAGAACGATCGAGCGGCTTCCACAAATGTTGAATTTGTTGTTAATTTCAGTTAGTTATTGCTTTGAGATGATTATAGGGAGGTGATATCCGTCGTCTCTGTTAATATTGTTTGGATGTTTATATATTTATATAGCGTCACGTTGCTGTTGAGACTCTGCTGTAGGCCAGCGGTATCCGGCGCGCATCTATTTATGCCGAAGTTGATTACGGACATGCCTTGAAGATGAAAATTGCAACGTTTTCGAAACGTGAGCATCATAAGCCAAACCATGTGATAAAACACTCCGTAAAACCTTATACAACCGATACAAATAAAAACTTCCTTTTCCCACCATACACCCCCTTTTTTACATACAACTTTTGCAGTGCCATTGGGTAAATACAAATATACGAGGCGTATCCACAAAGTAAGTGTACTGAGGCTCTCACGACCGGATGGATTTTATTTTCGACATGTTGGCTACACTTCCGTGTAGCCTGACCCTTTCCCTCCGCAACGAGACCGGTTCGAGGTCAGTACGTTGAGAAGTGTCGACGCGACAACACGTTTAGTGAAAAATGTCAATCCAATCTCCCGCCAAGTGCGAAATTTTGTAAAAAGGCAAGAGTTTTTGAGGCGCTGCAAACTCCATGGAGATGAATTTCTCCGCTCCATCGTTACTGGAGATGAAACTCGGGTTGCACACTACACGCCTGAAACCAAAAGGCAGTCTCAACAGTGACGTCACACCTCTTCAACCTCCGCCAAAAAGTTCAAAACCACAATTTCAGCCAAGAAAATCATGGCATCCGTGTTTTGGGACTGTCAAGGCATAATTTTAATTGAATATATGCCTCAAGGGGAGACCATCAACTCTGCAAGATACTGTGAGACCCTAAAAAAATTGCGGAGGGCGATTCAGAACAAGAGGAGAGGCATGCTGACAAAGGGAGTCTGCCTGCTGCATGACAATGCCAGACCACACACGGCCAACGCCACGAAGGAACTGCTCGCTTCGTTTAAATGGGATGTCCTGAACCATCCCGCGCATTCCCCTGACCTAGCACCTTCAGATTATTATCTCTTTACCTCCCTGAAGCTGCACATGGGTGGAAAAAGGTTTTCAACCGACGAGGAGGTAAAGGAGGAGGTGGAGAAGTGGACGGAGGGGTTGGCGGGAAACTACTTCGAGGAAGGCATCAAAAAGTTGATACCCCGCTTCACCACCTGCATTGAGAGGAATGGCGACTATGTCGAAAAATAGCTTACATATGTACTACGGTAACCACGTAATTTTTTTGTTTAAATAAAAAAAATTGTAGCCTACAAAAATTCAGTACACTTACTTTTTGGATATGCCTCGTATTTATGACAACCGTAGATCAACCTAGCAGTGGCTGCGTCGGAAATGCCTCGTACTTATGACAACCGTAGATCAACCTAGCAGTGGCTGCGTCGGAAATTGACTGGAATGTTTAAATTTGATTTAAAGTGTTAATATTATTTATGTCTGTAATCCCTGTTAACTGAGTGTATTTCTTTTTTAGATAAACCAGAATCAAAAATTGGATATGAAGAGGCTCTCGGCATCTCCACGCCCAGCAAGGAGTTTGCTTGATCTGCTTCCCCATCGGCCCCCGCCCCCGCCTCCCCGCCTCCCCGCTCACCCGCCTCGCCCGCCTCGCGCGCCCCGCACACTCGGCTGTCTGTTTAACCATCTGTACTCGTGCATTAGTCTGTCATATCCTTTTGTTACTAATCCGTTTGTTATCACGCTGTGCCGTGCAGTGCCGTGCCGTGCCGATCTCCGCGTTGGCATCTGCAGAGAGAAACATCTTGTATTCACTATTATTTATGGTTCTATTGATAGTCCACGGGCTAGAGTAAGCCGATCATTGTTAATATTACACAATCTTTTTATTTCCTTTTTTTTATACTTGGAACTACATTAATTGTACTGGAAAATATTTATTAATTTCTGTTTAGTTTTGTAGAATTCCGTTAACATTTTATAACGAGGTCAAGTATACCACTTCTGGCTGGTTTCCACTTGTATTATATATAAACTGCTCAAGACCTGCCTTTGGCTTTGCCGAGGCATGCTCCAGTGACATCAGGGCTTGCGCACAATTTTCACCACCAGCGAATAAGTATATCGACTGTATTGCGAGACGTTTCCCTTCCCTTCCGTGATGTCCGTCGTCACTATAGAAGGTGTTCCTTTAGGCAATTTCCTTCCGTGATGTCCGTCGTCACTACTATTCTTTTCCCACTCGGGTGTGTCGCCACAGGAGGAGGTGTTCCTTTAGGCAATTTCCTTCCGTGATGTCCGTCGTCACTACTATTCTTTTCCCACTCGGGTGTGTCGCCACAGGAGGAGGTGTTCCTTTGGGCAAATCCTTCTTCGTCACTATGTGATGTTGCAGTCAATAAAAAAAATAAAGAAGATTTGGATCTTTTAGTGTAGATCACGCTGGATGGGGACTTATTTTGTTCCCCATAACAGTGTGGCTGGTGGTGGTAGTGGTGAGATCCAACTGCACTGAACTGGTGGATCATTGTAAAGGTGACCTCCCCTCCCTCCAGGGTCTAGTTGGTAAGATGCTTGACTTTTGGGTTGGATTTCCAATGATATACAAAAAAAGAATTTAAAAAAAGGTCCCAGTCTAGTAAAAGAGTTTGTCTGGTAACAATACTCGCATGCGCTGAGTATTTGTATGATTGTTGTTGCCTCTGCACATGTGGTAGAATTGCCAACATGTGCAAAGTCAAACCACGAGTTCTGTGACAAGACAATGTCTCCCGGCCATGCTTATCAATATGTCCGAATCGACAAATCAGATATGTTTAAGGATACCATATGAAAGAAGAATTGCGAAGTCAACTCGGGTGATGACCGCGGAGAAGTGGGAACCCGGCCTTATTGTGTAGATGAGTGATTGCACGCGTGTTGACAGATTTTTTTATGTTTTTTGCAAAAATTAACAATCTTATCAACAAATGAATAATAGATTGGCCTATAGTCATTTAGTTTTGTTATACGTAAAAGAATAATTTATATTTTAATTGCAGTAAATAATTTTTATAATTTAAAAGACTTAGTTTTTTAAAATTTATTTTGTTTATAAAATCATAGAAAAATGATACGTACATGATTTTGTTGTTCTGAATAAGTGATACGATACACTGGTATTGCTCAGGGAGCAGACTGCAGACTGCTCTAGCGATACACATAATAACTGGTATTGCTCAGGGAGCAGACTGCAGACTGCTCTAGCGATACACATAATAACTGGTATTGCTTAGGGAGCAGACTGCAGACTGCTCTAGCGTAGAATAGAGATTATATTATGCGCGCCTTCGTCGGTCTGGCTGGACAGACTCCCGTGGAATGTTATGTTTGCTTTGGCAGGCTCGGTGGTCAGCGCAACAGATACATGGACCTACTTTCATGAGACTCGAGCAAACAGCAGCAGATAGAGCCAGATGGCATAGAACTGTCGCTAGTTATCAGGGACAGGGACCCGATGGAGAAAGGAGACGCAGACAAGCTGCAAAGTACTGAAGCTCCCCACCCTTGCCCTGTGTGCAACAGGATATGCATATCACAAATTGGCTTATATAGCCTCTCCGTTGAATCTCCAGAGGCACTCATTTTATCCAGTCCATTTTATTTTACACATGACAAGAAATATACACAATCTGCGAAAAAACAACAGGTAATTTAATTTGGACACACAATTTGAATGGATCTGGGTTTGTTGCCTTTCATTTGTCGTGTCCCCGGTAAACTAGACTTTTGCCTGTATCTCACTGAGGACATATACTATAGCGTGAAAAAATAAATGGATACTTCTTTCTAATCTTTGATTATACAAACCCCCATTGCACATTCTCATCAACCTGACAAACAGTGACACTCAATTACACGTGTGTGGTATACATCACGCGAAATCAAACTCCTCACACATCATCACTCCAGACAGACCAAAATGATTATCATACACGCTCTAACTTGTTAAGGGCAGAAATACCATATAAGAACCTCAGTGGTATGTGTATTTATCACCGAAGTGAAGTGAAGTGAAGTGTCCACTCGTATAAGGTTCAAACTAGTATATTTATTTGGTTTCAACCCCTCGGCCACTTGAGGTGTTCGTTTCACCTTTTTAAGAGATTTAAAACTCGAAATTCTCTATATCTATTTAATGAAACTAAAAGGAGCGAAAAGGTTGATATCAAGGTGACTAGTGACTAGTCATTAGGACTAGTCACTAGTCACCTTGATATCATCATCTACATCTACATGTATTATAGTTCATCAGCCAAATCTATTTTATTCTCAAACGCTACCCTACCCTACATGTATGTATGTGTGCATTTATTCAAAGTATTCTATTATATTATTTGTAATTTGTTTGGTAAAACACTGTTTTTTCCACTTAACATAACGGAATAACCCTACCGGTTTCGAGGTTTTCATTTCATCATCAGGGGAGCACAAACGAGACTGAATAATATTTGAACAGGCACCGATATACCAAAAAAATTTAACAGTAAAAAAATGATACAGGAATTGCGGATGGAGGGAGGCGAGACAATTTAAAATGTTTTATGAAATTTAGATTTTTTTGTACTAAAATATGAATCGAGCATTAAATTATACTGGCATTTGGTATATGGCTCTTGGGGTCCCTCCTCCTCCCCCGAGAGGGTTCCTTTTGAGGTTCGCAGCACTGTCGAGCTGAAATACTTTCATTCGGAGTAGAATTTTATTTTGTTAAGTTTCATCTGTATTTATCTGTGTATTTTCTTTAACAGAGATCAGGCCAGGGCAAGAGATCAGGTCATCTCAAATTACCACGATTCTGTTTATTTATTGGAATTTTTAGTTTTATTCAAGAGACCACAAGAAATGAATCTAATTCATAGAAAACGTATCTTTCATAAAAAATAGCAATGATTAAAATCCAAATTACCAGCGTTCAGGTTCAGGTTCAGGTTCAGGTTCAGGTTCAGGTTCAAGTTCATCCATCTACTGTTTAGTTATATCAGCAGGTCAGTGAAAATGCTACAAATTATGTAAAAAACACTCATTGCTTCGTCAATTCGACCCCCGTCCTCTTGAACCTCGACAGTGCTAGACAGTGTTAGACAGTGTTGAACTAAATACTCGTATGTCCACATCACAGTCAGTTAACGCATTGTACTCTCGGCATATTCTCACTACCGGGTTATACAGGTCCAAGTCCGTCTTATTCCTGAACGTAGTTACGCTGAACGAAGCGAGTCTGCCGAGAGAGTGAGAGGGAACGCTTAAATCAATTTGTTCCATAGTCGGGTGAGTCGACGAGACCATTCAAGATGTTATAAAATAACACGAGATCAAAGGTATATCTACAAGTTCCATAGTCGGGTGAGTCGACGAGACCATTCAAGATGTTATAAAATAACACGAGATCAAAGGTACATCTACAAGTTCCATAGTCGGGTGAGTCGACGAGACCATTCAAGATGTTATAAAATAACACGAGATCAAAGGTACATCTACAAGTTCCATAGTCGGGTGAGTCGACGAGACCATTGAAGATGTTATAAAATAACACGAGATCAAAGGTACATCTACAAGTTTCGAGTAATTGAATATAAAAAAGGACAATCTACCACTTTACTACCTAAGAACATTGAGCGACGCTTTCCTATGACATTCACACCTCAAAAATCGCCGCTGAACCACCTCAATGAAGCCAACGTGCAACCATATAGTCAGGGTTCCATATCACAGAGGCACACTTCAGGCCGCTTCTTACCGATGACTTATACAATAGCATCAACGATGAGAAATTCTCAAATGGTCCTGTCATTTTAATTAGGAATCCCACCAATCTAAAGGACTCGATCACTATCTTGTTCACGTGATTATCAAATCCATGACAAAAGTCGTAACCGTAACGTATCAAAATAAATATAAAAGTATCATCTATGAATAGTACTCGCACTCGCATGTGAAAGTATAAACACATAATTCATCATGAATTAAACTGTCCATCCAGAAATATAATGTCTATGCAAATAATACCAGTAATTACCCTACTAAATTTAATATAAGGAGACCCGGAGACTGGACAAGTTTCTAAACGTTGACCCAGGAGGGCTGTGTTGTTTCCTTTGTTTGTTTTTTTATATTCCTTTGTCTTTGCTTGTCTTTTGCTTTTTTCTTGTTTACCATGTTTAACGTGTATACAGTTAAACATGATGTAGAGTTTTCTTCATCACGCGCTCAATACTGAGCATCGTGGTGAGCATCCTCCGCTATGTCTGGAACCTGGTGCGTCACTTGTCTCGTGCAGCATTTAAAGAGGATCCTGTTAACTCTTTTATTTGGTCCGTCCATCTTGTAGGAGACCTTTCTCTAGCTTGTTTTCCCTCAACTGTCCCCGTGATCACCAGCTTCTCGAGACATTGTCCTTTCTGGCAACATGCCAAACTGGGATCGTTTTGCCTGAAGAGAGCCTCAAGATAGGAGGTAGAAACGCGTGTAATGGGATTAATATAATTAATGGGATATCAAAGTTGTTTATTTTTAAATATTCTAATATAGATCTCCACAAAGTTAAAGCCGAAACATTTGATAAATATCACTTGTTTTATGAGTCAACTGTATACCGAGACTATAAAATATTTGATTAGACAACTGTATGTTATATCGAGACTATAAGATGTTTTATTAGACAACTGTATATCGAGGTCTATGGAATATGAAGCGGTAGTCTCTAACATCTATTCTATAGATAACGTAAGTACTTGCGTATTTACCAATTTTTTCGAATGTATCGATTTAAAAAAAGGTTTTTAGTATGATTTGTCTGGTTTTGGTCTGATGGTTGCTAAATACCTCGAGGTGCTCGGAGAAAGTGAGGTGCGTGTGATTTTGAATATTAACAATGCTCCCCTCGGAATGTGGTCCTCGTGACGGCTTCACTCATTGTTCACTTCAGCGATCAGATCAGAAAGAGTCGAGTCGTAATGGAATTGCTCCGAATTTTACTTATTGAATTTGTAAAACATTTTATACCTATTTTTATTTTTTTGTTATTTTGTTTATTATTATATAATTATATAAAAACATTTTATCAAATCCACTAGTTAACTAATTAAAATACACTTAGATAGAAAATAAAAAATAACTTTTTCATTGTAAATACTTGTTTTATTGAAACCCCAATCCGCAATATGTTCATTTCACAACTATTCAAACATGTCATTTTTTTACGATACTATTGTGGAGTACTTTGAGATGTCCCTTAATGACAAAGATCAGCGGGAGTTGGAGTGGGAGCGTGAGCTTTAGGAAGCACTTCGATACGACAATTTTTAGGAATTCTTACTAAAATTTATGATTACATATACTATATGTCAAGACTACACCTAATGCCAAATGTGTTACTATCACATATTTGAAGATCTTCAAAAGTTTCTTTGAAGTTCGTATTTCTTTGGTAATTTTACTGCAGTCTTCTTACTAAATCTAATGGTAACTGGCCCCTAATCTAATGGTAACTGGCCCCAGCCATAACCTTCCTTTCCTCGCACTTGATTTGTTTTTCTTTCGTAATATTTTGAATCTGTCAATAATAGCGGGATCGAGTGCCCTCGAGGAGAATTTGTTCTCTAAACGGTGCTATATAAATTGTCCTTTTACTATTCATTATTATTAAAGAGCTTCCATTTTGGAAAATGTTTAAAATGAATGTCACCAGGAGTCGGCTGCAGAAGGGAGGAGAATGCCGTCATTACCACATTTTCAAACTTATCGAAAGCGTCTGAACATTGCGTACAATCGTCACAGAATGGACCGAGGGGTTTACCATATATGCCCTATCCACAAAAAGGGTGATGCTGCGCCATGTTCATACTATTGGGGCATCTCAATTCGGGGTATATGATAAACTCCTGTCAGAGCTCCTATTTCAACTACGCCATCTGTACACAGAGGACAAGGACCTGCTGGGCAGAAGCGGGATTTCAGCTTTGGACACCAAAACCTTTTTGTGTCACAAACGACGCGAAGTAATATTTTTGCGTATTCCATAATATTTTTGTCCAAAATGATTCATATTCGTCACCAATTACAATTCTCTCCGCGATTTGAGGACAAAGAAAAAGTTTGCTGTCAATATTTATATAAAAAATGGCGTACTTTTTTCAAAAGCATTCCAAAACATCTTTATGTATTTCTACCTCATTTTTCTTATAACTTATATTTGTCATAAATTCGATAAAATTTGGTCCAAAGTAGATTTTTGTTGACAAAAACACAATTTTGCCGTATTTTTATCGAAAATTCCACAAATTCGTATAATATTTTTCTCTTGCCACGCTATCATTTGTTAAATCAGTTTTATTTTCAACATTCCAAATTAATAACAGAATTTGTAAAACAAAATGACAGAAAACAGCATTTTAGTCGTATTTCAAACGTATTTTTTAAAAAGACGCATATTTGTCACAATTAACATTTTTTGCCATGTTATGATTTAATAAAAAAATTGATTTTGCCATAAAAAAATGATTTTGCTACAAAAAATTACATATTCATACAAAAATATCACTACAGAGTAATAATATTACTATACTTGAGAAATTGTAGCATGGTCCCTGAGACATTTCACAAATTTGCCCCAATACAACCTTGTAACGACGTTCAGTAATTTTAATTATTTTATCAACTTTAATATAAGCCTCGATTCTAATAAATAGCAAGTTATTTAGGTAAATACATTACATAAAACTAACAATACTCGTAAAGACAAATTAACACATCTTGTTACAAATTAGAAAAAGTGTGTCAGTTTGTTAAAATCAAATAATATTTGGTGACGTTTGTCAAAAGTCACTACGTTAGTCTGCATTGGCTAGGGATGGGGTATACGATAATTGGATTTTCGATTTTTTTTATACCTAAAATTAAATGTTCGTAATTAGTATTAATTCATAGTGGATCTTGGCCTATTTAAAGATAGACACAAATCATGCAATACATTAGAAAATCAGTATAATGAAAATTAGGAATTCAAACGTCAGTCTAGAGAAAAACAATTTTTCGATTTATAAAAAAAACTAAGTACCTATTCGATTTGTAAAAAAAATCGATTTTACCCCATCCCTTTGAGACATAACATTTTAAATGTCACAGGAATCATTCTACATTTTCTCAAGTATATTAACTAGGATGAAAGGGAAAAGTTCTTTTAATTACTGTCCCGGATACGAGTGCCGCTTTTGATCGTGACATTCTCTCGAGTAGATTTAGGGATACGCACACCGACCCATGTGGTACACCATGCTTTGCAATGTAAGGATATTGCTAAGCATGGGATGGTGTTAGGGCTGCTGCGTTTTTATTCTTCATAATGATATCCGTGATCTCATTTGCACGGATGGTTAAGTGTCTTAGGTTTGCGCGGATGATACTGTTTCTTAAATTCTGCGATTCGAGAGACAAAAAGATCTTGAAGCAGAATGGTGTCTAATTGCATTCTCGAGGTCTTAAATTGTATGTCTAAAGATAAATTGAAACTGAATCCAAGTAAAATGTGGCATTTCTCTGGGTGGTCTCACCGTATGATTTACTCGTATACTCGTAGATAGATAACAAACACCGTTGTGACGGGGCGGGGATGCATTACGCATTACGAGTACCATTATATTATAGTATCAGTTATTCCGTGGTTATCTTTATCTTCATCTTTATCTTGAGAATAAACTCTTTTTCGATAGAGGTTTGATCATTCGGGATTCTATAATCTTTGTTCAATTTGTAAGTCAACGTTTTCCAAAAAAAGCTTATCGGTTCATTTGTTATATAGTATTGCGTCTGAATTATTGTGTCTTTATAAAAAAAGACGATTCTAATTAACATATTCTGGTCCGCCTGATTCGCAAATGTCTCGACTCCAGTCTGTTTTCAATGCAGTTTATATGTGCACACGCTAGATATGTGCGAGTGTTGTTGCCTCTTCACGTGTGGGGTAAAACTTTCTAGCTCGTGTGCTGATGAACCTCGAGTGCCGCGCCTATTCCGGTGTTTCTTAACCGGAAGGTTCGATTTACAATATTTGGCTGAAAACAATATTGTCTCCAAACTACGAGTACTTCCTGTCCATGTCCATGGCAATGTCAATGGGTAGATAATGGTTAAGGAGGAAGACATTATAACGGTAAATGGTTAAGGAGGAAGATATTATAACGGTAAATGAATATTTGACAATACCGGATTTAACGCTAAGTTATTTCATGCAGCACAGGCTGGGAGAAATTCTAGTAATAAACAACATGGTGGTCACTGACGCCTGAATTAGACATCCGTAAAATATAATAAATTATAACTATATAATCAACAATATACTTTGCAAAATAAATAGATTCTTACCATGTTCACCGAATTATTACGAGTATATTTCTAGGTTATTAGTGTCGAAGAGATAATGTGCCCTTATGTGATAGATGCACAAAATAAACAATCTTAAATATATTTTTTGAATCCGAGAAGGCACTAATTCTGTCATTTTTGGGCTACGACGCCCCGTTCCCGAGAAAACTGAACTTTTCCAATTTCCACTATTCCAGAACGCGCACGCCTCAGGAATTACACCGATATCTCCGGCAAAACGCGACACCCTGGAACAATCGAACGTCAAACGATTCACAGTTAAAACACAATAAAAACAATATGTCACTCATCGCGGGAAGGCGCAAATCAAGACCAAAGTCACGAAACACTAAGAAAACCAGTTTTACGCCCGCGGAAGCTTCAATAGTCAACAAAATTAAAAAAAAAACCACGTACACTCTCAACACCCGTCAAATTATTAAATGATAGATTAGGTTAGGCTAGGCCACAAACAATGATTAAAAGATAGATAAGGTTAGGTTAGGTTAGGTAAGGTTAGTTTTTTTTGGAGTGACTAAGCCTATTGCTACTCGTACACGTGGCATGTAGGAGAAGGAGGCCGTGGAGCCAATCAAATTGGATCTTGTATCTTTCATTTTTTAATTTCGATTTCTTCAAGTGTTTCGGAAGTAACATTGTATTCGGATTCATGCGCAGGTCAAAACAAAAAAATCTTATATAACTGCCATGTTTACATCACTCTTGTCCAAGAAACCAGGGATTAGGGTGAAAAATCACAAGTTCCTCGTCCCGGGTCACACTCATATGGAATTTGACGTTGTACACGCAATGATAGAAAGAAAGAAGAAAATAACTGACATTTCGATTCACCATCCGCACGATCGGTACCAATTGGTAAGGTCTCGCGGACAAAAAAATAAGATTCAGGTACAGGTAATGTGTACCAGGAATTTAAAGGGTCATTGCAAAATCGAAAACTAAATGAGGATGGAGATAAATTGATTTGGGCGGATGCGAGATGGTTAATGCACGATGGTTAATATACTTAGTAAGCCAGGAATAATATAATACGAGTATAAACAATTTTTATCCATCAATGACACTTTCAAAACACTAAGCTACCTTAGACCAAGTCAACATTTAAATACAAGTATACCTAACACAACTCTAAAGCTACCGTACTCGTATGTTAGGCCACTCAGAATCAGCAGAGAAAAAGAAGATCTTATTAGTTTGTTGCGTTGAATTGATCCAGTTCTCCAGTTCTCCAGTTTTCCAATTCTCCAGTTCTCCATTCATTTTGTAAGGAGTTACTTGACGATAGCATTCCTGATGTGCCTACTATAGTATACACTCGTATCATAGATCCTGATATGTTGAAAAACTGCCATTGACACCCCAGTTTACGGAATATATGTACAAAATCACAACAGAATTATGGTTTGTTCAATGAGTTTTCGTGCTTTTCGTCCCAAACCTATATTTTAGCAAAATTTCAATACTTTGTTAGTAAGAGACGGAAACTTCATACTTTTCACTCAAAAAACTGGGATTGACAGCAAAGTTAACGAATAAACTTTCAAATTCACAACAGAATTAGTGTTTCTTAAACAATTTTTCGAGCTTTTCATCCTAAACCTATATTTTTGCGAAATTTCAATATTTTGTTAGTAATAGACGGAAACTTCAAACTTTTCACTCAAAAATCTGCCATTGACTGCCAAGTTTACGAATAAACGTTCAAAATCACAACAGAATTATTGTTTGTTCAACGAGTTTTCAAGCTTTTCGTCCCAAACCTATATTGTTGCGAAATTTTAATATTTTGTTAGTAATATACGGAAACTTCACATTTTTCACTTGAAAAACAGCCATTGACAGCCAAGTTAACGGAATATACGAGTATGTACAAAATTACAACAGAATTATGGTTTGTTCAATGAGTTTTCGTGCTTTTCGTCCCAAACCTATATTTTTTGCAAAATTTCCAATACTTTGTTATCAAGAGACGGAAACTTCATACTTTTCACTCAAAAAACTGCCATTGACAGCAAAGTTAACGGAATATATACTATATGTACAAAATCACAACAGAACTATGGTTTATTCCAAACTCATTAGTTTTCGTGATAATTTTAGCATTTTTGTTACAAAAAACTTATTTTTCGAACAAAACTGCTAAAATTATCAAATAAATCACGACAAAAGTGTAGTAGAAACGCATTTGCGTTAGTTTTGATATAAAACGCCAAAACCTACAAAATATGTCCGACCATTTGTTATTAAGAGACGGAAACTTCATACTTTTCACTCAAAAATCTGCCATTGACTGCCAAGTTTACGAATATACGTTCAAAATCCCAACAGAATTAAGGTTTGTTCAACGAGTTTTCGAACTTTACGTCCCAAACCTATATTGTTGCGAAATTTTAATATTTTGTTAGTAATATACGGAAACTTCACTTGAAAAAACAGCCATTGACAGTCAAGTTAACGGAATATACGAGTATGTACAAAATTACAACAGAATTATGGTTTGTTCAATGAGTTTTCGTGCTTTTCGTCCCAAACCTATATTTTTTACAAAATTTTCAATACTTTGTTATCAAGAGACGGAAACTTCATACTTTTCACTCAAAAAACTGCCATTGACAGCAAAGTTAACGAATAAACGTTCCAAATCACATCAGAATTAGTTTTTGTTAAACGAGTTTTCGAGCTTTTCATCCTAAACCTATATTTTTGCGAAATTTCAATATTTTGTTAGTAATAGACGGAAACTTCAAACTTTTCACTCAAAAATCTGCCATTGACTGCCAAGTTTACGAATATACGTTCAAAATCCCAACAGAATTAAGGTTTGTTCAACGAGTTTTCGAACTTTACGTCCCAAACCTAAATTGTTGCGAAATTTTAATATTTTGTTAGTAATATACGGAAACTTCACATTTTTCACTTGAAAAACAGCCATTGACAGCCAAGTTAACGGAATATACGAGTATGTACAAAATTACAACAGAATTATGGTTTGTTCAATGAGTTTTCGTGCTTTTCGTCCCAAACCTATATTTTTTACAAAATTTTCAATACTTTGTTATCAAGAGACGGAAACTTCATACTTTTCACTCAAAAAACTGCCATTGACAGCAAAGTTAACGAATAAACGTTCCAAATCACATCAGAATTAGTGTTTGTTAAACGAGTTTTCGAGCTTTTCATCCTTAACCTATATTTTTGCGAAATTTCAATATTTTGTTAGTAATAGACGGAAACTTCAAACTTTTCACTCAAAAATCTGCCATTGACTGCCAAGTTTACGAATATACGTTCAAAATCCCAACAGAATTAAGGTTCGTTCAACGAGTTTTCGAACTTTACGTCCCAAACCTATATTGTTGCGAAATTTTAATATTTTGTTAGTAATATACGGAAACTTCACATTTTTCACTTGAAAAACAGCCATTGACAGCCAAGTTAACGGAATATATGAGTATGTACAAAATTACAACAGAATTATGGTTTGTTCAATGAGTTTTCGTGCTTTTCGTCCCAAACCTATATTTTTTGCAAAATTTCCAATACTTTGTTATCAAGAGACGGAAACTTCATACTTTTCACTCAAAAAACTGCCATTGACAGCAAAGTTAACGGAATATATACTATATGTACAAAATCACAACAGAACTATAATTTGTTCCAAACTCATGAGTTTTCGTGATAATTTTAGCATTTTTGATACAAAAAACTTATTTTTCGAACAAAACTGCTAAAATTATCAAATAAATCACGACAAAAGTGTAGTAGAAACGCATTTGCGTTAGTTTTGATATAAAACGCCAAAACCTACAAAATATGTCCGACCATTTGTTATTAAGAGACGGAAACTTCATACTTTTCACTCAAAAAACTGCCATTGACAGCAAAGTTAACGAATAAACGTTCCAAATCACATCAGAATTAGTGTTTGTTAAACGAGTTTTCGAGCTTTTCATCCTAAACCTATATTTTTGCGAAATTTCAATATTTTGTTAGTAATAGACGGAAACTTCAAACTTTTCACTCAAAAATCTGCCATTGACTGCCAAGTTTACGAATATACGTTCAAAATCCCAACAGAATTAAGGTTTGTTCAACGAGTTTTCGAACTTTACGTCCCAAACCTATATTGTTGCGAAATTTTAATATTTTGTTAGTAATATACGGAAACTTCACATTTTTCACTCGAAAAACTGCCGTTAACAGCCAAGTTTACGAATATATGTACTAAAAAACAACAGAATTAATGTTTGTTCAATGATTTTCATCACAAACCTATACTTTTGCAAAATTTCAATACTTTGTTAGTAATAGACGGAAACTTCATACTTTTCACTCAAAAATCTGCCATTGACAGCCAAGTTTACGAATATACTATTCGTTCAAAATCACAACAGAATAATTTTTTGTTCAACGAGTTTTCAAGCTTTTCGCCCCAAACATATATTTTTACGAAATTTTAATATTTTATACTTTGTTAGTAATAGACTGAAACTTCATACTTTTCACTCAAAAATCTGCCATTGACAGTCCAATTTACGAATAAATGTGCAAGTTCGTAGACTCAGTTTAAGTGAGTGCCCTTTTGTCATTGCATACAGGGCTTATCACAGCGCCTTTGATTGATTCCAGCATGGTTAGGTTTGGCTCTAATCAAGGATGGGGTGGGAAGGCGTTTGCGAACGTCCTTATTGGTGCTTTACCCGGCATCTGCCCTAAGATTGAGAAATCGCAGAAACGGTTAGGTTAAGTTGGGTTTTTTTTTTTTTTTATTGCTCTAAATAATTGTTTATTATTTATTGCTCTAAATAAGTTTGATGTGTTTCGAATGTGCAGTGTGTGGATAGGACAAGGAATGCGTCCGCGCACGACTTTATTGGAAGCGCCCCGGCATTTGCCTTACAACAGGAGAAATCACGGTAAACTCCGTCGGGACGCGGCTGAAGGCCCTTCAAAGAGACCTGCTCCTTGGTATTCTTCCCTTGTTATAGTGTTCATGTGTTTTGTGGATTTTACTACTTCGGTGATATATAAACATATGGCGGAAACATTCTCTTTCATTAAGAGTCCCTCCCTTAGATTCTCAAGCAGAAGTTGGGATACCCCCAGCTCGTTCTCCAGTTTCCCTCGTCTGACGGCTTGTGCGGGACAACTCAGCAGCACGTGCAGCACATCCTGCACCACACTCTCGTCACACGGGCAGCTCTCAGACTCCGCAAGATGAAATCTTTTTAGGTACCTCATGAAGCATCCGTGTCCTGTGAGTGCCTGCGTCACTTCGAATGTGGGGACTGCCTTCCGCGCGAACGTCAGCGCCTCATAAATGGTTCTGAAGAACATCTTGGTTGTCCGTCCCGCTGAGTTCGAGACATATTGCTCGTTCCATAGCATCGTATATCTCTCTCGAAGAATTCTTGCCGCGAAGCAAAGCGGGTACCCGCTGTAGATCGGAGCCACTCTCAGTTGTCCCGCCTGCCTCGCAAGCTCATCCGCTCGGTCGTTACCAACATTTCCCGAGTGACCTTTAACCCAGCGGAACTGGACCACCACATCCCTACTCCGCAGACGGCTCACTGTGTCGAGTATTGTCCGAATAATGGGGTTGGTGCTGCCTGGATCCGCTATTCCCCTTAAGCCAGACAGTGAGTCCGAATGGATCTCAACTATCCGCAGGGGAACGCTTGTGTCCCCGATCCAGGCCAGCGCCTCCCTCATCGCCACCAGTTCGGCCTGGAATACCGAGCAGCAATCCGCCAGCTTAATTTTTCGCCTGTGTATCTCGTCCCGGTACTTGTAAACCACAAATGCCGCTCCCACCTTGCCATCCAGCAGACTCCCGTCTGTGTAGATGCTCGCACATGGGTTGCTGTGGTCGCCAAAACTCAAACGAACCACCGTGTCTGTCCTCGCCGGGTGAGGAAACTCAGCCCTCCGCGCCACACCCTGATAAACCACATCATCCGGGACACCAGGCAAAGGGTACCCCTTTTTGACCCAGTATAGGTCGGCACATTCTCGCACTTTGAGGCTAAGGGGCATCATTCCCGCGAGCGCCATAGCTGAATCCGCTGACATCGTCCTGTATCCTTTAATAATTCTGATACAGAACGGTCGCTGCGCCTGGTTCAGTCGTTTGGCAATGTGCTTTTTTAGACACGCCTCGCCCCACACACTTGCACAGTACAGGGCAAGGGGTTGCACTGCACCAACGTAAACTGTTTTGGCCACGTCCGGCGCTATGCCCCACGTACATCTGGCGATACGCGAGAGGATATTAAATTGCACGGCCATCTTCTCGCAAATGTTTGCGACGTGCTTGGTCCAGCTCAGGTTCCGGTCTATTATGACTCCCAGGAGCTTGATCTCCTTGACGAGCGAAACTCTCTCCCCGCCCAGCCACAAGCACGGGTCCCGACGTATTAGCTTTTTGGTAACCACCATAGCCAGCGACTTCGGTCCCGAGAAGTTCAGCTTCGCCCGTCTTCCCCAGTTGCTCACCAAAGCAAGCGCCTCATTCGTGTCGCGCTCAACGCTGTCGATGTCCTCACCCACGACTATAACAACGATATCATCCGCAAAGGCCTGGATGTGCACACTTTTACCGAACTCAGTCTGCAGAAGATCGTCCACGATCAAGTTCCAGAACTTGGGGCCACATACAGATCCCTGGACGCAACCTTTAGTGGCAGGCTTGCTAGCAGTGACACCCTGGAAGTTCATGGATACTTTCCTGTCCTCCAGATAGCTTTGTATTAGCATGAAGACGTTACGCGGACAAGCTCTCCTCAGGAGCTGGACTCGGAGGAACGGCCACCACGCGTGGTCAAAGGCGCCCCTGATATCAAGGGATACCGCAATTGCAATGCTTTTCCCCTCTCTTGCCCGCCTTAACATTCCCACGGCGTTGTTGAGGGCATCCTCAGTCGACTTTTGAAACGTGAATCCATATTGGCGATTACTTAATCTGCCCTCGCAGTCCATCCGCCAAGTGACACGTCCAACGATCAACCTCTCGAGCAGCTTCCCAAATACGGAGATGAGACCGATCGGCCTAAAATCCGCCACATCGGACCCCCGCCTGCCAGCCTTCGGAACCAAGAGAGCATGGGCTCCCTTCCAAGCAGTTGGGAAGTGGCCGATCCGGAAGCAGGCGTTCATAAGTTCGTGTAGCAGGTTAGGGAAATCCTCGTTTATCCTAGACAGGATGTCGGCCGTGAATCCATCGGATCCAGGCACCCTCCTGGGGTCCATCTCCGAAAGAATACGCCCAATCTCCACGCATCCAAACTCCGGTTCATCCGCTGCCTCCGGAAATTGAGAAGCCTCCGCTCTAATGGCCACATGCTCATCCGTCTCAGTAGTGAGGTCATCGTCGGGATAGAAGTGACCGAGAATCGCCTGGACTCTCTCCTCAGGTGTGTTAAGCCGTTTGCCACCCACAGTGATGGTGGCAGGCAACGGCTGCCGACCGCCTCGAACTCGATTAAGCAAGCCCCACACCGTTTCCCTGCCCTGCAGTCTACACACGCTCTTCCAGCTTTCGGTCTTGGCCTTTGATACCTCAGCTCTAAATTTCTCCTTGAGCTCCAGGTAGACTGGGAGCGTAACGGATCTTCTTCTTTCTTCGGTGGAGTTCCGAACCCTGCGTCTTGCTGTGGTCACGCTCCTTTTAAGGTTCGCGAGCTCATCGCTCCACCAAGGGCATGCCTTCCTGCCACCCATCTTATATGGCGGCATTGACTTTCCACAGGCCCTGCTCACAATGGAACTCATCTCCGCACACACCAAGTCCAGGTCACGAGCACCTTCGGTCCTTCTCAGGGCAGCAATGAGATCGCCAACGAAAATCCCCACCTCTGCAGAGAATCGTCTCCAGTCCGCTAGGTCCGACCGGAACTTCCGCGTACCATCATGAAGCCGCTCGTGTAGGGGCACTCCAGCCACCGAGAAAAATATGGGATTGTGATCAGAGTAGCCGGGGTTATCCGTCTCCACACGCCAATCTGACACCAGACGCTCCGTCGCCGCACAACAGAACGTAACGTCAATATGCGACGCAGATCTCCTACCCCGCCTATAAACTTCAAAGGTCGGATCATCCCCCCGGTTCAGAACTGAGCACCCCACTTCGGCCAGGAATTCCGCCAGCATAGTGCCCCTTCCGTCCGTCCGGCTGGATCCCCACCATGAGCTCTTGGCATTAAAGTCTCCCCCGATCAACACCAATGCGCCCATATCATTCACGGCTTCAAGAAGCCTACCGAGCCTAATCAATACAGGGTTCATATCAGCCAGTGGCTCCACGTAGACCGAACCCAAAACCACAACTCGACCCACCATCTTTATCTTAATGAAAACCGCTCCCAGGTCAGTAAATTGGTCCAGGATCTCCCCCTCGGGAAACTGCCGGTCCACTAGTATAGCAGCTTTACAGGGTGTATCTCTACACCCCCCGTTCCGCTGGTACACTCGCCTGCAGGCCGAAGTCACATGCCCCGCAGCACCCGTATACGGCTCCTGCAGAAGACAAATCTGTGCGTCACTCATGCTGACCATGTCCAGCGCCAGTCTCGCCCTTTGTACATTCTGTTGTAACACTCTTATAACACCCGCGCCACTAGTAGCCATAGTTAGTGCTTTCCAAGGCTCTTCGCTCCATGCGCTGTCTGTACGGGCACGTGTCGCTGCTGGCTCTGTGCTTAACGTCTGTTGTCAGGCCCATCCTTAGGTTGATCTTGATACAGTTGTGGCACTTCTTACGTTCGTTACTGTCCTTATCAGTGCACTCCGCAAAACGATGGGGCCCCGCACAGTGGGAGCACACCTGATTCTTCTCCGCACATCGTCCAGTTGTATGCCCAAAGCCGAGACATCTGTAGCACTGGACCACCGGCGACGCATCTTCAACATGAACCCGCATGAAGCCAATGTTCACTCGGCCAGTCTCGAGGAGCGCATTCCTAATATCCGGGGTCACCGCAACTACAACGTTCCTAAGGAACTCGTTTTTTCCCTTCATGGCCCTCAATATTTTAATCGCCTCCTCAGGCTTACCCTCAAGCACTCGGTGAATCCCATCATTCTGCATGATCATGCATTCGACGAGCTCATCATCCGGGGTTTCCTTACCGACGCCCTTAAAAATCATGACCGGCCTTTTCCTTTTTCCCTCCTGAGATCTAAGGCCCTGCACGCGGTCCACAGCGGTCTTCAGTTTTTCCGCATGCTCCTTAACCGGGCACGTGATCAGTACCCGGTTCTGCGAGACCGGAGTAATTCCATTTATGCCAATCCTCATCTCCTTCAGTTGCGGTTTTATCCCATCAAATATCGCCCTCTTGATACTGGCCGAGGTATCCTCCCTGTTGTCGCTGGAAACAACGAGCGCATAACTGCGCTCGGGTGGCCTCTGTCTCGTCGCCTCGGTTCTCGGGATGCCCCCAGTGGCCCTGGAGCCCCCAACCGCACTCGCGTAGGTAAGCTCCGGCTGCGTCCGCGATCCACGGGCTCTTGTCTCATCCTTGAGAAGAGCGATTTCACCCTTCATACTGTCCACCTTTTCACTAAGCAGTCTTATGGCCCCCGCGACACCCTCCTCCCCACGAGCCTTACAAGTGTCCACACTCTCTTTACTCTGAATCTCAACCAGACCCTCGACAATGTTTTTAATTTCCCTTATGGCGCTTATTATGTCCTGGGACTTAGTCTTCCGGAGGACGCTGTCGCACAGCTCCATAGCCCTAACCTTGACGCTGGTTTTACTCCCCCCGCTGTCAGCCCTCACCTCCAGTTCGGGGCTGCTATTGACCCTGATAATGCGCTGTCTCTGCGGAGATCTAGGCGTCGCAGTCGAGCGCGCGAAGGGGTCCCCGGATACGGGAGTCCTCACCTCCCGAGGCATATCGTGATCGTTCAGGCCCGAAGGGAAGGAACAAAGCCAAGCCTCCGGCACCCGACACCAACGCCGTCACCGGGCGGTCAACGACCCTCCTCGCAGAGCGGGGAAGGAGTGACCGGCCAGGCCCAACAACCACCGAGCACGAACTGATCGACCTCCTCTCAGAGGACGACAGACGGCCGGCTCGGGAAGGAATCCGCCGCGTCGCACCCGCGAGCCAACCCAGCCTACACCCCCAGCTACGACCCTAACTACACCTATTCCCAAACTGCGACCCGGCGGAGGACCCGGAAAGGATACGGAAACACGAAAGGACGCCCTCACGATCCCGACCCCCAAGAAGATCCCACTCCAGCTCACAAAGTCACAAAGTCAAAATTACAGTCACAAACCCAACTCAAACAAAATAAAAGTGAATATGGGTTGCGAATTAAAGAAAGTACTCCTCGTCGAAGTCCCTTCATACAGAAAAAATTCCTTACAAAACTCACAAAACTTCAGGAGGCACTCCTCCTGAAACACCCCCCGAAACTTCCCGCGAAAAATCCCGAGAACCTCCAAATGTCAGAAAAACCCGGAAAAACGACGGAAAATTCCGGAAAATCCCGGGAAAACCCCGGAAAATCCCCAAGAACCTCCAAATGTCGGAAAAGCCCGGAAAAACGACGGAAAATTCCGGAAAATCCGGAAAATCCCGGGAAAACCCCGGAAAATTCCCAAGAACCTCCAAATGTCGGAAAAGCCCGGAAAAATGACGGAAAATCCCGGAAAATCCCGGAAAATCCCGGAAAAACTTTTGGCCCCTGGCCACTCTCTTGAGTCACGACTCCCGGCCGCACTCTCAAGTCACGACTCCCGGCCTCTCACTCCAATCTCGACGCTCCACCCCACCGGGGCCGTCGCCCAGCCAGAAAAAAAAAGAAGAAAGAAGCTCCCACGGAAAAAAAATTGTCAAAATATTTCAATGTTCAAAAAAAAATAAATAGACGCTATTCGAACACGACATTCCATCCTCTATGGTACATATTTCTATGCAATTTGAACTGTCAATTAACAAAATGTCAAATTCATCGATTTATTTCAGAAAAGTTAAATCCAAATATCTCCGCTGATTTTGCAGCCACGAGAAAAAAAAAACACCAAAATACAGATCGTCAAATTTCGCACAGATCACTTATAACTTAAACTTCGAAAAACACACAGAACACCGATTTCAAACCGAAAGACGAAGAGCACAGAACAACGATGCTCCCTCGACCAAGGTATGAGCACAACATGGTTAAGTTGGGTTAGGTTAGGTTAGGTTAGGCTAGGCTAGGCTAGGCTAGGCTAGGTTAGGCTAGGCTAGGCTAGGTTAGGTTAGGTTAGGTTAGGTTAGGTTAGGTTAGGTTTGGTTAGGTTAGGTTAGGTTGAATCAGGTGAGAGTTGCGATGTGGGAGACCTTGCTTATCGCGTACAAGGTTGCGGGATCGAATTTTTTATTCCTTATTATTTACCTCGGCGAACTGGCTCGCCGTGGATTTTCCCCTTTATGTGTTCCCTGACAGCGGTGTCAGTGTTCTTTGTATTATTGTGTCTGTTTGGCTCTAATCAGGGATGGGTGGGAAGGCGTCTGCGCACGTCTTTATTGGTGTCCACCCCGGCATCTGCCCTAAGATTGAGAAAACGCAGAAAACTCAATCGGGGTGGCCGGCCCAGTGGCCTTCCGATCTGGTGTATGTTCCTTCGGCATTGTCCCCAGAGTGATTATGTGTACCTATTGTGTTCCCTGTGTGCCCATGTTCTGTCTTTCGTTCATCCCAATCATGTGTCTGACGATCCTCCTCATGAAGTCCTGCGCCACTCCCACTGTCTCTTTGTCAATCAATGCAGCCTTTAATGTCTCTATGTCCAGGATGTTAGTCCGCAAGGTCTTCGCGGCCCTGTGCCTCGTCTTTTCTCCTGCGGGGCATTCGAATAGAACGTGGTCCACCGTCTGTGGTGTCGTGTCGTCACAGGGGCAGGAATCATCAGTCACCAGATTAAACCGCTTCAAGTATGCCCTCATAGCTCCGTGCCCTGACAGAATCTGTGACACTTCGTACGTCGGAGAGCAAATTTTCGAGCATTGGAGTGCCTGAGTTATGGTCGGGAGGAACCTCTTGGTAGTGCTCCCAGTTGAGTCCCCACTGTATTCTGCGTTCCATGCTTCCACTGTCTTCTGCCTGATGCGCATTTTGGCATAGCTCAGCGGAAACAGGTCATAGACCGGTTGCACTCGCAAAGCTCCCGCCGCCCTCGCAAGCTCGTCCGCTCTGTCGTTTCCAACGTTGCCGGAGTGTCCCTTAACCCATGCGAACGATATTCGGTTCTGTCGCTCTCTTATGCAGTCAGCCATGTGGAAAATCTCCCTAACTATGGGGTTTAGACTTCTATGATCCCTCATTGCTGCCAGACCCGAGAGCGAGTCCGATTCAAGACAGATCACTTTCCCGGTAGTTCCACTGGAAATCGCCCACCTCAGTGCCTCCCGCATAGCCACCAGCTCCGCCTGGAACACGGAACAGTAGTCCGCCAGCTTGAACTTCCCTCTAGCGATCTCGGTCCCACGCCTGTACACCACAAATGCGGCACCGACTTTGCCGTTAAGTAAACTCCCGTCTGTGTAGACGTTCAAGTCCGGCGCGTTTTGCCCCGCCTCCTCGCAGATGCTTTCACGCCGCATGGACGCCGGGTGCGGGAGAGTCACCCAATCGACCGGCACCATGCATTTTCTGTCCTCGGGCAGCGAATAAAGTGTCCTCCTCCGTTTCACCCCGTACACCTCGGCCCTCTCCCGCACCACGAGAGCGAGCGGGGGCACACCGGAGATCGCCATCGCTGAGTTCAGTGACATGGTCCTGTAACCCCGGCAGATTCTGATACATATGGCAAGCAAAGATTCACCTCGCACAGTCCGAGATAGCCATGGTGGACAGCATAAAAGTGCTGGGAGTCGTCATCGACAGATGTCTCAACTGGTCGAAGCACGTGGACATGGTGTGTCGGAGGATAACTGCTCTCTTTGGGATGATAGCCAGGGCTGCCAAGCCGACTTGGGGTTTGTCCTCGGAGGTTCTCCGTCAGCTTTACCGGGGAGCGCTGGAGCCGGTGGCACTCTATTGCGCCAGCATATGGGCGGAAGCGTGCAGGAGAAGGGCCATTCGAAGAAGACTAAACCAAGCCCAGAGGCCCATAGGTTAGGTTAGGTTAGGTTAGGTTAGGTTAGGTTAGGTTAGGTTAGGTTAGGTTAGGTTAGGTTAGGTTAGGTTAGGTTAGGTTAGGTAAGGTTAGGTTAGGTTAGGTTTTTTTTTTTTTTAAAGAAGGAGTTGTGCTAATGGGCACCTGGCTTATAACGCACCAGGTTTATAACCCCGGGATTGTGTTTGGACTCTCTGAAGTGGTTCTTTGGAGACCCACTTCTATGCCTGTGCCCTCAGTGCATACCCCAAAAGTGTTTATTATTTATTGCTCTAAATAAGTTTGATGTGTTTCGAATGTGCAGTGTGTGGATAGGACAAGGAATGCGTCCGCGCACGACTTTATTGGAAGCGCCCCGGCATTTGCCTTACAACAGGAGAAATCACGGTAAACTCCGTCGGGACGCGGCTGAAGGCCCTTCAAAGAGACCTGCTCCTTGGTATTCTTCCCTTGTTATAGTGTTCATGTGTTTTGTGGATTTTACTACTTCGGTGATATATAAACATATGGCGGAAACATTCTCTTTTATTAAGAGTCCCTCCTTTAGATTCTCAAGCAGAAGTTGGGATACCCCCAGCTCGTTCTCCAGTTTCCTCCGTCTGACGGCTTGTGCGGGACAACTCAGCAGCACGTGCAGCACATCCTGCACCACACTCTCGTCACACGGGCAGCTCTCAGACTCCGCAAGATGAAATCTTTTTAGGTACCTCATGAAGCATCCGTGTCCTGTGAGTGCCTGCGTCACTTCGAATGTGGGGACTGCCTTCCGCGCGAACGTCAGCGCCTCATAAATGGTTCTGAAGAACATCTTGGTTGTCCGTCCCGCCGAGTTCGAGACATATTGCTCGTTCCATAGCATCGTATATCTCTCTCGAAGAATTCTTGCCGCGAAGCAAAGCGGGTACCTGCTGTAGATCGGAGCCACTCTCAGTTGTCCCGCCTGCCTCGCAAGCTCATCCGCTCGGTCGTTACCAACATTTCCCGAGTGACCTTTAACCCAGCGGAACTGGACCACCACATCCCTACTCCGCAGACGGCTCACTGTGTCAAGTATTGTCCGAATAATGGGGTTGGTGCTGCCTGGATCCGCTATTCCCCTTAAGCCAGACAGTGAGTCCGAATGGATCTCAACTATCCGCAGGGGAACGCTTGTGTCCCCGATCCAGGCCAGCGCCTCCCTCATCGCCACCAGTTCGGCCTGGAATACCGAGCAGCAATCCGCCAGCTTAATTTTTCGCCTGTGTATCTCGTCCCGGTCCTTGTAAACCACAAATGCCGCTCCCACCTTGCCATCCAGCAGACTCCCGTCTGTGTAGATGCTCGCACATGGGTTGCTGTGGTCGCCAAAACTCAAACGAACCACCGTGTCTGTCCTCGCCGGGTGAGGAAACTCAGCCCTCCGCGCCACACCCTGATAAACCACATCATCCGGGACACCAGGCAAAGGGTACCCCTTTTTGACCCAGTATAGGTCGGCACATTCTCGCACTTTGAGGCTAAGGGGCATCATTCCCGCGAGCGCCATAGCTGAATCCGCTGACATCGTCCTGTATCCTTTAATAATTCTGATACAGAACGGTCGCTGCGCCTGGTTCAGTCGTTTGGCAATGTGCTTTTTTAGACACGCCTCGCCCCACACACTTGCACAGTACAGGGCAAGGGGTTGCACTGCACCAACGTAAACTGTTTTGGCCACGTCCGGCGCTATGCCCCACGTACATCTGGCGATACGCGAGAGGATATTAAATTGCACGGCCATCTTCTCGCAAATGTTTGCGACGTGCTTGGTCCAGCTCAGGTTCCGGTCTATTATGACTCCCAGGAGCTTGATCTCCTTGACGAGCGAAACTCTCTCCCCGCCCAGCCACAAGCACGGGTCCCGACGTGTTAGCTTTTTGGTAACCACCATAGCCAGCGACTTCGGTCCCGAGAAGTTCAGCTTCGCCCGTCTTCCCCAGTTGCTCACCAAAGCAAGCGCCTCATTCGTGTCGCGCTCAACGCTGTCGATGTCCTCACCCACGACTATAACAACGATATCATCCGCAAAGGCCTGGATGTGTACACTTTTACCGAACTCAGTCTGCAGAAGATCGTCCACGATCAAGTTCCAGAACTTGGGGCCACATACAGATCCCTGGACGCAACCTTTAGTGGCGGGCTTGCTAGCAGTGACACCCTGGAAGTTCATGGATACTTTCCTGTCCTCCAGATAGCTTTGTATCAGCATGAAGACGTTACGCGGACAAGCTCTCCTCAGGAGCTGGACCCGGAGGAACGGCCACCACGCGTGGTCAAAGGCGCCCCTGATATCAAGGGATACCGCAATTGCAATGCTTTTCCCCTCTCTTGCCCGCCTTAACATTCCCACGGCGTTGTTGAGGGCATCCTCAGTCGACTTTTGAAACGTGAATCCATATTGGCGATTACTTAATCTGCCCTCGCAGTCCATCCGCCAAGTGACACGTCCAACGATCAACCTCTCGAGCAGCTTCCCAAATACGGAGATGAGACCGATCGGCCTAAAATCCGCCACATCGGACCCCCGCCTGCCAGCCTTCGGAACCAAGAGAGCATGGGCTCCCTTCCAAGCAGTTGGGAAGTGGCCGATCCGGAAGCAGGCGTTCATAAGTTCGTGTAGCAGGTTAGGGAAATCCTCGTTTATCCTAGACAGGATGTCGGCCGTGAATCCATCGGATCCAGGCGCCCTCCTGGGGTCCATCTCCGAAAGAATACGCCCAATCTCCACGCATCCAAACTCCGGTTCATCCGCCGCCTCCGGAAATTGAGAAGCCTCCGCTCTAATGGCCACATGCTCATCCGTCTCAGTAGTGAGGTCATCGTCGGGATAGAAGTGACCGAGAATCGCCTGGACTCTCTCCTCAGGTGTGTTAAGCCGTTTGCCACCCACAGTGATGGTGGCAGGCAACGGCTGCCGACCGCCTCGAACTCGATTAAGCAAGCCCCACACCGTTTCCCTGCCCTGCAGTCTACACACGCTCTTCCAGCTTTCGGTCTTGGCCTTTGATACCTCAGCTCTAAATTTCTCCTTGAGCTCCAGGTAGACTGGGAGCGTAACGGATCTTCTTCTTTCTTCGGTGGAGTTCCGAACCCTGCGTCTTGCTGTGGTCACGCTCCTTTTAAGGTTCGCGAGCTCATCGCTCCACCAAGGGCATGCCTTCCTGCCACCCATCTTATATGGCGGCATTGACTTTCCACAGGCCCTGCTCACAATGGAACTCATCTCCGCACACACCAAGTCCAAGTCACGAGCACCTTCGGTCCTTCTCAGGGCAGCAGTGAGATCGCCAACGAAAATCCCCACCTCTGCAGAGAATCGTCTCCAGTCCGCTAGGTCCGACCGGAACTTCCGCGTACCATCATGAAGCCGCTCGTGTGGGGGCGCTCCAGCCACCGAGAAAAATATGGGATTGTGATCAGAGTAGCCGGGGTTATCCGTCTCCACACGCCAATCTGACACCAGACGCTCCGTCGCCGCACAACAGAACGTAACGTCAATATGCGACGCAGATCTCTTACCCCGCCTATAAACTTCAAAGGTCGGATCATCCCCCCGGTTCAGAACTGAGCACCCCACTTCGGCCAGGAATTCCGCCAGCATAGTGCCCCTTCCGTCCGTCCGGCTGGATCCCCACCATGAGCTCTTGGCATTAAAGTCTCCCCCGATCAACACCAATGCGCCCATATCATTCACGGCTTCAAGAAGCCTACCGAGCCTAATCAATACAGGGTTCATATCAGCCAGTGGCTCCACGTAGACCGAACCCAAAACCACAACTCGACCCACCATCTTCATCTTAATGAAAACCGCTCCCAGGTCAGTAAATTGGTCCAGGATCTCCCCCTCGGGAAACTGCCGGTCCACTAGTATAGCAGCTTTACAGGGTGTATCTCTACACCCCCCGTTCCGCTGGTACACTCGCCTGCAGGCCGAAGTCACATGCCCCGCAGCACCCGTATACGGCTCCTGCAGAAGACAAATCTGTGCGTCACTCATGCTGACCATGTCCAGCGCCAGTCTCGCCCTTTGTACATTCTGTTGTAACACTCTTATAACACCCGCGCCACTAGTAGCCATAGTTAGTGCTTTCCAAGGCTCTTCGCTCCATGCGCTGTCTGTACGGGCACGTGTCGCTGCTGGCTCTGTGCTTTACGTCTGTTGTCAGGCCCATCCTTAGGTTGATCTTGATACAGTTGTGGCACTTCTTACGTTCGTTACTGTCCTTATCAGTGCACTCCGCAAAACGATGGGGCCCCGCACAGTGGGAGCACACCTGATTCTTCTCCGCACATCGTCCAGTTGTATGCCCAAAGCCGAGACATCTGTAGCACTGGACCACCGGCGACGCATCTTCAACATGAACCCGCATGAAGCCAATGTTCACTCGGCCAGTCTCGAGGAGCGCATTCCTAATATCCGGGGTCACCGCAACTACAACGTTCCTAAGGAACTCGTTTTTTCCCTTCATGGCCCTCAATATTTTAATCGCCTCCTCAGGCTTACCCTCAAGCACTCGGTGAATCCCATCATTCTGCATGATCATGCATTCGACGAGCTCATCATCCGGGGTTTCCTTACCGACGCCCTTAAAAATCATGACCGGCCTTTTCCTTTTACCCTCCTGAGATCTAAGGCCCTGCACGCGGTCCACAGCGGTCTTCAGTTTTTCCGCATGCTCCTTAACCGGGCACGTGATCAGTACCCGGTTCTGCGAGACCGGAGTAATTCCATTTATGCCAATCCTCATCTCCTTCAGTTGCGGTTTTATCCCATCAAATATCGCCCTCTTGATACTGGCCGAGGTATCCTCCCTGTTGTCGCTGGAAACAACGAGCGCATAACTGCGCTCGGGTGGCCTCTGTCTCGTCGCCTCAGTTCTCGGGATGCCCCCAGTGGCCCTGGAGCCCCCAACCGCACTCGCGTAGGTAAGCTCCGGCTGCGTCCGCGATCCACGGGCTCTTGTCTCATCCTTGAGAAGAGCGATCTCACCCTTCATACTGTCCACCTTTTCACTCAGCAGTCTTATGGCCCCCGCGACACCCTCCTCCTCACGAGCCTTACAAGTGTCCACACTCTCTTTACTCTGAATCTCAACCAGACCCTCGACAATGTTTTTAATTTCCCTTATGGCGCTTATTATGTCCTGGGACTTAGTCCTCCGAAGGACGCTGTCGCACAGCTCCATAGCCCTAACCTTGACGCTGGTTTTACTCCCCCCGCTGTCCGCCCTCACTTCCAGTTCGGGGCTGCTATTAACCCTGATAATGCGCTGTCTCTGCGGAGATCTAGGCGTCGCAGTCGAGCGCGCGAAGGGGTCCCCGGATACGGGAGTCCTCACCTCCCGAGGCATATCGTGATCGTTCAGGCCCGAAGGGAAGGAACAAAGCCAAGCCTCCGGCACCCGACACCAACGCCGTCACCGGGCGGTCAACGACCCTCCTCGCAGAGCGGGGAAGGAGTGACCGGCCAGGCCCAACAACCACCGAGCACGAACTGATCGACCTCCTCTCAGAGGACGACAGACGGCCGGCTCGGGAAGGAATCCGCCGCGTTGCACCCGCGAGCCAACCCAGCCTACACCCCCAGCTACGACCCTAACTACACCTATTCCCAAACTGCGACCCGGCGGAGGACCCGGAAAGGATACGGAAACACGAAAGGACGCCCTCACGATCCCGACCCCCAAGAAGATCCCACTCCAGCTCACAAAGTCACAAAGTCAAAATTACAGTCACAAACCCAACTCAAACAAAATAAAAGTGAATATGGGTTGCGAATTAAAGAAAGTACCCCTCGTCGAAGTCCCTTCATACAGAAAAAATTCCTTACACAACTCACAAAACTTCAGGAGGCACTCCTCCCGAAACACCCCCCGAAACTTCCCGCGAAAAATCCGGAAAATCCCGGGAAAACCCCGGAAAATCCCCAAGAACCTCCAAATGTCGGAAAAGCCCGGAAAAACGACGGAAAATTCCGGAAAATCCGGAAAATCCCGGGAAAACCCCGGAAAATTCCCAAGAACCCCCAAATGTCGGAAAAGCCCGGAAAAATGACGGAAAATCCCGGAAAATCCCGGAAAAACTTTTGGCCCCTGGCCACTCTCTTGAGTCACGACTCCCGGCCGCACTCTCAAGTCACGACTCCCGGCCTCTCACTCCAATCTCGACGCTCCACCCCACCGGGGCCGTCGCCCAGCCAGAAAAAAAAGAAGAAAGAAGCTCCCACGGAAAAAAAATAGTCAAAATATTTCAATGTTCAAAAAAAAATAAATAGACGCTATTCGAACACGACATTCCATCCTCTATGGTACATATTTCTATGCAATTTGAACTGTCAATTAACAAAATGTCAAATTCATCGATTTATTTCAGAAAAGTTAAATCCAAATATCTCCGCTGATTTTGCAGCCACGAGAAAAAAAAAACACCAAAATACAGATCGTCAAATTTCGCACAGATCACTTATAACTTAAACTTCGAAAAACACACAGAACACCGATTTCAAACCGAAAGACGAAGAGCACAGAACAACGATGCTTCCTCGACCAAGGTATGAGCACAACTGGTTAGGTTAGGTTAGGTTAGGTTAGGTTAGGTTAGGTTAGGTTAGGTTAGGTTAGGTTAGGTTAGGTTAGGTAAGGTTAGGTTAGGTTAGGTTAGGTTAGGTTAGGTTAGGTTAGGTTAGGTTAGGTTTTTTTTTATAGAAGGAGTTGTGCTAATGGGCACCTGGCTTATAACGCACCAGGTTTATAACCCCGGGATTGTGTTTGGACTCTCTGAAGTGGTTCTTTGGAGACCCACTTCTATGCCTGTGCCCTCAGTGCATACCCCAAAAGTGTTTATTATTTATTGCTCTAAATAAGTTTGATGTGTTTCGAATGTGCAGTGTGTGGATGGGACAAGGAATGCGTCCGCGCACGACTTTATTGGAAGCGCCCCGGCATTTGCCTTACAACAGGAGAAATCACGGTAAACTCCGTCGGGACGCGGCTGAAGGCCCTTCAAAGAGACCTGCTCCTTGGTATTCTTCCCTTGTTATAGTGTTCATGTGTTTTGTGGATTTTACTACTTCGGTGATATATAAACATATGGCGGAAACATTCTCTTTCATTAAGAGTCCCTCCCTTAGATTCTCAAGCAGAAGTTGGAATACCCCCAGCTCGTTCTCCAGTTTCCCCCGTCTGACGGCTTGTGCGGGACAACTCAGCAGCACGTGCAGCACATCCTGCACCACACTCTCGTCACACGGGCAGCTCTCAGACTCCGCAAGATGAAATCTTTTTAGGTACCTCATGAAGCATCCGTGTCCTGTGAGTGCCTGCGTCACTTCGAATGTGGGGACTGCCTTCCGCGCGAACGTCAGCGCCTCATAAATGGTTCTGAAGAACATCTTGGTTGTCCGTCCCGCTGAGTTCGAGACATATTGCTCGTTCCATAGCATCGTATATCTCTCTCGAAGAATTCTTGCCGCGAAGCAAAGCGGGTACCCGCTGTAGATCGGAGCCACTCTCAGTTGTCCCGCCTGCCTCGCAAGCTCATCCGCTCGGTCGTTACCAACATTTCCCGAGTGACCTTTAACCCAGCGGAACTGGACCACCACATCCCTACTCCGCAGACGGCTCACTGTGTCAAGTATTGTCCGAATAATGGGGTTGGTGCTGCCTGGATCCGCTATTCCCCTTAAGCCAGACAGTGAGTCCGAATGGATCTCAACTATCCGCAGGGGAACGCTTGTGTCCCCGATCCAGGCCAGCGCCTCCCTCACCGCCACCAGTTCGGCCTGGAATACCGAGCAGCAATCCGCCAGCTTAATTTTTCGCCTGTGTATCTCGTCCCGGTCCTTGTAAACCACAAATGCCGCTCCCACCTTGCCATCTAGCAGACTCCCGTCTGTGTAGATGCTCGCACATGGGTTGCTGTGGTCGCCAAAACTCAAACGAACCACCGTGTCTGTCCTCGCCGGGTGAGGAAACTCAGCTCTCCGCGCCACACCCTGATAAACCACATCATCCGGGACACCAGGCAAAGGGTACCCCCTTTTGACCCAGTATAGGTCGGCACATTCTCGCACTTTGAGGCTAAGGGGCATCATTCCCGCGAGCGCCATAGCTGAATCCGCTGACATCGTCCTGTATCCTTTAATAATTCTGATACAGAACGGTCGCTGCGCCTGGTTCAGTCGTTTGGCAATGTGCTTTTTTAGACACGCCTCGCCCCACACACTTGCACAGTACAGGGCAAGGGGTTGCACTGCACCAACGTAAACTGTTTTGGCCACGTCCGGCGCTATGCCCCACGTACATCTGGCAATACGCGAGAGGATATTAAATTGCACGGCCATCTTCTCGCAAATGTTTGCGACGTGCTTGGTCCAGCTCAGGTTCCGGTCTATTATGACTCCCAGGAGCTTGATCTCCTTGACGAGCGAAACTCTCTCCCCGCCCAGCCACAAGCACGGGTCCCGACGTATTAGCTTTTTGGTAACCACCATAGCCAGCGACTTCGGTCCCGAGAAGTTCAGCTTCGCCCGTCTTCCCCAGTTGCTCACCAAAGCAAGCGCCTCATTCGTGTCGCGCTCAACGCTGTCGATGTCCTCACCCACGACTATAACAACGATATCATCCGCAAAGGCCTGGACGTGTACACTTTTACCGAACTCAGTCTGCAGAAGATCGTCCACGATCAAGTTCCAGAACTTGGGGCCACATACAGATCCCTGGACGCAACCTTTAGTGGCGGGCTTGCTAGCAGTGACACCCTGGAAGTTCATGGATACTTTCCTGTCCTCCAGATAGCTTTGTATTAGCATGAAGACGTTACGCGGACAAGCTCTCCTCAGGAGCTGGACTCGGAGGAACGGCCACCACGCGTGGTCAAAGGCGCCCCTGATATCAAGGGATACCGCAATTGCAATGCTTTTCCCCTCTCTTGCCCGCCTTAACATTCCCACGGCGTTGTTGAGGGCATCCTCAGTCGACTTTTGAAACGTGAATCCATATTGGCGATTGCTTAATCTGCCCTCGCAGTCCATCCGCCAAGTGACACGTCCAACGATCAACCTCTCGAGCAGCTTCCCAAATACGGAGATGAGACCGATCGGCCTAAAATCCGCCACATCGGACCCCCGCCTGCCAGCCTTCGGAACCAAGAGAGCATGGGCTCCCTTCCAAGCAGTTGGGAAGTGGCCGATCCGGAAGCAGGCGTTCATAAGTTCGTGTAGCAGGTTAGGGAAATCCTCGTTTATCCTAGACAGGATGTCGGCCGTGAATCCATCGGATCCAGGCGCCCTCCTGGGGTCCATCTCCGAAAGAATACGCCCAATCTCCACGCATCCAAACTCCGGTTCATCCGCTGCCTCCGGAAATTGAGAAGCCTCCGCTCTAATGGCCACATGCTCATCCGTCTCAGTAGTGAGGTCATCGTCGGGATAGAAGTGACCGAGAATCGCCTGGACTCTCTCCTCAGGTGTGTTAAGCCGTTTGCCACCCACAGTGATGGTGGCAGGCAACGGCTGCCGACCGCCTCGAACTCGATTAAGCAAGCCCCACACCGTTTCCCTGCCCTGCAGTCTACACACGCTCTTCCAGCTTTCGGTCTTGGCCTTTGATACCTCAGCTCTAAATTTCTCCTTGAGCTCCAGGTAGACTGGGAGCGTAACGGATCTTCTTCTTTCTTCGGTGGAGTTCCGAACCCTGCGTCTTGCTGTGGTCACGCTCCTTTTAAGGTTCGCGAGCTCATCGCTCCACCAAGGGCATGCCTTCCTGCCACCCATCTTATATGGCGGCATTGACTTTCCACAGGCCCTGCTCACAATGGAACTCATCTCCGCACACACCAAGTCCAGGTCACGAGCACCTTCGGTCCTTCTCAGGGCAGCAGTGAGATCGCCAACGAAAATCCCCACCTCTGCAGAGAATCGTCTCCAGTCCGCCAGGTCCGACCGGAACTTCCGCGTACCATCATGAAGCCGCTCGTGTGGGGGCACTCCAGCCACCGAGAAAAATATGGGATTGTGATCAGAGTAGCCGGGGTTATCCGTCTCCACACGCCAATCCGACACCAGACGCTCCGTCGCCGCACAACAGAACGTAACGTCAATATGCGACGCAGATCTCCTACCCCGCCTATAAACTTCAAAGGTCGGATCATCCCCCCGGTTCAGAACTGAGCACCCCACTTCGGCCAGGAATTCCGCCAGCATAGTGCCCCTTCCGTCCGTCCGGCTGGATCCCCACCATGAGCTCTTGGCATTAAAGTCTCCCCCGATCAACACCAATGCGCCCATATCACTCACGGCTTCAAGAAGCCTACCGAGCCTAATCAATACAGGGTTCATATCAGCCAGTGGCTCCACGTAGACCGAACCCAAAACCACAACTCGACCCACCATCTTTATCTTAATGAAAACCGCTCCCAGGTCAGTAAATTGGTCCAGGATCTCCCCCTCGGGAAACTGCCGGTCCACTAGTATAGCAGCTTTACAGGGTGTATCTCTACACCCCCCGTTCCGCTGGTACACTCGCCTGCAGGCCGAAGTCACATGCCCCGCAGCACCCGTATACGGCTCCTGCAGAAGACAAATCTGTGCGTCACTCATGCTGACCATGTCCAGCGCCAGTCTCGCCCTTTGTACATTCTGTTGTAACACTCTTATAACACCCACGCCACTAGTAGCCATAGTTAGTGCTTTCCAAGGCTCTTCGCTCCATGCGCTGTCTGTACGGGCACGTGTCGCTGCTGGCTCTGTGCTTAACGTCTGTTGTCAGGCCCATCCTTAGGTTGATCTTGATACAGTTGTGGCACTTCTTACGTTCGTTACTGTCCTTATCAGTGCACTCCGCAAAACGATGGGGCCCCGCACAGTGGGAGCACACCTGATTCTTCTCCGCACATCGTCCAGTTGTATGCCCAAAGCCGAGACATCTGTAGCACTGGACCACCGGCGACGCATCTTCAACATGAACCCGCATGAAGCCAATGTTCACTCGGCCAGTCTCGAGGAGCGCATTCCTAATATCCGGGGTCACCGCAACTACAACGTTCCTAAGGAACTCGTTTTTTCCCTTCATGGCCCTCAATATTTTAATCGCCTCCTCAGGCTTACCCTCAAGCACTCGGTGAATCCCATCATTCTGCATGATCATGCATTCGACGAGCTCATCATCCGGGGTTTCCTTACCGACGCCCTTAAAAATCATGACCGGCCTTTTCCTTTTTCCCTCCTGAGATCTAAGGCCCTGCACGCGGTCCACAGCGGTCTTCAGTTTTTCCGCATGCTCCTTAACCGGGCACGTGATCAGTACCCGGTTCTGCGAGACCGGAGTAATTCCATTTATGCCAATCCTCATCTCCTTCAGTTGCGGTTTTATCCCATCAAATATCGCCCTCTTGATACTGGCCGAGGTATCCTCCCTGTTGTCGCTGGAAACAACGAGCGCATAACTGCGCTCGGGTGGCCTCTGTCTCGTCGCCTCAGTTCTCGGGATGCCCCCAGTGGCCCTGGAGCCCCCAACCGCACTCGCGTAGGTAAGCTCCGGCTGCGTCCGCGATCCACGGGCTCTTGTCTCATCCTTGAGAAGAGCGATCTCACCCTTCATACTGTCCACCTTTTCACTCAGCAGTCTTATGGCCCCCGCGACACCCTCCTCCCCACGAGCCTTACAAGTGTCCACACTCTCTTTACTCTGAATCTCAACCAGACCCTCGACAATGTTTTTAATTTCCCTTATGGCGCTTATTATGTCCTGGGACTTAGTCCTCCGAAGGACGCTGTCGCACAGCTCCATAGCCCTAACCTTGACGCTGGTTTTACTCCCCCCGCTGTCCGCCCTCACCTCCAGTTCGGGGCTGCTGTTGACCCTGATAATGCGCTGTCTCTGCGGAGATCTAGGCGTCGCAGTCGAGCGCGCGAAGGGGTCCCCGGATACGGGAGTCCTCACCTCCCGAGGCATATCGTGATCGTTCAGGCCCGAAGGGAAGGAACAAAGCCAAGCCTCCGGCACCCGACACCAACGCCGTCACCGGGCGGTCAACGACCCTCCTCGCAGAGCGGGGAAGGAGTGACCGGCCAGGCCCAACAACCACCGAGCACGAACTGATCGACCTCCTCTCAGAGGACGACAGACGGCCGGCTCGGGAAGGAATCCGCCGCGTCGCACCCGCGAGCCAACCCAGCCTACACCCCCAGCTACGACCCTAACTACACCTATTCCCAAACTGCGACCCGGCGGAGGACCCGGAAAGGATACGGAAACACGAAAGGACGCCCTCACGATCCCGACCCCCAAGAAGATCCCACTCCAGCTCACAAAGTCACAAAGTCAAAATTACAGTCACAAACCCAACTCAAACAAAATAAAAGTGAATATGGGTTGCGAATTAAAGAAAGTACCCCTCGTCGAAGTCCCTTCATACAGAAAAAATTCACAAAACTTCAGGAGGCACTCCTCCTGAAACACCCCCCGAAACTTCCCGCGAAAAATCCGGAAAATCCCGGGAAAACCCCGGAAAATCCCCAAGAACCTCCAAATGTCGGAAAAGCCCGGAAAAACGACGGAAAATTCCGGAAAATCCGGAAAATCCCGGGAAAACCCCGGAAAATCCCCAAGAACCTCCAAATGTCGGAAAAGCCCGGAAAAATGACGGAAAATCCCGGAAAATCCCGGAAAAACTTTTGGCCCCTGGCCACTCTCTTGAGTCACGACTCCCGGCCGCACTCTCAAGTCACGACTCCCGGCCTCTCACTCCAATCTCGACGCTCCACCCCACCGGGGCCGTCGCCCAGCCAGAAAAAAAAGAAGAAAGAAGCTCCCACGGAAAAAAAATAGTCAAAATATTTCAATGTTCAAAAAAAAATAAATAGACGCTATTCGAACACGACATTCCATCCTCTATGGTACACATTTCTATGCAATTTGAACTGTCAATTAACAAAATGTCAAATTCATCGATTTATTTCAGAAAAGTTAAATCCAAATATCTCCGCTGATTTTGCAGCCACGAGAAAAAAAAAACCACCAAAATACAGATCGTCGAATTTCGCACAGATCACTTATAACTTGAACTTCGAAAAACACACAGAACACCGATTTCAAACCGAAAGACGAAGAGCACAGAACAACGATGCTTCCTCGACCAAGGTATGAGCACAACTGGGTTAGGTTAGGTTAGGTTAGGTTAGGTTAGGTTAGGTTAGGTTAGGTTAGGTTAGGTTAGGTTAGGTTA
>OX463861.1:0-439313 GCA_949825065.1 Odontocerum albicorne
TGTTGACCATCTCTGTGCTTGATTCGGCACTCACATTTCTGGGGTAATTCCCAGTATTATATTATTATGGAAATATTTATACATGTTGACCATCTCTGTGCTTGATTCGGCACTCACATTTCTGGTGTAATTCCCACTATTATATTATTATGGAAATATTTATACATGTTGACCATCTCTGTGCTTGATTCGGCACTCACATTTCTGGTGTAATTCCCACTATTATATTATTATGGAAATATTTATACATGTTGACCATCTCCGTGCTTGATTCGGCACTCACATTTCTGGTGTAATTCCCACTATTGTGGAAATATTTATACATGTTGACCATATCTGTGCTTGATTCGGCACTCACATTTCTGGTGTAATTCCCACTATTATATTATTATGGAAATATTTATACATGTTGGCCATCTCTGTGCTTGATTCGGCACTCACATTTCTGGGGTAATTCCCAGTATTATATTATTATGGAAATATTTATACATGTTGACCATCTCTGTGCTTGATTCGGCACTCACATTTCTGGTGTAATTCCCACTATTATATTATTATGGAAATATTTATACATGTTGACCATCTCTGTGCTTGATTCGGCACTCACATTTCTGGTGTAATTCCCACTATTATATTATTATGGAAATATTTATACATGTTGACCATCTCTGTGCTTGATTCGGCACTCACATTTCTGGTGTAATTCTCACTATTATATTATTATGGAAATATTTATACATGTTGACCATCTCTGTGCTTGATTCGGCACTCACATTTCTGGGGTAATTCCCACTATTATATTATTATGGAAATATTTATATATGTTGACCATCTCTGTGCTTGATTCGGCACTCACATTTCTGGGGTAATTCCCAGTATTATATTATTATGGAAATATTTATACATGTTGACCATCTCTGTGCTTGATTCGGCACTCACATTTCTGGTGTAATTCCCACTATTATATTATTATGGAAATATTTATACATGTTGACCATCTCTGTGCTTGATTCGGCACTCACATTTCTGGTGTAATTCTCACTATTATATTATTATGGAAATATTTATACATGTTGACCATCTCTGTGCTTGATTCGGCACTCACATTTCTGGGGTAATTCCCAGTATTATATTATTATGGAAATATTTATACATGTTGACCATCTCTGTGCTTGATTCGGCACTCACATTTCTGGTGTAATTCCCACTATTATATTATTATGGAAATATTTATACATGTTGACCATATCTGTGCTTGATTCGGCACTCACATTTCTGGTGTAATTCCCACTATTATATTATTATGGAAATATTTATACATGTTGACCATCTCTGTGCTTGATTCGGCACTCACATTTCTGGGGTAATTCCCAGTATTATATTATTATGGAAATATTTATACATGTTGACCATCTCTGTGCTTGATTCGGCACTCACATTTCTGGTGTAATTCCCACTATTATATTATTATGGAAATATTTATACATGTTGACCATCTCTGTGCTTGATTCGGCACTCACATTTCTGGTGTAATTCCCACTATTATATTATTATGGAAATATTTATACATGTTGACCATCTCTGTGCTTGATTCGGCACTCACATTTCTGGTGTAATTCCCACTATTATATTATTATGGAAATATTTATACATGTTGACCATCTCTGTGCTTGATTCGGCACTCACATTTCTGGTGTAATTCCCACTATTGTGGAAATATTTATACATGTTGACCATATCTGTGCTTGATTCGGCACTCACATTTCTGGTGTAATTCCCACTATTATATTATTATGGAAATATTTATACATGTTGGCCATCTCTGTGCTTGATTCGGCACTCACATTTCTGGGGTAATTCCCAGTATTATATTATTATGGAAATATTTATACATGTTGACCATCTCTGTGCTTGATTCGGCACTCACATTTCTGGTGTAATTCCCACTATTATATTATTATGGAAATATTTATACATGTTGACCATCTCTGTGCTTGATTCGGCACTCACATTTCTGGTGTAATTCCCACTATTATATTATTATGGAAATATTTATACATGTTGACCATCTCTGTGCTTGATTCGGCACTCACATTTCTGGTGTAATTCTCACTATTATATTATTATGGAAATATTTATACATGTTGACCATCTCTGTGCTTGATTCGGCACTCACATTTCTGGGGTAATTCCCACTATTATATTATTATGGAAATATTTATACATGTTGACCATCTCTGTGCTTGATTCGGCACTCACATTTCTGGGGTAATTCCCAGTATTATATTATTATGGAAATATTTATACATGTTGACCATCTCTGTGCTTGATTCGGCACTCACATTTCTGGTGTAATTCCCACTATTATATTATTATGGAAATATTTATACATGTTGACCATCTCTGTGCTTGATTCGGCACTCACATTTCTGGGGTAATTCCCAGTATTATATTATTATGGAAATATTTATACATGTTGACCATCTCTGTGCTTGATTCGGCACTCACATTTCTGGTGTAATTCCCACTATTATATTATTATGGAAATATTTATACATGTTGACCATCTCTGTGCTTGATTCGGCACTCACATTTCTGGTGTAATTCTCACTATTATATTATTATGGAAATATTTATACATGTTGACCATCTCTGTGCTTGATTCGGCACTCACATTTCTGGGGTAATTCCCAGTATTATATTATTATGGAAATATTTATACATGTTGACCATCTTTGTGCTTGATTCGGCACTCACATTTCTGGTGTAATTCCCACTATTATATTATTATGGAAATATTTATACATGTTGACCATCTCTGTGCTTGATTCGGCACTCACATTTCTGGTGTAATTCCCACTATTATATTATTATGGAAATATTTATACATGTTGACCATCTCTGTGCTTGATTCGGCACTCACATTTCTGGGGTAATTCCCAGTATTATATTATTATGGAAATATTTATACATGTTGACCATCTCTGTGCTTGATTCGGCACTCACATTTCTGGTGTAATTCCCACTATTATATTATTATGGAAATATTTATACATGTTGGCCATCTCTGTGCTTGATTCGGCACTCACATTTCTGGGGTAATTCCCAGTATTATATTATTATGGAAATATTTATACATGTTGACCATCTCTGTGCTTGATTCGGCACTCACATTTCTGGTGTTATTCCCACTATTATATTATTATGGAAATATTTATACATGTTGACCATCTCTGTGCTTGATTCGGCACTCACATTTCTGGTGTAATTCCCACTATTATATTATTATGGAAATATTTATACATGTTGACCATCTCTGTGCTTGATTCGGCACTCACATTTCTGGTGTAATTCTCACTATTATATTATTATGGAAATATTTATACATGTTGACCATCTCTGTGCTTGATTCGGCACTCACATTTCTGGGGTAATTCCCAGTATTATATTATTATGGAAATATTTATACATGTTGACCATCTCTGTGCTTGATTCGGCACTCACATTTCTGGTGTAATTCCCACTATTATATTATTATGCAAATATTTATACATGTTGACCATCTCTGTGCTTGATTCGGCACTCACATTTCTGGTGTAATTCCCACTATTGTGGAAATATTTATACATGTTGACCATATCTGTGCTTGATTCGGCACTCACATTTCTGGTGTAATTCCCACTATTATATTATTATGGAAATATTTATACATGTTGACCATCTCTGTGCTTGATTCGGCACTCACATTTCTGGTGTAATTCCCACTATTTTATTATTATGGAAATATTTATACATGTTGACCATCTCTGTGCTTGATTCGGCACTCACATTTCTGGTGTAATTCCCACTATTGTGGAAATATTTATACATGTTGACCATATCTGTGCTTGATTCGGCACTCACATTTCTGGTGTAATTCCCACTATTATATTATTATGGAAATATTTATACATGTTGGCCATCTCTGTGCTTGATTCGGCACTCACATTTCTGGGGTAATTCCCAGTATTATATTATTATGGAAATATTTATACATGTTGACCATCTCTGTGCTTGATTCGGCACTCACATTTCTGGTGTAATTCCCACTATTATATTATTATGGAAATATTTATACATGTTGACCATCTCTGTGCTTGATTCGGCACTCACATTTCTGGTGTAATTCCCACTATTATATTATTATGGAAATATTTATACATGTTGACCATCTCTGTGCTTGATTCGGCACTCACATTTCTGGTGTAATTCCCACTATTGTGGAAATATTTATACATGTTGACCATATCTGTGCTTGATTCGGCACTCACATTTCTGGTGTAATTCCCACTATTATATTATTATGGAAATATTTATACATGTTGACCATCTCTGTGCTTGATTCGGCACTCACATTTCTGGTGTAATTCCCACTATTATATTATTATGGAAATATTTATACATGTTGACCATCTCTGTGCTTGATTCGGCACTCACATTTCTGGTGTAATTCCCACTATTGTGGAAATATTTATACATGTTGACCATATCTGTGCTTGATTCGGCACTCACATTTCTGGTGTAATTCCCACTATTATATTATTATGGAAATATTTATACATGTTGGCCATCTCTGTGCTTGATTCGGCACTCACATTTCTGGGGTAATTCCCAGTATTATATTATTATGGAAATATTTATACATGTTGACCATCTCTGTGCTTGATTCGGCACTCACATTTCTGGTGTAATTCCCACTATTATATTATTATGGAAATATTTATACATGTTGACCATCTCTGTGCTTGATTCGGCACTCACATTTCTGGTGTAATTCCCACTATTATATTATTATGGAAATATTTATACATGTTGACCATCTCTGTGCTTGATTCGGCACTCACATTTCTGGTGTAATTCCCACTATTATATTATTATGGAAATATTTATACATGTTGACCATCTCTGTGCTTGATTCGGCACTCACATTTCTGGTGTAATTCCCAGTATTATATTATTATGGAAATATTTATACATGTTGGTCATCTCTGTGCTTGATTCGGCACTCACATTTCTGGTGTAATTCCCACTATTATATTATTATGGAAATATTTATACATGTTGGCCATCTCTGTGCTTGATTCGGCACTCACATTTCTGGTGTAATTCCCACTATTATGTTATTATGGAAATATTTATACATGTTGACCATCTCTGTGCTTGATTCGGCACTCACATTTCTGGTGTAATTCCCACTATTATATTATTATGGAAATATTTATACATGTTGACCATCTCTGTGCTTGATTCGGCACTCACATTTCTGGTGTAATTCCCACTATTATATTATTATGGAAATATTTATACATGTTGACCATCTCTGTGCTTGATTCGGCACTCACATTTCTGGTGTAATTCCCACTATTGTGGAAATATTTATACATGTTGACCATATCTGTGCTTGATTCGGCACTCACATTTCTGGTGTAATTCCCACTATTATATTATTATGGAAATATTTATACATGTTGGCCATCTCTGTGCTTGATTCGGCACTCACATTTCTGGGGTAATTCCCAGTATTATATTATTATGGAAATATTTATACATGTTGACCATCTCTGTGCTTGATTCGGCACTCACATTTCTGGTGTAATTCCCACTATTATATTATTATGGAAATATTTATACATGTTGACCATCTCTGTGCTTGATTCGGCACTCACATTTCTGGTGTAATTCCCACTATTATATTATTATGGAAATATTTATACATGTTGACCATCTCTGTGCTTGATTCGGCACTCACATTTCTGGTGTAATTCTCACTATTATATTATTATGGAAATATTTATACATGTTGACCATCTCTGTGCTTGATTCGGCACTCACATTTCTGGTGTAATTCCCACTATTATATTATTATGGAAATATTTATACATGTTGACCATCTCTGTGCTTGATTCGGCACTCACATTTCTGGTGTAATTCCCACTATTGTGGAAATATTTATACATGTTGACCATATCTGTGCTTGATTCGGCACTCACATTTCTGGTGTAATTCCCACTATTATATTATTATGGAAATATTTATACATGTTGGCCATCTCTGTGCTTGATTCGGCACTCACATTTCTGGTGTAATTCCCACTATTATATTATTATGGAAATATTTACACACGTTGACCATCTCTGTGCTTGATTCGGCACTCACATTTCTGGTGTAATTCCCACTATTATATTATTATGGAAATATTTATACATGTTGACCATCTCTGTGCTTGATTCGGCACTCACATTTCTGGTGTAATTCCCACTATTATATTATTATGGAAATATTTATACATGTTGGTCATCTCTGTGCTTGATTCGGCACTCACATTTCTGGTGTAATTCCCACTATTATATTATTATGGAAATATTTATACATGTTGACCATATCTGTGCTTGATTCGGCACTCACATTTCTGGTGTAATTCCCACTATTATGTTATTATGGAAATATTTATACATGTTGACCATCTCTGTGCTTGATTCGGCACTCACATTTCTGGTGTAATTCCCACTATTATATTATTATGGAAATATTTATACATGTTGGTCATCTCTGTGCTTGATTCGGCACTCACATTTCTGGTGTAATTCCCACTATTATATTATTATGGAAATATTTATACAGGTTGGCCATCTCTGTGCTTGATTCGGCACTCACATTTCTGGTGTAATTCCCACTATTATGTTATTATGGAAATATTTATACATGTTGACCATCTCTGTGCTTGATTCGGCACTCACATTTCTGGTGTAATTCCCACTATTATATTATTATGGAAATATTTATACATGTTGGTCATCTCTGTGCTTGATTCGGCACTCACATTTCTGGTGTAATTCCCACTATTATATTATTATGGAAATATTTATACATGTTGGCCATCTCTGTGCTTGATTCGGCACTCACATTTCTGGTGTAATTCCCACTATTATGTTATGATGGAAATATTTATACATGTTGACCATCTCTGTGCTTGATTCGGCACTCACATTTTTGGTGTAATTCCCACTATTATATTATTATGGAAATATTTATACATGTTGACCATCTGTGTGCTTGATTCGGCACTCACATTTCTGGTGTAATTCCCACTATTGTGGAAATATTTATACATGTTGACCATATCTGTGCTTGATTCGGCACTCACATTTCTGGTGTAATTCCCACTATTATATTATTATGGAAATATTTATACATGTTGACCATCTCTGTGCTTGATTCGGCACTCACATTTCTGGTGTAATTCCCACTATTATATTATTATGGAAATATTTATACATGTTGACCATCTCTGTGCTTGATTCGGCACTCACATTTCTGGTGTAATTCCCACTATTGTGGAAATATTTATACATGTTGACCATATCTGTGCTTGATTCGGCACTCACATTTCTGGTGTAATTCCCACTATTATATTATTATGGAAATATTTATACATGTTGACCATCTCTGTGCTTGATTCGGCACTCACATTTCTGGTGTAATTCCCACTATTATATTATTATGGAAATATTTATACATGTTGGCCATCTCTGTGCTTGATTCGGCACTCACATTTCTGGTGTAATTCCCACTATTATGTTATTATGGAAATATTTATACATGTTGACCATCTCTGTGCTTGATTCGGCACTCACATTTCTGGTGTAATTCCCACTATTATATTATTATGGAAATATTTATACATGTTGGCCATCTCTGTGCTTGATTCGGCACTCACATTTCTGGGGTAATTCCCAGTATTATATTATTATGGAAATATTTATACATGTTGACCATCTCTGTGCTTGATTCGGCACTCACATTTCTGGTGTAATTCCCACTATTGTATTATTATGGAAATATTTATACATGTTGACCATCTCTGTGCTTGATTCGGCACTCACATTTCTGGTGTAATTCCCACTATTATATTATTATGGAAATATTTATACATGTTGACCATCTCTGTGCTTGATTCGGCACTCACATTTCTGGTGTAATTCCCACTATTATATTATTATGGAAATATTTATACATGTTGACCATCTCTGTGCTTGATTCGGCACTCACATTTCTGGTGTAATTCCCACTATTATATTATTATGGAAATATTTATACATGTTGGCCATCTCTGTGCTTGATTCGGCACTCACATTTCTGGGGTAATTCCCAGTATTATATTATTATGGAAATATTTATACATGTTGACCATCTCTGTGCTTGATTCGGCACTCACATTTCTGGTGTTATTCCCACTATTATATTATTATGGAAATATTTATACATGTTGGCCATCTCTGTGCTTGATTCGGCACTCACATTTCTGGGGTAATTCCCACTATTATATTATTATGGAAATATTTATACATGTTGACCATCTCTGTGCTTGATTCGGCACTCACATTTCTGGTGTAATTCCCACTATTATATTATTATGGAAATATTTATACATGTTGACCATATCTGTGCTTGATTCGGCACTCACATTTCTGGTGTAATTCCCACTATTATATTATTATGGAAATATTTATACATGTTGACCATCTCTGTGCTTGATTCGGCACTCACATTTCTGGTGTTATTCCCACTATTATATTATTATGGAAATATTTATACATGTTGGCCATCTCTGTGCTTGATTCGGCACTCACATTTCTGGGGTAATTCCCAGTATTATATTATTATGGAAATATTTATACATGTTGACCATCTCTGTGCTTGATTCGGCACTCACATTTCTGGTGTAATTCCCACTATTATATTATTATGGAAATATTTATACATGTTGGCCATCTCTGTGCTTGATTCGGCAATCACATTTCTGGGGTAATTCCCAGTATTATATTATTATGGAAATATTTATACATGTTGACCATCTCTGTGCTTGATTCGGCACTCACATTTCTGGTGTTATTCCCACTATTATATTATTATGGAAATATTTATACATGTTGGCCATCTCTGTGCTTGATTCGGCACTCACATTTCTGGGGTAATTCCCAGTATTATATTATTATGGAAATATTTATACATGTTGACCATCTCTGTGCTTGATTCGGCACTCACATTTCTGGTGTAATTCCCACTATTATATTATTATGGAAATATTTATACATGTTGACCATCTCTGTGCTTGATTCGGCACTCACATTTCTGGTGTAATTCCCACTATTGTGGAAATATTTATACATGTTGACCATATCTGTGCTTGATTCGGCACTCACATTTCTGGTGTAATTCCCACTATTATATTATTATGGAAATATTTATACATGTTGGCCATCTCTGTGCTTGATTCGGCACTCACATTTCTGGGGTAATTCCCAGTATTATATTATTATGGAAATATTTATACATGTTGACCATCTCTGTGCTTGATTCGGCACTCACATTTCTGGTGTAATTCCCACTATTATATTATTATGGAAATATTTATACATGTTGGTCATCTCTGTGCTTGATTCGGCACTCACATTTCTGGTGTAATTCCCACTATTATATTATTATGGAAATATTTATACATGTTGACCATCTCTGTGCTTGATTCGGCACTCACATTTCTGGTGTAATTCCCACTATTATATTATTATGGAAATATTTATACATGTTGGCCATCTCTGTGCTTGATTCGGCACTCACATTTCTGGGGTAATTCCCAGTATTATATTATTATGGAAATATTTATACATGTTGACCATCTCTGTGCTTGATTCGGCACTCACATTTCTGGTGTTATTCCCACTATTATATTATTATGGAAATATTTATACATGTTGGCCATCTCTGTGCTTGATTCGGCACTCACATTTCTGGGGTAATTCCCACTATTATATTATTATGGAAATATTTATACATGTTGACCATCTCTGTGCTTGATTCGGCACTCACATTTCTGGTGTAATTCCCACTATTATATTATTATGGAAATATTTATACATGTTGACCATATCTGTGCTTGATTCGGCACTCACATTTCTGGTGTAATTCCCACTATTATATTATTATGGAAATATTTATACATGTTGACCATCTCTGTGCTTGATTCGGCACTCACATTTCTGGTGTTATTCCCACTATTATATTATTATGGAAATATTTATACATGTTGGCCATCTCTGTGCTTGATTCGGCACTCACATTTCTGGGGTAATTCCCAGTATTATATTATTATGGAAATATTTATACATGTTGACCATCTCTGTGCTTGATTCGGCACTCACATTTCTGGTGTAATTCCCACTATTATATTATTATGGAAATATTTATACATGTTGGCCATCTCTGTGCTTGATTCGGCAATCACATTTCTGGGGTAATTCCCAGTATTATATTATTATGGAAATATTTATACATGTTGACCATCTCTGTGCTTGATTCGGCACTCACATTTCTGGTGTTATTCCCACTATTATATTATTATGGAAATATTTATACATGTTGGCCATCTCTGTGCTTGATTCGGCACTCACATTTCTGGGGTAATTCCCAGTATTATATTATTATGGAAATATTTATACATGTTGACCATCTCTGTGCTTGATTCGGCACTCACATTTCTGGTGTAATTCCCACTATTATATTATTATGGAAATATTTATACATGTTGACCATCTCTGTGCTTGATTCGGCACTCACATTTCTGGTGTAATTCCCACTATTGTGGAAATATTTATACATGTTGACCATATCTGTGCTTGATTCGGCACTCACATTTCTGGTGTAATTCCCACTATTATATTATTATGGAAATATTTATACATGTTGGCCATCTCTGTGCTTGATTCGGCACTCACATTTCTGGGGTAATTCCCAGTATTATATTATTATGGAAATATTTATACATGTTGACCATCTCTGTGCTTGATTCGGCACTCACATTTCTGGTGTAATTCCCACTATTATATTATTATGGAAATATTTATACATGTTGGTCATCTCTGTGCTTGATTCGGCACTCACATTTCTGGTGTAATTCCCACTATTATATTATTATGGAAATATTTATACATGATGGCCATCTCTGTGCTTGATTCGGCACTCACATTTCTGGTGTAATTCCCACTATTATGTTATTATGGAAATATTTATACATGTTGACCATCTCTGTGCTTGATTCGGCACTCACATTTCTGGTGTAATTCCCACTATTATATTATTATGGAAATATTTATACATGTTGACCATCTCTGTGCTTGATTCGGCACTCACATTTCTGGTGTAATTCCCACTATTATATTATTATGGAAATATTTATACATGTTGACCATCTCTGTGCTTGATTCGGCACTCACATTTCTGGTGTAATTCCCACTATTGTGGAAATATTTATACATGTTGACCATATCTGTGCTTGATTCGGCACTCACATTTCTGGTGTAATTCCCACTATTATATTATTATGGAAATATTTATACATGTTGGCCATCTCTGTGCTTGATTCGGCACTCACATTTCCGGGGTAATTCCCACTATTATATTATTATGGAAATATTTATACATGTTGACCATCTCTGTGCTTGATTCGGCACTCACATTTCTGGTGTCATTCCCACTATTATATTATTATGGAAATATTTATACATGTTGACCATCTCTGTGCTTGATTCGGCACTCACATTTCTGGTGTAATTCCCACTATTATATTATTATGGAAATATTTATACATGTTGACCATCTCTGTGCTTGATTCGGCACTCACATTTCTGGTGTAATTCTCACTATTATATTATAATGGAAATATTTATACATGTTGACCATCTCTGTGCTTGATTCGGCACTCACATTTCTGGTGTAATTCCCACTATTATATTATTATGGAAATATTTATACATGTTGACCATCTCTGTGCTTGATTCGGCACTCACATTTCTGGTGTAATTCCCACTATTATATTATTATGGAAATATTTATACATGTTGACCATCTCTGTGCTTGATTCGGCACTCACATTTCTGGTGTAATTCCCACTATTGTGGAAATATTTATACATGTTGACCATATCTGTGCTTGATTCGGCACTCACATTTCTGGTGTAATTCCCACTATTATATTATTATGGAAATATTTATACATGATGGCCATCTCTGTGCTTGATTCGGCACTCACATTTCTGGTGTAATTCCCACTATTATGTTATTATGGAAATATTTATACATGTTGACCATCTCTGTGCTTGATTCGGCACTCACATTTCTGGTGTAATTCCCACTATTATATTATTATGGAAATATTTATACATGTTGACCATCTCTGTGCTTGATTCGGCACTCACATTTCTGGTGTAATTCCCACTATTATATTATTATGGAAATATTTATACATGTTGACCATCTCTGTGCTTGATTCGGCACTCACATTTCTGGTGTAATTCCCACTATTGTGGAAATATTTATACATGTTGACCATATCTGTGCTTGATTCGGCACTCACATTTCTGGTGTAATTCCCACTATTATATTATTATGGAAATATTTATACATGTTGGCCATCTCTGTGCTTGATTCGGCACTCACATTTCTGGGGTAATTCCCACTATTATATTATTATGGAAATATTTATACATGTTGACCATCTCTGTGCTTGATTCGGCACTCACATTTCTGGTGTCATTCCCACTATTATATTATTATGGAAATATTTATACATGTTGACCATCTCTGTGCTTGATTCGGCACTCACATTTCTGGTGTAATTCCCACTATTATATTATTATGGAAATATTTATACATGTTGACCATCTCTGTGCTTGATTCGGCACTCACATTTCTGGTGTAATTCTCACTATTATATTATAATGGAAATATTTATACATGTTGACCATCTCTGTGCTTGATTCGGCACTCACATTTCTGGTGTAATTCCCACTATTATATTATTATGGAAATATTTATACATGTTGACCATCTCTGTGCTTGATTCGGCACTCACATTTCTGGTGTAATTCCCACTATTATATTATTATGGAAATATTTATACATGTTGACCATCTCTGTGCTTGATTCGGCACTCACATTTCTGGTGTAATTCCCACTATTGTGGAAATATTTATACATGTTGACCATATCTGTGCTTGATTCGGCACTCACATTTCTGGTGTAATTCCCACTATTATATTATTATGGAAATATTTATACATGTTGGCCATCTCTGTGCTTGATTCGGCACTCACATTTCTGGTGTAATTCCCAGTATTATATTATTATGGAAATATTTATACATGTTGACCATCTCTGTGCTTGATTCGGCACTCACATTTCTGGTGTAATTCCCACTATTATATTATTATGGAAATATTTATACATGTTGGTCATCTCTGTGCTTGATTCGGCACTCACATTTCTGGTGTAATTCCCACTATTATATTATTATGGAAATATTTATACATGTTGGTCATCTCTGTGCTTGATTCGGCACTCACATTTCTGGTGTAATTCCCACTATTATATTATTATGGAAATATTTATACATGTTGACCATCTCTGTGCTTGATTCGGCACTCACATTTCTGGGGTAATTCCCAGTATTATGTTATTATGGAAATATTTATACATGTTGACCATCTCTGTGCTTGATTCGGCACTCACATTTCTGGTGTAATTCCCACTATTATATTATTATGGAAATATTTATACAGGTTGGCCATCTCTGTGCTTGATTCGGCACTCACATTTCTGGTGTTATTCCCACTATTATGTTATTATGGAAATATTTATACATGTTGACCATCTCTGTGCTTGATTCGGCACTCACATTTCTGGTGTAATTCCCACTATTATATTATTATGGAAATATTTATACATGTTGGTCATCTCTGTGCTTGATTCGGCACTCACATTTCTGGTGTAATTCCCACTATTATATTATTATGGAAATATTTATACATGTTGGCCATCTCTGTGCTTGATTCGGCACTCACATTTCTGGTGTAATTCCCACTATTATGTTATTATGGAAATATTTATACATGTTGACCATCTCTGTGCTTGATTCGGCACTCACATTTCTGGTGTAATTCCCACTATTATATTATTATGGAAATATTTATACATGTTGACCATCTCTGTGCTTGATTCGGCACTCACATTTCTGGTGTAATTCCCACTATTGTGGAAATATTTATACATGTTGACCATATCTGTGCTTGATTCGGCACTCACATTTCTGGTGTAATTCCCACTATTATATTATTATGGAAATATTTATACATGTTGACCATCTCTGTGCTTGATTCGGCACTCACATTTCTGGTGTAATTCCCACTATTATATTATTATGGAAATATTTATACATGTTGACCATCTCTGTGCTTGATTCGGCACTCACATTTCTGGTGTAATTCCCACTATTGTGGAAATATTTATACATGTTGACCATATCTGTGCTTGATTCGGCACTCACATTTCTGGTGTAATTCCCACTATTATATTATTATGGAAATATTTATACATGTTGACCATCTCTGTGCTTGATTCGGCACTCACATTTCTGGTGTTATTCCCACTATTATATTATTATGGAAATATTTATACATGTTGACCATCTCTGTGCTTGATTCGGCACTCACATTTCTGGTGTAATTCCCACTATTGTGGAAATATTTATACATGTTGACCATATCTGTGCTTGATTCGGCACTCACATTTCTGGTGTAATTCCCACTATTATATTATTATGGAAATATTTATACATGTTGGCCATCTCTGTGCTTGATTCGGCACTCACATTTCTGGTGTAATTCCCAGTATTATATTATTATGGAAATATTTATACATGTTGACCATCTCTGTGCTTGATTCGGCACTCACATTTCTGGTGTAATTCCCACTATTATATTATTATGGAAATATTTATACATGTTGACCATCTCTGTGCTTGATTCGGCACTCACATTTCTGGTGTTATTCCCACTATTATATTATTATGGAAATATTTATACATGTTGACCATCTCTGTGCTTGATTCGGCACTCACATTTCTGGTGTAATTCCCACTATTTTATTATTTTGGAAATATTTATACATGTTGACCATCTCTGTGCTTGATTCGGCACTCACATTTCTGGTGTAATTCCCACTATTATATTATTATGGAAATATTTATACATGTTGGCCATCTCTGTGCTTGATTCGGCACTCACATTTCTGGTGTAATTCCCACTATTATGTTATTATGGAAATATTTATACATGTTGACCATCTCTGTGCTTGATTCGGCACTCACATTTCTGGTGTAATTCCCACTATTATATTATTATGGAAATATTTATACATGTTGACCATCTCTGTGCTTGATTCGGCACTCACATTTCTGGTGTAATTCCCACTATTATATTATTATGGAAATATTTATACATGTTGACCATCTCTGTGCTTGATTCGGCACTCACATTTCTGGTGTAATTCCCACTATTGTGGAAATATTTATACATGTTGACCATATCTGTGCTTGATTCGGCACTCACATTTCTGGTGTAATTCCCACTATTATATTATTATGGAAATATTTATACATGTTGGCCATCTCTGTGCTTGATTCGGCACTCACATTTCTGGGGTAATTCCCAGTATTATATTATTATGGAAATATTTATACATGTTGACCATCTCTGTGCTTGATTCGGCACTCACATTTCTGGTGTAATTCCCACTATTATATTATTATGGAAATATTTATACATGTTGACCATCTCTGTGCTTGATTCAGCACTCACATTTCTGGTGTAATTCCCACTATTATATTATTATGGAAATATTTATACATGTTGACCATCTCTGTGCTTGATTCGGCACTCACATTTCTGGTGTAATTCTCACTATTATATTATTATGGAAATATTTATACATGTTGACCATCTCTGTGCTTGATTCGGCACTCACATTTCTGGTGTAATTCCCACTATTATATTATTATGGAAATATTTATACATGTTGACCATCTCTGTGCTTGATTCGGCACTCACATTTCTGGTGTAATTCCCACTATTATATTATTATGGAAATATTTATACATGTTGACCATCTCTGTGCTTGATTCGGCACTCACATTTCTGGTGTTATTCCCACTATTGTGGAAATATTTATACATGTTGACCATATCTGTGCTTGATTCGGCACTCACATTTCTGGTGTTATTCCCACTATTATATTATTATGGAAATATTTATACATGTTGGCCATCTCTGTGCTTGATTCGGCACTCACATTTCTGGTGTAATTCCCAGTATTATATTATTATGGAAATATTTATACATGTTGACCATCTCTGTGCTTGATTCGGCACTCACATTTCTGGTGTAATTCCCACTATTATATTATTATGGAAATATTTATACATGTTGGTCATCTCTGTGCTTGATTCGGCACTCACATTTCTGGTGTAATTCCCACTATTATATTATTATGGAAATATTTATACATGTTGGTCATCTCTGTGCTTGATTCGGCACTCACATTTCTGGTGTTATTCCCACTATTGTGGAAATATTTATACATGTTGACCATATCTGTGCTTGATTCGGCACTCACATTTCTGGTGTAATTCCCACTATTATATTATTATGGAAATATTTATACATGTTGACCATCTCTGTGCTTGATTCGGCACTCACATTTCTGGTGTAATTCCCACTATTGTGGAAATATTTATGCATGTTGACCATATCTGTGCTTGATTCGGCACTCACATTTCTGGTGTAATTCTCACTATTATATTATTATGGAAATATTTATACATGTTGACCATCTCTGTGCTTGATTCGGCACTCACATTTCTGGTGTAATTCCCACAATTATATTATTATGGAAATATTTATACATGTTGACCATCTCTGTGCTTGATTCGGCACTCACATTTCTGGGGTAATTCCCAGTATTATATTATTATGGAAATATTTATACATGTTGACCATCTCTGTGCTTGATTCGGCACTCACATTTCTGGTGTAATTCCCACTATTATATTATTATGGAAATATTTATACATGTTGACCATCTCTGTGCTTGATTCGGCACTCACATTTCTGGTGTAATTCCCACTATTATATTATTATGGAAATATTTATACATGTTGACCATCTCTGTGCTTGATTCGGCACTCACATTTCTGGTGTAATTCCCACTATTATATTATTATGGAAATATTTATACATGTTGACCATCTCTGTGCTTGATTCGGCACTCACATTTCTGGTGTTATTCCCACTATTATATTATTATGGAAATATTTATACATGTTGGCCATCTCTGTGCTTGATTCGGCACTCACATTTCTGGGGTAATTCCCAGTATTATATTATTATGGAAATATTTATACATGTTGACCATCTCTGTGCTTGATTCGGCACTCACATTTCTGGTGTAATTCCCACTATTATATTATTATGGAAATATTTATACATGTTGGTCATCTCTGTGCTTGATTCGGCACTCACATTTCTGGTGTAATTCCCACTATTGTGGAAATATTCATACATGTTGACCATATCTGTGCTTGATTCGGCACTCACATTTCTGGTGTAATTCCCACTATTATATTATTATGGAAATATTTATACATGTTGGCCATCTCTGTGCTTGATTCGGCACTCACATTTCTGGGGTAATTCCCAGTATTATATTATTATGGAAATATTTATACATGTTGACCATCTCTGTGCTTGATTCGGCACTCACATTTCTGGTGTAATTCCCACTATTATATTATTATGGAAATATTTATACATGTTGGTCATCTCTGTGCTTGATTCGGCACTCACATTTCTGGTGTAATTCCCACTATTATATTATTATGGAAATATTTATACATGTTGGCCATCTCTGTGCTTGATTCGGCACTCACATTTCTGGTGTAATTCCCACTATTATGTTATTATGGAAATATTTATACATGTTGACCATCTCTGTGCTTGATTCGGCACTCACATTTCTGGTGTAATTCCCACTATTATATTATTATGGAAATATTTATACATGTTGGCCATCTCTGTGCTTGATTCGGCACTCACATTTCTGGTGTAATTCCCAGTATTATATTATTATGGAAATATTTATACATGTTGACCATCTCTGTGCTTGATTCGGCACTCACATTTCTGGTGTAATTCCCACTATTATGTTATTATGGAAATATTTATACATGTTGACCATCTCTGTGCTTGATTCGGCACTCACATTTCTGGTGTAATTCCCACTATTATATTATTATGGAAATATTTATACATGTTGACCATCTCTGTGCTTGATTCGGCACTCACATTTCTGGTGTAATTCCCACTATTATATTATTATGGAAATATTTATACATGTTGACCATCTCTGTGCTTGATTCGGCACTCACATTTCTGGTGTAATTCCCACTATTGTGGAAATATTTATACATGTTGACCATATCTGTGCTTGATTCGGCACTCACATTTCTGGTGTAATTCCCACTATTATATTATTATGGAAATATTTATACATGTTGGCCATCTCTGTGCTTGATTCGGCATTCACATTTCTGGGGTAATTCCCAGTATTATATTATTATGGAAATATTTATACATGTTGACCATCTCTGTGCTTGATTCGGCACTCACATTTCTGGTGTAATTCCCACTATTATATTATTATGGAAATATTTATACATGTTGACCATCTCTGTGCTTGATTCGGCACTCACATTTCTGGTGTAATTCCCACTATTATATTATTATGGAAATATTTATACATGTTGACCATCTCTGTGCTTGATTCGGCACTCACATTTCTGGTGTAATTCTCACTATTATATTATTATGGAAATATTTATACATGTTGACCATCTCTGTGCTTGATTCGGCACTCACATTTCTGGTGTAATTCCCACTATTATATTATTATGGAAATATTTATACATGTTGACCATCTCTGTGCTTGATTCGGCACTCACATTTCTGGTGTAATTCCCACTATTATATTATTATGGAAATATTTATACATGTTGACCATCTCTGTGCTTGATTCGGCACTCACATTTCTGGTGTAATTCCCACTATTGTGGAAATATTTATACATGTTGACCATATCTGTGCTTGATTCGGCACTCACATTTCTGGTGTAATTCCCACTATTATATTATTATGGAAATATTTATACATGTTGGCCATCTCTGTGCTTGATTCGGCACTCACATTTCTGGTGTAATTCCCAGTATTATATTATTATGGAAATATTTATACATGTTGACCATCTCTGTGCTTGATTCGGCACTCACATTTCTGGTGTAATTCCCACTATTATATTATTATGGAAATATTTATACATGTTGGTCATCTCTGTGCTTGATTTGGCACTCACATTTCTGGTGTAATTCCCACTATTATATTATTATGGAAATATTTATACATGTTGGTCATCTCTGTGCTTGATTCGGCACTCACATTTCTGGTGTTATTCCCACTATTATATTATTATGGAAATATTTATACATGTTGACCATCTCTGTGCTTGATTCGGCACTCACATTTCTGGTGTAATTCCCACTATTATGTTATTATGGAAATATTTATACATGTTGACCATCTCTGTGCTTGATTCGGCACTCACATTTCTGGTGTAATTCCCACTATTATATTATTATGGAAATATTTATACATGTTGGTCATCTCTGTGCTTGATTCGGCACTCACATTTCTGGTGTAATTCCCACTATTATATTATTATGGAAATATTTATACAGGTTGGCCATCTCTGTGCTTGAGTCGGCACTCACATTTCTGGTGTAATTCCCACTATTATGTTATTATGGAAATATTTATACATGTTGACCATCTCTGTGCTTGATTCGGCACTCACATTTCTGGTGTAATTCCCACTATTATATTATTATGGAAATATTTATACATGTTGGTCATCTCTGTGCTTGATTCGGCACTCACATTTCTGGTGTAATTCCCACTATTATATTATTATGGAAATATTTATACATGTTGGCCATCTCTGTGCTTGATTCGGCACTCACATTTCTGGTGTAATTCCCACTATTATGTTATTATGGAAATATTTATACATGTTGACCATCTCTGTGCTTGATTCGGCACTCACATTTCTGGTGTAATTCCCACTATTATATTATTATGGAAATATTTATACATGTTGACCATCTCTGTGCTTGATTCGGCACTCACATTTCTGGTGTAATTCCCACTATTATATTATTATGGAAATATTTATACATGTTGACCATCTCTGTGCTTGATTCGGCACTCACATTTCTGGTGTAATTCTCACTATTATATTATTATGGAAATATTTATACATGTTGACCATCTCTGTGCTTGATTCGGCACTCACATTTCTGGTGTTATTCCCACTATTATATTATTATGGAAATATTTATACATGTTGACCATCTCTGTGCTTGATTCGGCACTCACATTTCTGGTGTAATTCCCACTATTATATTATTATGGAAATATTTATACATGTTGGTCATCTCTGTGCTTGATTCGGCACTCACATTTCTGGTGTAATTCCCACTATTATATTATTATGGAAATATTTATACATGTTGACCATCTCTGTGCTTGATTCGGCACTTACATTTCTGGTGTAATTCCCACTATTATATTATTATGGAAATATTTATACATGTTGACCATCTCTGTGCTTGATTCGGCACTCACATTTCTGGTGTAATTCCCACTATTATGTTATTATGGAAATATTTATACATGTTGACCATCTCTGTGCTTGATTCGGCACTCACATTTCTGGTGTAATTCCCACTATTATATTATTATGGAAATATTTATACATGTTGGTCATCTCTGTGCTTGATTCGGCACTCACATTTCTGGTGTAATTCCCACTATTATATTATTATGGAAATATTTATACAGGTTGGCCATCTCTGTGCTTGATTCGGCACTCACATTTCTGGTGTAATTCCCACTTTTATGTTATTATGGAAATATTTATACATGTTGACCATCTCTGTGCTTGATTCGGCACTCACATTTCTGGTGTAATTCCCACTATTATATTATTATGGAAATATTTATACATGTTGGTCATCTCTGTGCTTGATTCGGCACTCACATTTCTGGTGTAATTCCCACTATTATATTATTATGGAAATATTTATACATGTTGGCCATCTCTGTGCTTGATTCGGCACTCACATTTCTGGTGTAATTCCCACTATTATGTTATTATGGAAATATTTATACATGTTGACCATCTCTGTGCTTGATTCGGCACTCACATTTCTGGTGTAATTCCCACTATTATATTATTATGGAAATATTTATACATGTTGACCATCTCTGTGCTTGATTCGGCACTCACATTTCTGGTGTAATTCCCACTATTATATTATTATGGAAATATTTATACATGTTGGCCATCTCTGTGCTTGATTCGGCACTCACATTTCTGGTGTAATTCCCACTATTATGTTATTATGGAAATATTTATACATGTTGACCATCTCTGTGCTTGATTCGGCACTCACATTTCTGGTGTTATTCCCACTATTATATTATTATGGAAATATTTATACATGTTGGTCATCTCTGTGCTTGATTCGGCACTCACATTTCTGGTGTCATTCCCACTATTATATTATTATGGAAATATTTATACATGTTGGCCATCTCTGTGCTTGATTCGGCACTTACATTTCTGGTGTAATTCCCACTATTATATTATTATGGAAATATTTATACATGTTGACCATCTCTGTGCTTGATTCGGCACTCACATTTCTGGTGTAATTCCCACTATTGTGGAAATATTTATGCATGTTGACCATATCTGTGCTTGATTCGGCACTCACATTTCTGGTGTAATTCTCACTATTATATTATTATGGAAATATTTATACATGTTGACCATCTCTGTGCTTGATTCGGCACTCACATTTCTGGTGTAATTCCCACAATTATATTATTATGGAAATATTTATACATGTTGACCATCTCTGTGCTTGATTCGGCACTCACATTTCTGGGGTAATTCCCAGTATTATATTATTATGGAAATATTTATACATGTTGACCATCTCTGTGCTTGATTCGGCACTCACATTTCTGGTGTAATTCCCACTATTATATTATTATGGAAATATTTATACATGTTGACCATCTCTGTGCTTGATTCGGCACTCACATTTCTGGTGTAATTCCCACTATTATATTATTATGGAAATATTTATACATGTTGACCATCTCTGTGCTTGATTCGGCACTCACATTTCTGGTGTAATTCCCACTATTATATTATTATGGAAATATTTATACATGTTGACCATCTCTGTGCTTGATTCGGCACTCACATTTCTGGTGTTATTCCCACTATTATATTATTATGGAAATATTTATACATGTTGGCCATCTCTGTGCTTGATTCGGCACTCACATTTCTGGGGTAATTCCCAGTATTATATTATTATGGAAATATTTATACATGTTGACCATCTCTGTGCTTGATTCGGCACTCACATTTCTGGTGTAATTCCCACTATTATATTATTATGGAAATATTTATACATGTTGACCATCTCTGTGCTTGATTCGGCACTCACATTTCTGGTGTAATTCCCACTATTGTGGAAATATTCATACATGTTGACCATATCTGTGCTTGATTCGGCACTCACATTTCTGGTGTAATTCCCACTATTATATTATTATGGAAATATTTATACATGTTGGCCATCTCTGTGCTTGATTCGGCACTCACATTTCTGGGGTAATTCCCAGTATTATATTATTATGGAAATATTTATACATGTTGACCATCTCTGTGCTTGATTCGGCACTCACATTTCTGGTGTAATTCCCACTATTATATTATTATGGAAATATTTATACATGTTGGTCATCTCTGTGCTTGATTCGGCACTCACATTTCTGGTGTAATTCCCACTATTATATTATTATGGAAATATTTATACATGTTGGCCATCTCTGTGCTTGATTCGGCACTCACATTTCTGGTGTAATTCCCACTATTATGTTATTATGGAAATATTTATACATGTTGACCATCTCTGTGCTTGATTCGGCACTCACATTTCTGGTGTAATTCCCACTATTATATTATTATGGAAATATTTATACATGTTGGCCATCTCTGTGCTTGATTCGGCACTCACATTTCTGGTGTAATTCCCAGTATTATATTATTATGGAAATATTTATACATGTTGACCATCTCTGTGCTTGATTCGGCACTCACATTTCTGGTGTAATTCCCACTATTATGTTATTATGGAAATATTTATACATGTTGACCATCTCTGTGCTTGATTCGGCACTCACATTTCTGGTGTAATTCCCACTATTATATTATTATGGAAATATTTATACATGTTGACCATCTCTGTGCTTGATTCGGCACTCACATTTCTGGTGTAATTCCCACTATTATATTATTATGGAAATATTTATACATGTTGACCATCTCTGTGCTTGATTCGGCACTCACATTTCTGGTGTAATTCCCACTATTGTGGAAATATTTATACATGTTGACCATATCTGTGCTTGATTCGGCACTCACATTTCTGGTGTAATTCCCACTATTATATTATTATGGAAATATTTATACATGTTGGCCATCTCTGTGCTTGATTCGGCATTCACATTTCTGGGGTAATTCCCAGTATTATATTATTATGGAAATATTTATACATGTTGACCATCTCTGTGCTTGATTCGGCACTCACATTTCTGGTGTAATTCCCACTATTATATTATTATGGAAATATTTATACATGTTGACCATCTCTGTGCTTGATTCGGCACTCACATTTCTGGTGTAATTCCCACTATTATATTATTATGGAAATATTTATACATGTTGACCATCTCTGTGCTTGATTCGGCACTCACATTTCTGGTGTAATTCTCACTATTATATTATTATGGAAATATTTATACATGTTGACCATCTCTGTGCTTGATTCGGCACTCACATTTCTGGTGTAATTCCCACTATTATATTATTATGGAAATATTTATACATGTTGACCATCTCTGTGCTTGATTCGGCACTCACATTTCTGGTGTAATTCCCACTATTATATTATTATGGAAATATTTATACATGTTGACCATCTCTGTGCTTGATTCGGCACTCACATTTCTGGTGTAATTCCCACTATTGTGGAAATATTTATACATGTTGACCATATCTGTGCTTGATTCGGCACTCACATTTCTGGTGTAATTCCCACTATTATATTATTATGGAAATATTTATACATGTTGGCCATCTCTGTGCTTGATTCGGCACTCACATTTCTGGTGTAATTCCCAGTATTATATTATTATGGAAATATTTATACATGTTGACCATCTCTGTGCTTGATTCGGCACTCACATTTCTGGTGTAATTCCCACTATTATATTATTATGGAAATATTTATACATGTTGGTCATCTCTGTGCTTGATTCGGCACTCACATTTCTGGTGTAATTCCCACTATTATATTATTATGGAAATATTTATACATGTTGGTCATCTCTGTGCTTGATTCGGCACTCACATTTCTGGTGTTATTCCCACTATTATATTATTATGGAAATATTTATACATGTTGACCATCTCTGTGCTTGATTCGGCACTCACATTTCTGGTGTAATTCCCACTATTATGTTATTATGGAAATATTTATACATGTTGACCATCTCTGTGCTTGATTCGGCACTCACATTTCTGGTGTAATTCCCACTATTATATTATTATGGAAATATTTATACATGTTGGTCATCTCTGTGCTTGATTCGGCACTCACATTTCTGGTGTAATTCCCACTATTATATTATTATGGAAATATTTATACAGGTTGGCCATCTCTGTGCTTGAGTCGGCACTCACATTTCTGGTGTAATTCCCACTATTATGTTATTATGGAAATATTTATACATGTTGACCATCTCTGTGCTTGATTCGGCACTCACATTTCTGGTGTAATTCCCACTATTATATTATTATGGAAATATTTATACATGTTGGTCATCTCTGTGCTTGATTCGGCACTCACATTTCTGGTGTAATTCCCACTATTATATTATTATGGAAATATTTATACATGTTGGCCATCTCTGTGCTTGATTCGGCACTCACATTTCTGGTGTAATTCCCACTATTATGTTATTATGGAAATATTTATACATGTTGACCATCTCTGTGCTTGATTCGGCACTCACATTTCTGGTGTAATTCCCACTATTATATTATTATGGAAATATTTATACATGTTGACCATCTCTGTGCTTGATTCGGCACTCACATTTCTGGTGTAATTCCCACTATTATATTATTATGGAAATATTTATACATGTTGACCATCTCTGTGCTTGATTCGGCACTCACATTTCTGGTGTAATTCTCACTATTATATTATTATGGAAATATTTATACATGTTGACCATCTCTGTGCTTGATTCGGCACTCACATTTCTGGTGTTATTCCCACTATTATATTATTATGGAAATATTTATACATGTTGACCATCTCTGTGCTTGATTCGGCACTCACATTTCTGGTGTAATTCCCACTATTATATTATTATGGAAATATTTATACATGTTGACCATCTCTGTGCTTGATTCGGCACTCACATTTCTGGTGTAATTCCCACTATTGTGGAAATATTTATACATGTTGACCATATCTGTGCTTGATTCGGCACTCACATTTCTGGTGTAATTCCCACTATTATATTATTATGGAAATATTTATACATGTTGGCCATCTCTGTGCTTGATTCGGCACTCACATTTCTGGTGTAATTCCCAGTATTATATTATTATGGAAATATTTATACATGTTGACCATCTCTGTGCTTGATTCGGCACTCACATTTCTGGTGTAATTCCCACTATTATATTATTATGGAAATATTTATACATGTTGGTCATCTCTGTGCTTGATTCGGCACTCACATTTCTGGTGTAATTCCCACTATTATATTATTATGGAAATATTTATACATGTTGGTCATCTCTGTGCTTGATTCGGCACTCACATTTCTGGTGTTATTCCCACTATTATATTATTATGGAAATATTTATACATGTTGACCATCTCTGTGCTTGATTCGGCACTCACATTTCTGGTGTAATTCCCACTATTATGTTATTATGGAAATATTTATACATGTTGACCATCTCTGTGCTTGATTCGGCACTCACATTTCTGGTGTAATTCCCACTATTATATTATTATGGAAATATTTATACATGTTGGTCATCTCTGTGCTTGATTCGGCACTCACATTTCTGGTGTAATTCCCACTATTATATTATTATGGAAATATTTATACAGGTTGGCCATCTCTGTGCTTGAGTCGGCACTCACATTTCTGGTGTAATTCCCACTATTATGTTATTATGGAAATATTTATACATGTTGACCATCTCTGTTCTTGATTCGGCACTCACATTTCTGGTGTAATTCCCACTATTATATTATTATGGAAATATTTATACATGTTGGTCATCTCTGTGCTTGATTCGGCACTCACATTTCTGGTGTAATTCCCACTATTATATTATTATGGAAATATTTATACATGTTGGCCATCTCTGTGCTTGATTCGGCACTCACATTTCTGGTGTAATTCCCACTATTATGTTATTATGGAAATATTTATACATGTTGACCATCTCTGTGCTTGATTCGGCACTCACATTTCTGGTGTAATTCCCACTATTATATTATTATGGAAATATTTATACATGTTGACCATCTCTGTGCTTGATTCGGCACTCACATTTCTGGTGTAATTCCCACTATTATGTTATTATGGAAATATTTATACATGTTGACCATCTCTGTGCTTGATTCGGCACTCACATTTCTGGTGTAATTCCCACTATTATATTATTATGGAAATATTTATACATGTTGGTCATCTCTGTGCTTGATTCGGCACTCACATTTCTGGTGTAATTCCCACTATTATATTATTATGGAAATATTTATACAGGTTGGCCATCTCTGTGCTTGATTCGGCACTCACATTTCTGGTGTAATTCCCACTATTATGTTATTATGGAAATATTTATACATGTTGACCATCTCTGTGCTTGATTCGGCACTCACATTTCTGGTGTAATTCCCACTATTATATTATTATGGAAATATTTATACATGTTGGTCATCTCTGTGCTTGATTCGGCACTCACATTTCTGGTGTAATTCTCACTATTATATTATTATGGAAATATTTATACATGTTGGCCATCTCTGTGCTTGATTCGGCACTCACATTTCTGGTGTAATTCCCACTATTATGTTATTATGGAAATATTTATACATGTTGACCATCTCTGTGCTTGATTCGGCACTCACATTTCTGGTGTAATTCCCACTATTATATTATTATGGAAATATTTATACATGTTGACCATCTCTGTGCTTGATTCGGCACTCACATTTCTGGTGTAATTCCCACTATTATATTATTATGGAAATATTTATACATGTTGGCCATCTCTGTGCTTGATTCGGCACTCACATTTCTGGTGTAATTCCCACTATTATGTTATTATGGAAATATTTATACATGTTGACCATCTCTGTGCTTGATTCGGCACTCACATTTCTGGTGTAATTCCCACTATTATATTATTATGGAAATATTTATACATGTTGGTCATCTCTGTGCTTGATTCGGCACTCACATTTCTGGTGTAATTCCCACTATTATATTATTATGGAAATATTTATACATGTTGGCCATCTCTGTGCTTGATTCGGCACTTACATTTCTGGTGTAATTCCCACTATTATATTATTATGGAAATATTTATACATGTTGACCATCTCTGTGCTTGATTCGGCACTCACATTTCTGGTGTAATTCCCACTATTATGTTATTATGGAAATATTTATACATGTTGACCATCTCTGTGCTTGATTCGGCACTCACATTTCTGGTGTAATTCCCACTATTATATTATTATGGAAATATTTATACATGTTGGTCATCTCTGTGCTTGATTCGGCACTCACATTTCTGGTGTAATTCCCACTATTATATTATTATGGAAATATTTATACAGGTTGGCCATCTCTGTGCTTGATTCGGCACTCACATTTCTGGTGTAATTCCCACTTTTATGTTATTATGGAAATGTTTATACATGTTGACCATCTCTGTGCTTGATTCGGCACTCACATTTCTGGTGTAATTCCCACTATTATATTATTATGGAAATATTTATACATGTTGGTCATCTCTGTGCTTGATTCGGCACTCACATTTCTGGTGTAATTCCCACTATTATATTATTATGGAAATATTTATACATGTTGGCCATCTCTGTGCTTGATTCGGCACTCACATTTCTGGTGTAATTCCCACTATTATGTTATTATGGAAATATTTATACATGTTGACCATCTCTGTGCTTGATTCGGCACTCACATTTCTGGTGTAATTCCCACTATTATATTATTATGGAAATATTTATACATGTTGACCATCTCTGTGCTTGATTCGGCACTCACATTTCTGGTGTAATTCCCACTATTATATTATTATGGAAATATTTATACATGTTGGCCATCTCTGTGCTTGATTCGGCACTCACATTTCTGGTGTAATTCCCACTATTATGTTATTATGGAAATATTTATACATGTTGACCATCTCTGTGCTTGATTCGGCACTCACATTTCTGGTGTTATTCCCACTATTATATTATTATGGAAATATTTATACATGTTGGTCATCTCTGTGCTTGATTCGGCACTCACATTTCTGGTGTAATTCCCACTATTATATTATTATGGAAATATTTATACATGTTGGCCATCTCTGTGCTTGATTCGGCACTTACATTTCTGGTGTAATTCCCACTATTATATTATTATGGAAATATTTATACATGTTGACCATCTCTGTGCTTGATTCGGCACTCACATTTCTGGTGTAATTCCCATTATTATGGAAATATTTATACATGTTGACCATATCTGTGCTTGATTCGCCGAATTCGGCACTTACATTTCAAAAACAATCGTTTTTCTGGGGCATGCCGATACCTACTTAAATACAGTAACAAAACTGATAAGCCCAACTATTATTCCCTTTTCAATGATGCGCTCAATGGATTAACATTATCTATGTCCCTTATTAGTTAATGCGATTTGAAAACATTCTTGGAAAACATTCTAAAAAATAACAGGATGTTATTCATTACCACATCGTGGTTTTAATTGATCAGACTTTATTTTATCTGACTTTGTTTTGTGACGTTTTAAGCTCTATTATTTAAATGAAAAAAATAAAAGAACTTTACATTTATGACTTAATTTCTTTTGAGACTGCTTTAAAAGTGATGTGTCATTTATTTACTATCTCCTTTCAATTTATAACCTATAGACTTGGTCTGATGGGTATATCGTCGCTTAGGTAACAACACCGCACAAGTCGAAAATTAACGGTTTTCACATTTGAATGTCATTGGATAGATCTTTTTAGCGCGCGTCGAACCATCAACGAGATTCTAGAAATTTTAGCTTTTAAAAGGCCGTAATTTAAAAAATGTATCACCGCGCAAGTCCGTTTCCTCGACAACACCGCTCAAGTCTTCATTCCGTCATAATATTGTGTTCGACTTGCAACTTTTTGCTCCATAAAAAGTCGTGTTCTCAGTGATGTTCCCTATTACGGGGATGTGGTGGAAAATAAACAACGCCAAAATAAGGCTACAAAGAATCCAAATAAATGGCAACGAAAACTAAATAATGAGCTAAGGATGAAAGGTGAGAGTTATTTAGGATACAGATGAGACAGAAAGGAAAGTCAAGATGACAAATTTAAAGTGATGCAAGACGTATTCAAGCCTGCTCGGTCTTTGGAACCGCCATGCAATTATTCGTTTTGCAATAAACCAAAACTCAGAACACATGGAATAATAAGTGAAAAGTCACGAAAACATTTATTTACATTCTGGAATAATATGAACAGGGACCAACGGAGAGCATTTGTCTGCTCTCATGTTTTGAAAATTGAAAAGAAGATAACAAAAAATCAAGAATCGAAAAGAACTGAAAGCCGTACATATTTTCTCACTATCGATAAACAACATTACGAAGTACGTAAAAAATGTTCTTGGCTACAAGGAGTGGTTCATTAGATACTGGTAGGAAAAAACTAATTGTGCCATGCCTCCAGATTCTACAACTTCTCCGAAAGGACAAAGAGCACCGAAGTAAAGTGATGCTCAAGAATATTTAGAGAACTTATTAGCAGGTCTTCCAAAGATGTCGTCCTATTACTGCCGCGCAAGTACGCCGAGGGAATATTTGGATCCAATTTTCCAAAATATGACCGTCTTGTATAAGAAATACAAACAAACGTGTGAGTTCGAGACCAAAGAGTGTGTTTGAATTTGATCATTTATTTTTAAAACGTAACTTGAGTCTGTTTTATCCAAAGAAAGATCAACGTGACCTTTGTTGTAGCCATAAAACTGGAAACATTACTGACGAAGAGTACGAGTTAGTGCAACACATAACAAAAAAAGATTAAGCTAGGAAAAAAAATTCACTGATAAATCATATGCACAAGCAGAAATATGTCATGTATTCACACAGCCGATCTTCAAGCTAGTGCTATTTACTATAAAACTAAACTACTCGTATGTGTCCACAATTTCACATTGTACAACTTGGCAAACAAAGAAGTGATGTGCTATTGGTTTGATGAATCGAACAGCACTCCTTGAAGCCTCAGTATTTGCATCTTGCTTACTTGATCATTTATAATAGATAAGCTTTGAGGTTAAAAAAATTGTTATATTATTTTCTGATGGATGCTGTGCTCAGAATCGCAATTCCACTTTGAGCAATGCCCTTTTGCGCTTCTCAATAGAAAAAAAGTTGTTATTACTCAAAAGTACCTAGAGAAAGGTCACACCCATGTAGAATGCGATTCTATGCACAGCGCCATTAAATGTAAACTGAAAGGTAAAAAAAAATATTTACCGGGCCAACATATATAACCAAGACGGCCAGGAAAGGTCCTGTAGCGATGGTCGTTATCATGTAGCGTGTGTCCTATTAGGACGAGCTGATGATGTTGATGTTGACATCGCTATATCTGCTTCAGTCGAATTCTGCGTTCCTTTTCGTTCGGGGTCATCAATGTAGCGAGTTGCTTATCTTGATACGCGTGATGATCTTGATTTGTATTTATTTTAAATATAAATACTCAGGAATGCGGATGAAATCGAAAGTGAATAGTAGGCAAATAAATAACAAGTCTTGACAGTTGAATGAACAATAATAATATTTATTTCTCGGCGCGTGGGTAATTTATACTAGCGAGTGAACCAGTTCGCGATACATATTCTGTCTTACTCTAGCGCGTGCATTGCCGGGTAGATATTTATTTGTATTCGGAGACGGGCCGCGTCAATGCATCCGCCGTATATCCCCATCTCACTCCTGCGCGTGCTATCACGTCGAAAGCGATGTGTTCTCTTTCTACCTTGGTATGCGGTGTAAATGCGTGTGAATAATGTTTTTGGCATGTGACAATTTGTAAATAATTCATCGGTCATTGACCCTGTATGTTTACATTTTTAACAATAAAGTATGTTTAACAATTCACTTATTTATTTTGACAATTATTTATTTATTTAGGTAGGTATCCTACAGTCCTATGATTTAACGAAAGATTTGGTTTATAAATCTATTCGTCCCGGTAAGAAGGCAGGTGACCCTGTGGTTACAGATTTACGCATGTTGGAGTACAGACCTAATGGCACAATATGGTATAAACTTAATTTCGATGGTGAATAACAGCCTTTACCGCAACGTCCCAAACCAATTCACAATATCAAGTCAATAAATCAACTTCCGAAATTGTACACATCTCGATTACCCATTTTAGACCGAAAATACCGAGATGCAAGATTTAAAAAGCGTATTGCCATCTAGCTGTCATTCTTTCTAAGATGAATTGCCACATACTAAATAAATATTATGCAATGATATATTTTTTTTTAATTAAACTATTTCTTCGAGTTTTTAATTTGTTTAACTTAAAGGAACGACTAGAAAACGCAACTGAACTGATTGAACAAATGCTTGACTAGTGAGTAGAGAAGACAAGATATATTTTTACTAAGTCATTTAAATAATCATTTTAATTTATTTTTCTGTTTTTAAAATGACATTACCTACTCTCGATAATGTTATTTAGTGAAAATGTTCTTTATCTACCATTATATAAAGTGACTAGGAGTAAACAATTGATCTCGATGTGATGTGATTGTACCATACACGTAGTTCCTAAACCTAGTTAGTAAGGCAGTGTAAGAGTTATGTTATTGTACAATATTAGGTACTTATTATGTATGTAGGCACTTTCCTAATGTGTGTAAGCAGATAGAATACTCGTGTACCTGCTGTTGGAAACAAAATACTGGATAGAAAAATAAAAGTCATGTTTGAATTTTATACATTTTTGGTAGCATCACCCCTTAGCGTCATCCTACAGGTAACACAGCTTAAGTCTATTTTATATTTAGTAAACACAGCTCAAGTCGAAATTAAGCATGAAGCTCAACTAAAGTACGCCTTTAAATGTATTGAAATGAAGTGTTTATCCATAAATGTGGCACTTATTAAAACTGCGGTCCAATTCCTTTTGAATTCTATAAAATAAGCAGTTTTTTCGTCGTCCTGTAAAATCAACAAAAATGACTTACGCGGTGTTGTTAGCTAAACGACGATATGTGAGGCGCGCCTGCTGGACTGGGGTGGGGCTGGAGACTTCACCATGTTCTACTCAGGTCATGGGACTGCACACAGGAATGGCGTGGCCCTGCTCATGAGCAGACTTGCTTCCAGCTCGCTTCTTGGCTGGGAGCCGGTTTCTGATAGGTGGTTGCGTGCATCGTTTAGGGTGACAGTGCTCGTGTGCTATGCTCCTACGGAGGCTAGGGATGCTGCTACAAAGGACAGCTTTTACGATTGCCTGGCAGCTGTTGCGTCTGGCATTCCGAAACGGCACAGAGTCATCGTGATGGGTGACTTTAATGTCAAGGTGAGCAGTGACCCGTCCGAGGGCCCTGATTTGATGGGCGGGCATGGTATGGGGGTGCTTAATGATAATGGATCCCGTCTGATCGAATTCGCAACGCTCCAGGGACTCCTTGTGGGAGGAACACTATTCCCCCATAAGGATATCCACAAATACACCTGGACCTCCCCCGATGGTAGGACGCAAAACCAGATAGACCACCTTATGGTTAGAGCTCGAAACCGCTCCGACCTACAAGATATTCGAACATACCGCGGAGCAGATTTGAGCACAGATCACGAGCTCCTAGTGGAGTCCCTGAGGCTCAAGTTTAACCAATTTCAAAGACCTCGTGCTCCTCGAGTACTGAATGTTCGTGGGTTGAAGTGTGACCGATCTCGTCTAGCTTTCGAGATTGAATTGTTCGAGAGATTTGAGCCCTCCCGGAACTAGGCCAGTATCGACTCGGTAGAGTTGGTCTGGGGGGAGTTTCGTGGGGTGGTACGAGAGTCGGCGGTTTCGGCCATTGCATATAAAAACAGGAAGAGGCCGGAATGGATGTATGTGTAGTCCTGGGGGCTTATTCGGGATCGACAGAAGGTCAAGATTCTCAGAGATGGCGAGAAATTCTCAAGAAAACTGGAGGCTCTGAGGAACGAATACAGGGAGCTAGATCATAAGGTAAAGCACTCTGTGCGTCGCGACCAGCGACACAAGGTTGAGGCCTCGATACGGTTGGCGCAGTCTGCTGCTGCAAATAATGACTCGAGAACTCTCTTCGAGATATCCCGTACGCTGGGGGGTAGGGGTCAGAAAAGGATGGTTGACGCGATACACGACCAAAGCGGTGGTCTGATTTCTGCCCCCAATCTGGTGAGGGGGAGATGGAAGGAGTACTTTGAGTCTGCACTAAATCGACCAGAGCCCCCCTCGGGGAGGAGGGGGACCGAGGCATACCACGGGCGACTGGGACTGGGATAGCTGAAGGCCCCCCTACGCACGATGGGATTGTGTCGGCTGGGAAGAGACTTAAAAACAACAGAGCCCCAGGGGACGATGGTATCCACGCAGAACTTCTCAAGTGCGGGATAAATACACGAGTTCACCCGCTCTATCATATTTTTAACAAGGTGTGGAAAGAGGAGTACTGTCCAAAATACTGGCGGAATGGATCCATCGTAACACTCTTCAAAAATGGGATCCACTGGATTGCGGAAACTACCGTGGAATTACTCTACTGAGTGTACCCGGTAAGTAACTATCACAGATCATTCTGAACCGCATCCAGAAACCAATCTTAGCCATCTTGAGAAAACAGCAGTGTGGTTTTGTCCCTGGCAGGTCTTGCTCTGACCCAATATTCTGTGCCAGGTGCGTGTTCCAACAAGCGCATGCATTTAACTCACCAATCGCATGCTGCTTTATAAATTTTGAAAAAGCCTTCGACAATCCCCACAGAATGTCCATATGGAAAAATCTGGCCTTGTATGGTATCCCCGCCTAGGATCGTGTCCATGATTGAGGCTTTCCACCTAGACTCAGAACGTCCAGTGGTCCAACCGACGCCTTCAGGATCTCTACCGGAGTCCGACAGGGCAGTGTGTTGGCACCATTCATTTTTGTCATCGTCGTGGATTACCTTCTTAGAAAATCCATTGTGGATTCGTGTGGGGTGCCTTTACTACAGAGGCCAAACAATGAAGGCAATGTGGGGACGCTGTACGATCTTGAATACGCAGATGATCTTGCCCTATTCGATGTTTCTGTGAGCGGATTACAGCGCAGTATCACAAGATTATGTCCAAGTGATGGATAGCTTGTTCGGAGTTTCGGTCCGATGGTAGGACACCTTACTCCTTCATCGGATAAGTTCTGACTGTTAAGATATTTATTGGAAATTTTTGGATCTTTTTGGGAATCGGGAAAGGATAGGTTTGTGGTAATTGTTTTGATTTTATGAATGATTATGAGAAATTATAAACGATTAAATACATATATAAATATGATGATATGTACATAATATTAAATACAAATATACATAAATTTGTGTCGTCACACACTGTTTTATATTGAATGGGTGAAAAAAAAAAAAAAAAAAAAAAAAAAAAAAAATGAATTGTGAATAAATTATAAGAATGAATATAGTAGGTATATGTAGATAAGTAAATGAGTGGGGAAATGTGTGACTTTTATAAATATATTAAGGTGTAGAAAATGTTTATTGAAGGTGAGAAATGCGGTTGCCTATGGGGGTAAACTGTCTGCCGGAGGAATTATCGATGATGGGGTGTTCAGAGTGACAATCGGGGGGTCATTTGGGGGGATGATTAGAGTTAAAGAGGGGGGGGTCGGGGGGATGTTTTGCAATATTGATTTCGGACGAGTGTGTCTGCAACTGGTGTTCGCGTTGTAGTTATCTAAGGCTTTTATGACTGGGTTGGGATGACGGGATATAGAGCTGTAGAACCTTTCGGCCAGAGCGCGCATATGTTCGGGGATAGTATGTAGTTTGGTATCTGCGTGGAGTCTTGAATTACGGACGATGTAGGGTGCTTTTAAAATTATGCGGAGGGCTTTGTTTTGAATGATCTGAATGTGATGTAGCGTTGTTTTCTTCGCGTGGCCCCAGACCGGAAGGGCGTTTGTCAGTTGCGGTCTGACGATCGCTTTATATAGGTGGAGTTTAGTGCGCGTGCTAAGTTTGCTGTATTTACTGATCAAGGGAAATAATGATTTGAGTGTTCCGTGAGCTTTTGATTTGATATTGAGGGCGTGTTTATGCCACGAGAGTCTACTGTCTAATGTGAGGCCTAGGTATTTTACGTGTTTTGACCATGGGACGCTCTGGCCGAAGAGTTTAAGAGTTCTGATGGGTTTGATGTATCTGCGTGAGAAGCGGACTGCTGTGCTTTTGGTGGGATTTATTTTGATCTTCCATTTGGTGCACCAGTGCTCCAGAATGGGAATGAAGTCTTGCAGTCTGTTGTGGGATACGGACTCATATTTCGATGAAGAGAGAAAGGCTGTGTCGTCAGCGTATTGCGCGGTGATACAATGTGTACGTGAAAATTGGGGCATATCGCTCGTGTATATGTTATACAGGATAGGGGACAACAGTGCACCTTGGGGCACGCCTGCCAGAATGGGGCGAGGGGATGAGTTTATACCGTCTATTTTGACGGAGAAGGAGCGATTTTCAAGGAATGATGCGATGATTTGCACTAGTCTGAGGGGAATACCTGACTTGTGCAGTTTGAATATGAGTCCGTTGAGCCAGACTGTGTCGAAGGCTTTCGCCACGTCTAGTGAAAGGAGGGTCGTGAGGCCTTTGGAGCTGAAGTATTTGATGATGTGTTCTACAACGCGAAGAAGCTGATGGTTGGTAGAGTGTAATGGCCTAAATCCGTGTTGCGAATCTGGGATGATGTTACGTGAGTAAGTTTCTAACGAGAGACGTTCTAGGATTAATTTTTCGAGCACTTTACCTAGAGTCGGGAGCAGACTGATCGGTCTGTAATTTTCAGGGATAACGTGGCTTTTACCCGGTTTAGGGAACATGATGACGTCGGCGTTTTTGAATGGGGTTGGAAAGAATTTATGTCGAAGGCAGGCATTGTAAATGGCGGTAAGGGCGTAAATGGCTTTTTTCGGAAGTTTTTTCAAGGTGAGATTATTGATTTTATCGGGGCCGGGGGCTTTTTTGTTGATGAGATTTTTTATGATAGATTGAATTTCTAACGGTGAGAAGAACAAGATTATGTGAAAATTCTTTGCGTCTCGGCCTTCGAGTCAAAGCTGGTAAACAGAATACATGTGCAACGATGCATGTCCGGATGGAAGCGGCGCCGATGATGATTAACGGCAACCGGATCCCCCGGGTGAATAAATTCAGATACCTGGGTGCCACCATCACCTCCAATGGTGATTTCCGGACGGAGCTGCCCATCCGCATCGGAGCTGCCAGCGGGGCGTTCAACAACATGGATAGGATTTGGAAGGCGACTGGATTCAGCGCCACAACAAAATGCCGCCTGTTTAACGCATGTGTCATCCCGATCCTCCTGTACGGCTGTGAATCTTGGCATCTCACCAAGGCTCGGGAGCGCGAGACACTTAGTTTTGAAAACAGGTGTCTCAGGAGGATATTGGGAATCAGGTGGTATGACCACATAACAAACGACGCTGTACGCCGGCGCACCCGGTAGGGGTCTGTCGTCTCTGCAATTCGGGAGAGGCGATGGTCCTGGCTGGGACATGTTCTGAGAATGCCCGATGATAGTTGGCCGAGGAGAGCGCTGTTTTTCTGTCCATTGGGGTCCCGACGGCCTGGAAGACCCTCTTTCACGGTGTACCGTTCGTATGACAAGGAAGTCAGAGTGTTAGGAATGTCGTGGAGGGAGATTACCAACACCGCCCAAAACCGCTCTGAATGGAGAAGACTGGTGGCCTCCCTATGCTCCCTTGTGGAGCTTTAAAAGAGTGGAAAAGAAATTGTTTTATAATAAAGAGTAAACATGACCAGATTCATTGATCAAACAATAAAAGTACTTTATCAGTGGGAATCATTTGAACTTTCATGTGACTAAAGGTTGGCTGGAACTATCTTCGATCTGATTTACAGATGCCGACTGAATTGAAAGCTGTCATGGATTTGCTAATACTCAGTCAACTGTCTTATACTAATTGTGCATAAAGAATGCTTAAATATCCACTTTATTTAATAAACAGTCTGTTTCACATATGTTATGTTATAATAGATAAATGCATATACGAGTATGTTAGATAGGTAGTGTGTTCTCCTAATTCTTAAATATTGATAGACAATGATGTGTTATCTTAGTTTTTATGTGTTCTCAAAGGTGGTGTGTTTCCGAGTTCTTTCATATGGATAGGTAGTGTGTTCTCATATATGAATAAGTACAGAAAATTATGGTAACACGAACAGGAAAGAAAAGAATTGTATTGAGAATGGAAAAGCAAAAGCATGGATAAGCTAGTGGATCAGCATGGATAAGGTATGTGACAGGAAAGGTCACCTATTAAAAGTAGAGCTCGGCATGCCACACGTAAATGTTCTGATAACGGGTGAACACAGAGCACAGATCATCGTTGAATCGTAACTTATTGTAGAACTAATAATAAGAGTGTTGACAGATTTCAGACTGATGTACAATACAATGTAGCCGGCAGACTGATGTACAATACAATGTAGCCGGCAGACTGATGTACAATACAATGTAGCCGGCAGACTGATGTACAATACAATGTAGCCGGCAGACTGATGTACAATACAATGTAGCCGGCAGACTGATGTACAATACAATGTAGCCGGCAGACTGATGTACAATACAATGTAGCCGGCAGAAATTGGAAAAAGAGCGGCAGAAGCAGGAATGTGAGGTGGTCAAAAATGGATGACATTCAATATTTGATTAGATTATGAAGTGTCAAATATAAAAAAAAATGTTGAAATAAAAAGAAAATTTCATAAAAAAACATTTATTTGATACATCTTCTATCCACGAGATCGTTCCATCTATATTTTTTCCCGTGCACTTTGAGCATGTGCCGGTTCACTTTAGAGCTGTGCTTGAACCTTTGCTCGCACTCGGGACAAGAGTAGTTCTTCTCTTTGGAGTGGCTCCTCATGTGAGATTTGAGATCGTACGGAGTATAGCAGGAGTGTTGGCAAAGGTCGCATTTGAATGCGCGCTCTCCGGTATGCCTCTTAATGTGAATTTCCAATTTCCGTTTAGTGTACGTGCTAAAATCACAGAAATTACACAGGAACCTCCGATCCGGATTGTGAACTTTAGAATGATTAGTAAGTTCGGAGCGGGACACGAAAATAGCCCCGCAAGACTCGCAACTGAAGTTTTTAATGTTGTAATGGCGTTTCATGTGATCCTCTAACGTGTGCTGAGTTGTGAGACCTTTGTTGCAAATAGAGCAAATATAATTCTTTTCGTTCGTATGCACCCTTTTGTGGGCTTCGTACACCTTCTTGTGCTTGAATTGTTTGCCGCATTCAGCGCACGTATAGTAAGTCTTGTCACTGTGTGTCCTCTTATGCGCGCCGAGACTGGCGTGTTGTGCGAAACGAGATTCGCACTGATCGCACTTGTAAGGCTTCTCACCGGTATGGATGCGAATGTGACAGAGTAATGTCTTTTTGTAACGAGACTTGTAATCACACTCGGTGCAATGGAATCTTCTCTCGGCTCCGTAACCCGTAACGTTACCCAATTTCACCAACTTTTCCGGACTGTGCATATTATTGATATGTTTTTCCAAAGTATATTTACTTTTAAGAGGTTTATTGCACAGATGGCAGTTATATACCATTTTATCTTTTATGTTTCCTTCTATGTCAGATTTATAAATGTCCGACTTCAATGACTCTTCTGTCAGATGTTCCAAAATGTTAGAATCATCCCTAGAATCATTATCGGAAAATTCTGTTTTGATTTCTATATCTAAAGTTTCCTTCATGTTCCTTTCTGTCTTTCTCTTTAAAGATTTGACACTCTTTTTATTTTTCCTTTCCCTCTTTTCTAATAATTGCTCCGGGTGAGGTCCGCTCGATGATGATGATGATCCGCATATCGGCAGTATGTCGGGGACTTCTTCCTTTATCTCCTGCTCTCGGGATAGCGAAAAGAACGGAGGATTTCCCAACTCGTTTTTGTTATTTGCATCATTTTGCCACACTCCGTTGTAACATATTCTTTTAAGAAGTCCATCGGAGTATTCGCATTTCATTCTAAAATTATCCGCAATGTCCAGTTCACTCAGGCACTGATCGCAGATTAAGTGGGGAAGCCCGTCACTGTCCCGGATCTCTATTGCGGTGCAAAGCATTATTTTATGAGAAAATGATGTTGAATTTGAAATATCAAAGATTGATTTGGCTGCACCGTCACTTTCTACCAGGCATATTCTGCACAAAGAGTTTATTTCTTCCCTTTTTAGTATATTCTGAATTTCTGTTTCACTTTTCATCCTTGGAGCGAATAAATAAAAAACGTTGACTTAAAAAGTATTAATTATACTATTTCGCTAGCATTTGTTCATCGAAATATGATTCGATGTGCTAATTATTCGGAAATAATCCGTTTCCACGCAATTCGTTAACACTTTTAACTTCTGCAATTTGATGAAAAAAGTTTATTTTATTTCAAGTTATGCAGACTAATAATTAGTTGTCATCGCTTGTCTCTATCACTGATGTTGAGATCTCTTTTTGTGATAAGTATATAATTGCAGCCTTCTAAACGATTAAAAGGCAACAAAGTCAAACATGTGCGGTGACAAGTGAAATGTTTGAATGTTTTGTGTATTTTTGTACCAATGTTTCTTTATTTCGTATTCTAGCTGTCAGTGTCAAACACAAGCCTTGAGCATAGACAATCTCTTCTTCTTCTTCTTGAATGACGACCGTGAACTCCGATATATGAAGGAGTATACGCCAATGGCAAGTGATAAGCATAGAAAATTAACTTGTTCTTCTCAAATAATGGCCGTGAACTCTTATATATGAAGGAGTATACGCCAGTGTCTGCATACACAATTAGACTTTTTTTCTCAAATAATGACCGTGAACTTCTTTATATGAAAAAATATATGCCAGTGTTAAATGACAACTGGATTGATTTGAAAACCGACTCAAATCCAATTCTACCGTATTCATGAACGATTTCGAAAAAATGTTCAATACCTCTATGCAGCATTGCAGTATGAAAAGGAATATTTTAAACCTTTTCATTCATAATTTTCATTATAAATATGCTTAATGACAAAATGCTTAATGTTTATTTCCTTACTATTAAAAAAGTAGTTTTGCTAAAACTACCACTATTCAGTTTGCTAATAAAAAAAGAATAACGATGCTGCATGATAATCATGACAGCTATCTACCTACGAAAGAAGATGGAAATGCAACATTCCTTTTAAGTCTCAGTTGGTTGTGTGAAACATATTTTTTTCCTTTAACTGTATAGATCAATCTGCGTAGTCAAGTACAATGAACCTTCAATATGGTTTGGGGTTTTCATCTGATATTAATAGCTTGCACTATATCTTCCTTCCATCCATTTGGTATCATAAATCACTTTATATGGAGTATTTCTATGTACTTATGGAAGTCTTGTACAAGAGATTCACTCTCAAAATATGTATTATATATTTTATACTAGTTTCGAAAATAGAGAAGCTGATGTCAATGAGATCTCTTAGCGTTGTGCAAATCTTTCCGTTAAGAACTTCCTTTGGCAGATGATTATTTTCATACGGGTCTCACCAGCAATGTTTTTCGGAGAATTTCAAATGGTTGGAACATATTGACGTATATCTCCTTTTCTTAGAATATTACAATTACATTTCTCATATCAGACGGTGTCTGAATATTAAAACATAGATCAGTCTAACATTGTTCGACATAGTACCTTGATAGTTTCTGTACCTCTGTCTTATTTATGTTAAAGCAGTAGGAGAAGCATTCTAGCTTAGAAAGGCAGTGCGCTTTGTCTCAATAGATGATAAGACATGTTTAATATAGAGCCTCTCTCCATTTCTTTTGAATAATTGACTTAAACAGAGATAATACTAAGCCGTGAACTTTAAAACGATTACTTACGATACTTCAATAGGGAGATCTTTATCTTCTTCCTGAATAAGAGAGAGAGAGAGAAACGAGTTATTTTACTTTTTGTCAGGGGTGGCTCGTCTTTAAGGGCAACCGGGGCGCTGCCCCACATACATTTCTCCTAATAAAAAAATAATAATTCGCTGAAATGTTTTTGAAACGTGTTTTTATTATTGATATAATTGTAATTATTCTTAGTTTTTCGGAATATTATTTGCACGTAAGGATTTGAATTTGAATAAAAACGATATTAACTTATTACTGGTAAGTAGGTGTGAAATATATACGCGCACGAAGTACGATGCACGCATACAACTAAACGAGTTGCGGCGGGGCAGTTTTGTATCTGCCGTGGTCACGTGGTCGCTAGCTTCAGTTAAGCTGTCGCTATGACGCGAGATCCGATGGTGTTTGGTCTGTCAGTGGAGGTAAAGAGGAAAGTTCCGTACTACCGTATACAGAAGGTCGCTTTTCCTTTGCTACGTAAAGGTATGTTTGGGGCAGGAGCACGCCTGCCCCGTGCTGTAATGAGCGATGTTTATTTTTTTGTATTTCGTATTCATGTATTATATTAATAAAAACGATTTCCATTTGATTTCGTGAAAAATTCATTTTTTTATAATAAGAGTTTTGTTTATTTAATTTTTATACGTTAATAAAAAATATTTTCATTTGATTTTGTGAAAAATGCATGTTTTTTTAAGATAGTTTTGTTAATATTTATATTTAAATAAAAATTATTTTTGTTTAATTTCGCAATAAAAAATTTGATAATTCTTACTACTTTCTTGGTTCAATCTCACTGTACTAAAAATATATACAGTTCATTTTTTTTTTTGGAAAAAAAATGGGGGGGGGGGAGGGTGGAACTTCAGCCTCACCATGCCCACCTGTTTTTAAAGGCACGAGCCGTCTCTGCTTTTTGTCAATTTTTAATACATGTGCATTTTACTGCACCGTAGATATTTTGTCAGTGATTTGAGGGAATACCTTTTCCACTGTTGTGTCATGTGTGTGTGCAGTGTTATTTATCTATGTATACTTATATTTAGTATTTTGTGTATGAATTTATCAATAATGTTTAACGCTCGCTGGATCTCTGTTTTTCATTTGTATCAACCATAGTTGGGCATGGTGACTATCTCCAAAGGCGTTCGAACGCTCATGTCAGCGGCCCTGGTGACGCAGTTCAGGCTAGGCGTCCTCCCGCTCATCCCGGGGGTCTCAGTGTAGCGACGATGATAAAGACGGCAAAGATGAGGTGACGATGCTGGAGAAGACGGTGAAGAAGGCGCAAAGACGTAATGTGGCGAGGCTTCATGAGCTTTCTTAGGTTTTTGTTTTTTACTTGTCTACCGTCTGAGGGGCTGTAGACTATAGAGCAGAAGAAGAAGAAGACAGCTAAACGTATGAGGAAAATAAATACATATATTTATAAGATCAGGTGTGGGTGTATAGTGTAGGGGTGGGAAGGTATCAGCTGCGGCCTGTGTGATTGGAGCTTCCCCGCATTTGCAAATGTATTGAAGACATATTCGGTGAGAAAACCGCAGAAAACTCACCGAGGGAAGTTGAGATTCAGAGGACCTCTGAGTTCTTCCGTTATGTGATATTAACACATACGGCTTGTTAGTAGAATGTGAGTGTTGTTATGTATATAATGTAACTCGAAGTCCAGGGGCGTCGGTTCGCCCCCTTTGGTTGTTCTCTTAAGGCCGCGTGCCACCCACTGGTCCTGGAGGCGTGTTTCTCGAACGCTTCTCCTCTGGATCTGCAATGTTAAACACTGGGCAGTATCATGTTGTCATTTGTTAGATGCGAGTTATGTTATGGTGCAGTGATAATAATTGGGGCCCTCGTCTTGCTCGTGGTTTCGCTCCGCCTCCGATCGGCTGAGAATGGTGTGGTGGGGGAGTCTGTGTCTGTATCTGAAAGGTAGTTAGTTCATCCAGGCTTTTTTGTCGTCCGAGATTTGCGATGAGCGGGTTCGTTCTACATATTTCATGGCCATCATTAAAAAACAACACCTATATATCCCAAGGCGAATTCACGAAAAAGACGAATTTGTCTGTTGAGCTGTCAACTTGACGTTTAAATTTGACAGCTCGATCTTGCATCGTATGGAAATGCTCGTCAGATAATATAAACATTAAATAAAATATTTATAATAAATGTAGCGAATTGAACATTTATTTTAAAGAAATTAATTCAATGGTAATAGTAAATTTAAGTGTATTTGGAGTCTATATTCAAAATGAAAACCGAAAATGAAGTTTCGCTCGTTTTTCTAAAGGATTCTTACAAATTGAACACATTATGTAGAATATGTTTGCAAGAATATACCGAGGGAGTTGTGTCTCTGTTCGGAATACACGAAGCGATGTCTCCTTCAGAGAAAGTCACACTATGTACCAAGGTTAAGATAGAAGAAAACGACGGATTTCCAAATATAATTTGCGAGGAATGCCTCGCAGAATTGAATGTCGCGAACAATTTTAGAATGAAATGTGAACAATCCGATTCGATGCTGCGTAAAGTATTCCAACGGAATTACAACAAGGTCTGCGAACCGAATGCGGTGATAAACAGAGATAAGGTTTTTAGCAGTTTATTGGATTGTGCTCGGTTCGTGAAAGAAGGAAAAGGTGAAGATGAGGAGAATTCAGTTAATCATTCAAATAAAGTGTCCACTGAAAGAGAAAGGAAACACACGAGTATTTCCAATGAAGGCCCTTGGGACGACAATTTAAATGTTGACATCAAATTTGAAGACAATGGTGACGAAATAACAGAGAATGTCCCCTTAAAGGAGGACTCACTTCATTCTGATTGTGAGAAAGTGGATTTGAAAGGTGAAGAAAAGGGATATTTTTGCAATTTCTGCAACAAATGTCTCAAGTCTCGGGTGTCTGTGCAAAGGCACATCAGTAGCTTCCACAGCGGGGGCGGAGCGGGGGCGCAGCGTGCACCCAAGGTGACGGGATACGGAGCCGAGCGGAGGTTCCACTGCACTCACTGTGATTACAAGACTCAACATAGGAAAAATCTCACTTGCCATATTAGAATACATACAGGTGTGTGGCATATTGTGTGTACATATTATTCATATTTACTATTAATTATATTATACATTATTGTCATGTGCTAATATCTTCCAACTGACCAGACAAAAGTAAATAAACGAAGTTACAGGGCCGCAATAATTATCCAAATTATTTTTAATTTGTACAAAATTCATGAATAATATAAAAAACAATAATAAAAATGAAATATCAATCAAAGGAAAGGATTGTCGAGAGGAAAGGAAAATGGGGAATTAAATGTAAGATTACTGAAATCACTTTTTAAAACAGAGAGTAGTAATCATGGATCAATCTAATATTAGTTAGCAACTGGTTCTGTAGTCACGCTGCATGAGCAGTAATGATGGATCAATCTAATATTAGTTAGCAACTGGTTCTGTAGTCACGCTGCATGAGCAGTAATGATGGATCAATCTAATATTAGTTAGCAACTGGTTCTGTAGTCACGCTGCATGAGCAGTAATGATGGATCAATCTAATATTAGTTAGCAACTGGTTCTGTAGTCACGCTGCATGAGCAGTAATGATGGATCAATCTAATATTAGTTAGCAACTGGTTCTGTAGTCACGCTGGATGAGCAGTCAAGGATGACTGAAATGAATGGAAAATGACCTTTTACTTTTTTGCAGGTGAAAGACCCTACCAATGCGATGTGTGCCCGGCACGTTTCACGCAACATGCTACCCTGAGTAACCACAAGAAAATGCACAGCGACAAGACGTACTACACTTGTGCCGAGTGTGGAAAACAATTTAAACATAAGAAAGTATTTGAAAGACATAAGAGAGTGCACACTAATGAAAAAAATTACATTTGTACGATATGCAACAAGGCTCTGACTACACAAAGCATTTTAAAAGATCATATGAAAAGACATTATAATATTAAAAACTACAGTTGTGAATCTTGCGGTGCGGTTTTTGTTTCGCGATCAGAACTATCAAACCACTTGCGAATTCATACAACTGAAAGAAAGTATCAGTGCAGTTTTTGTATTTATTGCACTCACACGAGAAAGAAACTCGAAATTCATATCAAAAGGCACACAGGAGAGCGGGAGATCAAATGCGAGTCATGCGAGTATACGTGTTACACTCCTGGGGAAATTAAATCGCACATGCTAACACACTCCAAAGAGAGAAATTACTCTTGTCCCGTGTGTGAGCAGAAGTTTAAACACAGCACGACAGTTAATAAACACATGCGCAGGGTGCACAGGAAAGAATATAAATGGAGTGATGCGGTCGATAGAAGGAGTGTCAAGTAGTCTGTATCAGTTTCTTTTAAACGCATTCTAAATTTGTTGCCAAATAACAGTACAGTAATAGTCGGTAATTCCAAATTCAGGGAGTCAAATTCCACAAAAAAAATCATATTATGAATTACACGATTACGTTAAATACAATAATATTAATTGGCGCTTCACTTCCCAACAGCTGGGAACATCTCGGCCATTTTTTCTTGCTGTAAAAATATAAGTCAAGTAAAGTTTTCTCGATATATTTCTGCAATATAGAGACATAATAAAATATTTAATGGTTAAATAAATAAAATAATACGTACTATTTTTCATGGACAACCAACATGTACGAATTAAAAAAACACTATAATTATTGTATTGTATTACTCTTTTATTGCATATACAACCTGGCAGGCTTATTGCCATGTGGCAATCTCTTGCAACCAACCAGTAGGATCTTAATGACGCCTCGAGTGAAAACCAGACTGAAATCCTTTTAAGAAAATACTAGATTCCCACGGCAATCTAACCTGACACTTCCGGGTTGGGAGACAAGTGTCTTACTAACTAGGCTACGGAGATTGTCATGCGTAATATAAATATAATGATGTCACTGGTTTTTATTTGGCTGCGCACTTGATTATGGTATAAAAATCTACGATTAAAAGGTTTGGACAAATTATTGTTCGCAGTTGTGAAATTATTAAAGGTAAAATTTAAAAAAAACTTTAAAACTCGCAATAATTATTATGAAAATTACACTCAAAATTCCATACTTACGATAATAATCTTGAAATATTTCGATAGTAAACCTATAGATATATTGACCTGCTTGGTAGCAGCGCGTAACACACGGGTCATCCCACCGTCATCTCACAGTTTGGGGCATCCCGCTGCCAGTTACAAATTATCCTTCTTTTAATGAAAATACTTTTACTATAGTAGGAAAAAGAACTCCACTAAGTGTCCACTAATCAGCTGGGAAGAATAACTCGTTGCATCAGAATGTTTCTGACTGGCACACTTGTGCCATGCTCAGTCACAATAGAGGCATTATATTGTGTGATTCATTTGTATGGCCGGATGACAATATTTATTATCCGAGCCTTTAGAACAACTGGAATAAGCGCATAACTCGCTGTCTGCCATCGCACATGTTGGTAATACATTTGTATGGCCGGGTGACAATATTTATTATCCGAGCCTTTAGAACAACTGGAATAAGCGCATAACTCGCTGTCTGCCATCGCACATGTTGGCAATACACGTGCTACCTCACACTGAGTGATAATCATTAACTTGATGATGAATTATGAATCAGCCTCGGTCCCTTTTTACCATCAGGAATCAAATCTGAAACTGTGTGTGAAATTGTCGAGTTATAAGTCAACGTGTCACAATGTTGTATTTAATCTAAATTTACAAGTTTATTTCATAAACTTGCTTAAATTGTGTTCCATAAATGTCATAGCTCATTACTGTGAGTCCAAACTAATTATTCATTACATTTTTTTGCTGACCTTAAAATCAAAATTGCTAAAACGCCTCAAATACGAAATGAACAGACTTACTATGATTAAAAGTTGTACTAATTTTACTGGTCTGATGCTTATACTTTACTGGTCTGATGCTTATACTTTACTGGTCTGATGCTTATACTTTACTGGTCTGATGCTTATACTTTACTGGTCTGATGCTTATACTTTACTGGTCTGATGCTTATACTTTACTGGTCTGATGCTTATACTTTACTGGTCTGATGCTTATACTTTACTGGTCTGATGCTTATACTTTACTGGTCTGATGCTTATACTTTACTGGTCTGATGCTTATACTTTACTGGTCTGATGATTATACCGATGCTAACTCCAAATACCTACACCGTGGAGTTCAAATCAATTTTTGGGAGGAACTCGACAAAATAGGTATACATACATTCATCCTTTAATTTACAAGGAAGGTTAGTTCTAAGAAAATGCGTATTAATGGAAACTGCAAAACTGAAGGCAGATACTTCAACACAATTGGAAAACTCCAGAATATCAAAAGCTGTTTGAATTAGGGTACGGAACTAATACAAATCTCAAATAAAGGTACCAAAAAAGGCATAAAACAAATTGACTTACTTTTAAAAATCAAAGATATACATATGTTATGTAGTATAGTCTTTTTATTTCCCATACACTGTACTTATTATTTGATGTGAGCATAAAATATGTTATGTAGTATAGTCTTTTTATTTCAGATACACTGTACTTATTATTTAATGCGAGCATAAAATATGTTATGTAGTATAGTCATTTTATTTCCCATACACTGTACTTATTATTTGATGTGAGCATAAAATATGTTATGTCGTATAGTCTTTTTATTTCAGATACACTGTACTTATTATTTAATGCGAGCATAAAATATGTTATGTCGTATAGTCATTTTATTTCCCATACACTGTACTTATTATTTAATGTGAGCATAAAATATGTTATGTAGTATAGTCATTTTATTTCCCATACACTGTACTTATTATTTAATGTGAGCATAAAATATGTTATGTAGTATAGTCATTTTATTTCCCATACACTGTACTTATTATTTGATGTGAGCATAAAATATGTTATGTCGTATAGTCTTTTTATTTCAGATACACTGTACTTATTATTTAATGTGAGCATAAAATATGTTATGTAGTATAGTCATTTTATTTCCCATACACTGTACTTATTATTTAATGTGAGCATAAAATATGTTATGTAGTATAGTCATTTTATTTCCCATACACTGTACTTATTATTTAATGTGAGCATAAAATATGTTATGTAGTATAGTCTTTTTATTTCCCATACACTGTACTTATTATTTGATGTGAGCATAAAATATGTTATGTAGTATAGTCTTTTTATTTCAGATACACTGTACTTATTATTTAATGCGAGCATAAAATATGTTATGTAGTATAGTCATTTTATTTCCCATACACTGTACTTATTATTTGATGTGAGCATAAAATATGTTATGTCGTATAGTCTTTTTATTTCCGATACACTGTACTTATTATTTAATGCGAGCATAAAATATGTTATGTCGTATAGTCATTTTATTTCCCATACACTGTACTTATTATTTGATGTGAGCATAAAATATGTTATGTAGTATAGTCTTTTTATTTCAGATACACTGTACTTATTATTTAATGCGAGCATAAAATATGTTATGTCGTATAGTCATTTTATTTCCCATACACTGTACTTATTATTTAATGTGAGCATAAAATATGTTATGTAGTATAGTCATTTTATTTCCCATACACTGTACTTATTATTTAATGTGAGCATAAAATATGTTATGTAGTATAGTCATTTTATTTCCCATACACTGTACTTATTATTTAATGTGAGCATAAAATATGTTATGTAGTATAGTCATTTTATTTCCCATACACTGTACTTATTATTTAATGTGAGCATAAAATATGTTATGTAGTATAGTCATTTTATTTCCCATACACTGTACTTATTATTTAATGTGAGCATAAAATATGTTATGTAGTATAGTCTTTTTATTTCCCATACACTGTACTTATTATTTGATGTGAGCATAAAATATGTTATGTAGTATAGTCTTTTTATTTCAGATACACTGTACTTATTATTTAATGCGAGCATAAAATATGTTATGTAGTATAGTCATTTTATTTCCCATACACTGTACTTATTATTTGATGTGAGCATAAAATATGTTATGTCGTATAGTCTTTTTATTTCAGATACACTGTACTTATTATTTAATGCGAGCATAAAATATGTTATGTCGTATAGTCATTTTATTTCCCATACACTGTACTTATTATTTAATGTGAGCATAAAATATGTTATGTAGTATAGTCATTTTATTTCCCATACACTGTACTTATTATTTAATGTGAGCATAAAATATGTTATGTAGTATAGTCATTTTATTTCCCATACACTGTACTTATTATTTGATGTGAGCATAAAATATGTTATGTCGTATAGTCTTTTTATTTCAGATACACTGTACTTATTATTTAATGCGAGCATAAAATATGTTATGTCGTATAGTCATTTTATTTCCCATACACTGTACTTATTATTTGATGTGAGCATAAAATATGTTATGTAGTATAGTCTTTTTATTTCAGATACACTGTACTTATTATTTAATGCGAGCATAAAATATGTTATGTAGTATAGTCATTTTATTTCCCATACACTGTACTTATTATTTGATGTGAGCATAAAATATGTTATGTCGTATAGTCTTTTTATTTCAGATACACTGTACTTATTATTTAATAGGAGCATAAAATATGTTATGTCGTATAGTCATTTTATTTCCCATACACTGTACTTATTATTTGATGTGAGCATAAAATATGTTATGTCGTATAGTCTTTTTATTTCAGATACACTGTACTTATTATTTAATGCGAGCATAAAATATGTTATGTAGTATAGTCATTTTATTTCCCATACACTGTACTTATTATTTGATGTGAGCATAAAATATGTTATGTAGTATAGTCTTTTTATTTCAGATACACTGTACTTATTATTTAATGCGAGCATAAAATATGTTATGTAGTATAGTCATTTTATTTCCCATACACTGTACTTATTATTTGATGTGAGCATAAAATATGTTATGTAGTATAGTCTTTTTATTTCAGATACACTGTACTTATTATTTAATGCGAGCATAAAATATGTTATGTCGTATAGTCATTTTATTTCCCATACACTGTACTTATTATTTGATGTGAGCATAAAATATGTTATGTCGTATAGTCTTTTTATTTCAGATACACTGTACTTATTATTTAATGCGAGCATAAAATATGTTATGTCGTATAGTCATTTTATTTCCCATACACTGTACTTATTATTTGATGTGAGCATAAAATATGTTATGTCGTATAGTCTTTTTATTTCCGATACACTGTACTTATTATTTAATGCGAGCATAAAATATGTTATGTAGTATAGTCATTTTATTTCCCATACACTGTACTTATTATTTAATGTGAGCATAAAATATGTTATGTAGTATAGTCATTTTATTTCCCATACACTGTACTTATTATTTAATGTGAGCATAAAATATGTTATGTCGTATAGTCATTTTATTTCCCATACACTGTACTTATTATTTAATGTGAGCATAAAATATGTTATGTAGTATAGTCTTTTTATTTCCCATACACTGTACTTATTATTTAATGCGAGCATAAAATATGTTATGTAGTATAGTCTTTTTATTTCCCATACACTGTACTTATTATTTAATGTGAGCATAAAATATGTTATGTAGTATAGTCATTTTATTTCCCATACACTGTACTTATTATTTAATGTGAGCATAAAATATGTTATGTAGTATAGTCTTTTTATTTCCCATACACTGTACTTATTATTTAATGTGAGCATAAAATATGTTATGTAGTATAGTCTTTTTATTTCCCATACACTGTACTTATTATTTAATGTGAGCATAAAATATGTTATGTAGTATAGTCTTTTTATTTCCCATACACTGTACTTATTATTTAATGTGAGCATAAAATATGTTATGTAGTATAGTCTTTTTATTTCCCATACACTGTACTTATTATTTAATGTGAGCATAAAATATGTTATGTAGTATAGTCTTTTTATTTCCCATACACTGTACTTATTATTTAATGTGAGCATAAAATATGTTATGTCGTATAGTCATTTTATTTCCCATACACTGTACTTATTATTTATTGTGAGCATAAAATATGTTATGTAGTATAGTCTTTTTATTTCCCATACACTGTACTTATTATTTAATGTGAGCAGAAAATAATTTAGTGACTGAAATATTTATTGTATCGCTAGCCTGCCGCTCGGCCGACCTAGCCTTCAACGCTGAGCATGCTGATTGAGGCGAGTGCACAGTGGAATTGGTGTGTCAAATAATGTGGAAAACAATTGTCTTTAATCAATTTAAACATTTCTCTTAGCGCATTAAAGTGAAACAGTGTAAATCATGGCCTTTTAAAGGATTTAGTCTGACTCCACTCCAAGCTCTTCCGTCGTAAGCCTTAGTCTCATCGCAATAGATCTCCTGGACTTCTCTGTATCATTGCAAAATTGATTCCTTTTACCATTTAAAAGTGATCCCCAATACTTTATTTTATGTATTTTATAGATCAAGATAAGCTGTCTTTAAGTCTGCTTTCAATAAGGATTTAAGCCTAATAAGCCAACAGCTAAATTAGTCTAAACTTTGCGAGCAATTCTGATACCCCTGTAACAAGACCATCTACTCGTATCAGCATTGTGAACATCCTTTTCTTAATTTTTTATGGTGTCACAAGAGGAGCTCCTTGAATCCTTTACATGTTGTCCTAAGCAACTCTTAAAAAAAATGTTACTATAAATCTCAGTGGATAAGACAACTGACCAATTTAAAAAAATATTTTTTTATATAAAAACAAATATATTTTTAAAAATTGTCCACAGAATATATGTCATGTAAAAAACTTATAAAATATGTCGAGTACATTTGTGACAGAATCACTCATCACTTGTTACTCGTAATAGTGGCATCAAGTTGTTTGACAAAAGAAGAAAGGACAAATTGTGATGGTGTTTGTGAGACATTGTGTACACATATATATGAGTATATATTAATATAGCGAGCTCGCTAAAATATGTCAATTTGTAAGTAATGAGCTCAACTATTGTAAAATACATACTAAGGGAGATTCATTTCATTTTATAAAGCCATATTATTTATGAGCCATGCCCGGTTTATTCTGTATAAACAAAGATGACTTATATTATTTCTCATTTATCTTCGGAAAGGCTATAGTAGTATAATATGATCTCTGAAGTTCCTACAGCTATACTATAGCCATATATAGTATAGGTACAGCCCTGAAAAGAGTTAAAAGTTGAAACTATTCCATGTGAAGAAACAACAATATAGCAAGCTCCCGCCTACAGCCACAATCTCGGGGAGAAAAAGAAAAAAATCTTTCATTATGTGATGAAGATTGTCTTATAACAAAGTATTTTGGAAATATGTATACTAGGAAGTTTTTAAATATGGGCCCACAAGTAATATATTTTAATCTTTCTGTACCATTATCGTCATTCTCTTATCCCCTGCACAAGACCCTGGTATCCAGGCCGTCCTGTGTCATAGTATCTCCTACTTTCCTAGTGTGACTGGTGACTGGGGTGTCTCACAAGACGCCTTTCTTCCGTCACCAATATTATCCATCTTTGAAAAATTTTGTCTAGCATTAAAACACATATCCAAGCCAATTGATGAATAAGCAACCTCTATATAACACATCGATCAATAAGTCCCGGGACTAACTGCTAAAACAACATTTGTTTGTCAAAATTCTTCTTTATTCATCAACATAGACTCCTTCAAGAACGATACATTCATTCCAACGGTTTTCTAACTTTACTATGCCAGCTGTGTAGAACGATTTATCTATAGTTTTAAAATAGGCGTTAGTTTCGACAATCACTTCTACATTGGAGCCAAATCTCTTTCCCTGGATCATCTTTTTGAGGTCTGCGAACAGCCAATAGTCGCTGGGGCCAAATCTGAAGAATACGGTGGGTGCGGAAGCAATTCAAAGTTCAACTCTTGCAATTTGGCCATCGTTACCATCGACTTGTGAAACGGTGCATTTTTCTGATGAAAGAGAACTTTTTTCTTCTTCATATGGGGCCGTTTTTTTGCAATATCTGCCTTCAAACGCTCCGATAACGCTATGTAATATTCGCTATTGATGGTTTTTCCCTTTTCAAGGTGATAGATGAATATTATACCATGCGCATCCCAAAATACAGAGGCCATAACCTTCCCGGCCGACTGTTGAGTTTTTGATCACTTCGGACGACTTTCACCGGCTGCTCTCCACTCAGCTGACTGCCGATTTGATTCCGGAATATAGTGGTGGATCCAAGTTTCATCCATTGTCACATACCGACGCAAAAACTCCTGTTTATTTCGCGTAAACAGTGCCAAACAGCGCTCTGAATCATCGATGTGTTGTTGTTTCTGTTCCATTGTGAGCAAACGCGGCATCTATTTCGAAAAAAGCTTCATGACCAAATGTTCATGCAAAATAATGTAAACACTACCAAATGATATCTTCAGTATGTCAGCTATCTCACGCAACTTAATTTTGCGATTTTCCATCACGATTTTGAGGGTTTTTTTATGTTTTCTGGTGTAATAGCCTCATTTGGACGACCAGAGCGTTCAGCATCATTTGTGTCTGTATGACCGCGTTTGAAATCAGCATACCACCGACAAATGGTTGTTTTCGACGGAGCAGAGCCCGGATAACACTTTTTAAGCAATCGCTGAGTTTGAACGGTATTTTTTTCCATTAAAAAACAATGTTTTATCAACACACGAAATTCGGTTTTTTCCATGGTTTTGAAAATAGCAAAAGTAGCATCACTAAAACCACTGTAACTCAATGACACAATGTCGGAAAGTCATGAAAGTTTGACATGTAACTTCTAAAGGTTGGTACTAACTGAAAATGGTATGGATTTGTTATTAGAGGGGCCATCTGTTAGTTAGTCCCTGGACTTATTGATGGATGTGTCATGTTATAACAGGAGTTCTATGATGAGTAATGGTCTAATATGAATTTCTCAGTCAGTCCATTAATATGACTGGATTATGGTGCCTAATTTCAGCTGTTTGAATCCATGAATATAATTTTTCAGTAAGACATGTAACATAATATATGTTAATGTGGGACAATAGGCCAATTTAAAAACTGCAAGTTAAGTATCCACCCACTCACCTCGCCCAACTCTCCTCTGACAATCGATAACCAACTTTTAAAGAAACGTAATATGGAGTGTGACCATCAAGTAATGAGACCGATGCTCCTGTTCCCGTGCCCTTCCATTCACTCCCCTCTCACACTGATTACAGAGTGCTGTAGATTATCTTCCTTAAATTATTTCAGAAGTTTCGTCACTTTTCCACCTGTCTCTTGAGAGCAGACTTGATTTTAAGAAAAAGAAAAAATAATCATCTTCTCACACTTACTCGTTATCAACACAAACCATTTTTGATGTCTTCCTGAAGCTGAATCAAAGATAATTTTAAATGAATTATTTCAATGAAACAATTGTCCAATGTTCATATACACTCATTTCTGTTTTTTGCAACATCTATAGAAGCCCGGTCTTACTATTTAATTACTACAGCTCACACAGCAGCAGCAGCAGCGCTGATTCTCAATTAATCTCAACATCCTGAATGTTGTCACATCTCTCCGTGTGATGTGTATTCAATAGTTTTGTAGCGTACCTACGTCCCCTAAATAAATAATTGAATTGTCAAACATAACTTATTGTCAAAATTGTAAACATACAGGGTCAACGACCGATGAATCAAACTCTGAATTATTTACAATTGTCACATACTAGAAACGTCAATAATGTTTACTCACAAATAGTATTTACGTTTCGTCTCGATGTCTCAGCAAATAAATATCCTACCCGTCAATCAGTGCACGCGCAAGAGTGAGACAAAGTATATATTGCGAGCACATTCACTCACTACTATAAAATACCTACTTGTAGACAAATAAACATTATTATTCATCCAACTGTCAAGACTTGTTATTATTTACCCGCTATTCACTTTCACTTTTATCCGCATTCCTGAGTTTTATATTTATTTTAAATACATATCAAAATCATCACGACGTATCAAGATAAGCAACTCGCTACCATTGATGACCCCGAACGAAAAGGAACGCAGAATTAGACTAAAACGAATATAGCGATGTCAACATCAACATCATCAGCACGTCCTAATAGGACACACGCTACTTTGGTAACGAACATCGCTACAGTTTATATAATAATATCAATTTTCTATTTATTCCATAACATTCAATAGAAATAAGACATTTATAAAAAATATAGTTTATTTTCATAACTCATTCATTATCCATTAGAATTATTGGGTGTACAAATTAGTTCGGTCCGTTTTTTTGTGTTCAAAAATGCATTTATTTCTAAACAAAATGAATGAACAGATCAATTAAAGTATTGTCCATCGCTGGCTACTACTTTTTCCCATCTCTCAGGCAATTTTCGAATTCCATCTCGAAAAAATGACTCGTATTTTGAGGCGATCCAAGTTTGGAGCCAATTTTCGGTTTCTACAAAAGAAGTGAACCGGTGACCTGCTAAATCGTGCTGCATCCTTCGGAACAACCAGTAATCAGAAGGAATAATGTCCGGGGAATACGGCGGGTGCGGTAAAACATCCCATTTGAGCGTTTACAAATATTTTTTTACAACTTTTGCGACATAGGGCGAGCGTTGTCATGAAGAAGAATAACTTTATCACGTCTCATATTCTGGCTGTTTTTCTCGCAATGCACGGCTCAAACGAATTAATTGTAGCCGATACCGACCGCCCGTAATGGAATCGTCAGGTTTCAGCACCTCATAGTAAACAACACTCCTTTGGTCCCACCAGATACAGAGCATGATCTTCGAACCATGTATGTTCGGTTTTGGTCTTGATATTGAGGTCGATGGCAACGATTGACCGGGCTTAGCGTAGTATTTTTTCTTCTTGGGGTTGTCGTAGAATATCCACTTCTCATCTCCAGTTACAATCCGATGCAAAAAACCTTTTCTTTGTCACCTTTGAATCAGCTGCTCACAAGTGAAAAATCGCCTTTCAACGTCTCTCGGTTTCAGTTCATAAGGCACCCAATTTCCTTGTTTTTGAATCATTCCCATGGCTCTCAATCGTACGGAAACGGCTTGTTGAGTCACTCCCGATGATTCTGCAAGCTCTTCTTGCGTTTGATTTTGATCTTCTTCGAGTAATGCCTCTAATTCTTTGTCCTCGAATTTTTTTGGCTGTCCAGAGCGAGGCTTGTCTTCGACGCTGAAATCTCCATCCTTGAACCGTCGAAACCATTCCCTACATGATTTATCAGTTGGAGCAGCGTCACCATAAACTTCGACAAGCATTCGATGGGCTTCAGCTGCACTTTTCTTCCAATTAAAGCAGAAAATTAAAACCTCCCGCAAATGCTGCTTGGTTAACACAAAATTCGACATTTTCACCACTGTACAAAACAAGGTTTTTGCATGAAACTCAAAGCGATATAAACTGAATATTATTGGCAGATGTCTAACCTCTCTGAAACCGCCAAAATCGGCTGTCACTGTGAACCATTCATAACAGCCAGAGCCATGTTTTGGAAACGGACCGATTTAATTTGTACTCCCAATAGCATTAGCAATTTATGTGGTCTCGGATCTAACTGTAAGTGCTTGATTTGTGGAATCCAAATAAATATTCAGTTTTAACAAACCAGTTGATAGACCAAATAAATATTCAGTTTTAACAAACCAGTTGATAGACCAAATAAATATTCAGTTTGAACAAACCAGTTGATAGACCAAATAAATATTCAGTTTTAACAAACCAGTTGATAGACCAAATAAATATTCAGTTTTAACAAACCAGTTGATAGACCAAATAAATATTCAGTTTTAACAAACCAGTTGATAGACCAAATAAATATTCAGTTTTAACAAACCAGTTGATAGACCAAATAAATATTCAGTTTTAACAAACCAGTTGATTGACCAAATAAATATTCAGTTTTAACAAACCAGTTGATAGACCAAATAAATATTCAGTTTTAAAAAACCAGTTGATAAACCAAAATGTTTAGCTGAATATTGATTGATTGATATGGCTCAAAGAAAATAATATTAGGTGTACAAATAAGTTTCCGCCGTTTTTAATAAAAAATTGGGCATTTATTGTGAAAGAACGGAACCTCATGTTTTATACCAAGTATTGACCATCGCTTGCCACTACTTTTTCCCATCTTTCTGGCAGCATACGGATACCGCGTCGGAAAAATGCTTCATCTTTTGAGGCTATCCACGAATCAACCCAATTTTTGGTATCTTCATATGATGTGAAGGCCATGCGTCATCGATCGAAACAAGTGGTAATCAGAAGGAGCAATGTCTGGTGAATACGGCGGATGGGGTAAAACTTCCCAATTGAGTGTTTCCAAATAGGTTTTGACCGGCGCCGCAACATGTGGACTAGCATTATCATGCAGGAGAATAATTTTGTCGTGTCTGGAGTAGTAGTGGGCGCGCTTTTCCTCGAGTGCTCGACTCAATCTCATCAATTGTGCTCGGTAGACAGCCCCAGCAATGGTTTCGTTCGGTTTGCGCAACTCATAATACACGACACCAAGCTGATCCCACCAAATACACAACAAGAGTTTTTTTCCATGAATATTTGGCTTAGCCGTAGATGTTGAAGAATGGCCAGGGGGTCCCCATGATTTCTTCCTTTTTGGATTATCATAATGGATCCATTTTTCATCACCAGTGACTATACGGTGCAGAAAACCCTTTCGTTTTTACCTGGTAAGCAGCATTTCACACGTGGAAAATCGGCGTTCAACGTTTCTCGGTGTCAGTTCATATGGAACCCAATTTCTTTGTTTTTGAATCATTCCCAATGATTTCAATCAATGTGAAATTGCTTGTCGAGTCACTCCTAATGTAAGTGCAAGTTCTTCTTGCGTTTGGCACGAATCTTGATCCAATAATACTTCCAATTCCGCGTCTTCGTACACTTTCGGCCTTCCACTACATTCTTTGTCTTCGATGTCAAATTCGCCGTTTTTAAACTTTTGAAACGACTCACGACAACTTCTCTCACTTACGGCAGCCTCACCATATGCTTCTACAAGCAATCGATGCGCCTCAGCTGCAGATTTCTTCAAAATGAAGAAGTAAATCAAAAGTTCCCGCAAATAACGCTTATTCGGCTCAAAACTTGACATTTTCGAACACAAAAAAATATGTTATACTGATAAAAATTCACTAATATTTCAAGGTCATGTTGTTGACAGATGTCCAATCTTACGATAATGACATTTTACATCTGACAATTTTAACCATTATATTCTTATTTAACGACCCTCCTATCCACCATGTCATTTCTTCTGTAATGTATCTTGTGCTTCCTCCACATGTGCTTATTAACACTTGTACTTTGTGAAAACCTGTCGCCGCATTCTGGACAAGAGAATTTCTTCTCCTGCGTATGCTTCACAATGTGGCAAATAAGTTCACCTCGTGTGAGAAAACACCTTTCGCAATAGTCACATTTATATTTAAGCTGTCCGTTATGCCTCTTCATATGTTCCGTTAAAGCCTTCATGCTCTTCATCATGAATCCGCATATGTTGCATTCATAATTCTTCACGGTCAAATGAGCGACAGAATGATTGCTGACTTCGCTACGCGTCACAAAAGTCATATCACATTGAGGACATTTGAATCTCTTAATATTTTTGTGCCTATTTGTGTGACTCGCGAGAGTTTCTTTCCTTTTGAAGCCTCGTCCGCAAATGGTGCATGGATACAATAGATCGGTAGCGTGGACCACCCTGTGTGATTTAAGTTTAGGTTTGGTGTTGAATAGTTTCCCGCAGTCGGTGCACTCGAACTCCCGCAAATCATTGTGGTTCCTCATGTGGTTGCTGAGAGGCCCCGGTTGTGAAAAGCAATGCCCGCACACGTCACAGCGATAGGGCTTCTCCCCGGTATGAGTGCGGACATGGTACTTGAGAGACTGGTGTCGAGGTGTCGCATAATCACATTGCTCACAGTGGTACCTGGAAATAATACTAAATATTATATTCTACTCATTTTATAAACAGTTCCTGCATTTGGAATTAAATTACAAGTCCACCTTTAGGTGCTTCGATGAATCAATACAGGGATCAAGGTCAGTGAAAAATCAATAAATCATCAGCGCTTCGACCCAGAATAGATCTGTCGCCACTTTTGTCTGTCTGCAGCATCTCATCCCCAGCTCCTCATTCCCGCGTCCACTCAAATAATCCGTCTCATTTTTGGTCTGCCTACACTCTATTCAATCCCTGAACAAAGTTTTCTCCCAGATCCCTGATCTTCATGCGATTCCAGCCAGCGTGATTTGCTCATTTTGACTGAGGACTGTCCTTATGAGGTATTTTAGTACCAACTTTGATATATGGGATTGAAATGTGGACATGGAAGAAAACTGTAAAGAGCCAAATGAATGCACTAGAAATGCATGCACTTAATAGAATATGACAGGTTACAATTCATGACAGAATACGGAATGAAGCGATTAGGGATAAATGTGAAGTTAAGGGTGATGTGTTGAGTAAGATAAAGACCACTATTAGAAGGTTTGGGCACGTGGAACAAATGAAGGAAGAAAAACTAATAAACAGTGAAATGCGAGTGCAAGGTGTGATAGAGGAAGACAAAGGAAAATATGGTTGTATCAAGAGTATGATATTTAAAAAAAAGGAAATGTAAAAAGTCAAATAAACCATAAGAGGTGTATGGGCGTAGAAGAGGAAAGATGTATGTCGCGATAGGAAAGTCTGGCCCTCTCCTATCTGCCTATCCTGACAGGGAGATGGTGTGTATGTATGTACTGCCTTATGAGGATCTTTTACAAGTAAATTAAAAAGCCTAATTAAATTCTTGACTCGCTAGATATTAAATGAATATTGATACTCGTAACTGTCTGAAGCAGCGGGCTTTGTTACATGTGAGACATAAATGATGGGTCGACAATCTTGAAAAGAATATTCTTGCGATTTCACTACCTAAAGCTCACTTGAGCGTACTTCACAACAAGAATTAAATCAATCTTGGCAGGAAATCTGACAATTTGCCTTGATAAACCATCAAAAAGTATGTATGAAGTGTTGCCATCCCGTTAACGCGCTAAGAGTAGGTTAGCTCATAGAAAGACAGCTTGTGGTATGAGCGCAGTCTAAAATAAATCTAGCTTTAACTTAGGATATCAAAAAGTATGTATGAAGTGTTGCCATCCCGTTAACGCGCTACGAGTAGGTAAGCTCATAGAAAGACAGCTTGTGGTATGAACGCAGTCTAAAAGAAATCTAGCTTTAACTTAGGATATCAAAAAGTATGTATGAAGTGTTGCCATCCCGTTAACGCGCTACGAGTAGGTAAGCTCATAGAAAGACAGCTTGTGGTATGAGCGCAGTCTAAAATAAATCTAGCTTTAACTTAGGATATCAAAAAGTATGTATGAAGTGTTGCCATCCCGTTAACGCGCTACGAGTAGGTAAGCTCATAGAAAGACAGCTTGTGGTATGAACGCAGTCTAAAATAAATCTAGCTTTAACTTAGGATATTAAAAAGTATGTATGAAGTGTTGCCATCCCGTTAACGCGCTACGAGTAGGTAAGCTCATAGAAAGACAGCTTGTGGTATGAGCGCAGTCTAAAATAAATCTAGCTTTAACTTAGGATATCAAAAAGTATGTATGAAGTGTTGCCATCCCGTTAACGCGCTACGAGTAGGTGAGCTCATAGAAAGACAGCTTGTGGTATGAACGCAGTCTAAAAGAAATCTAGCTTTAACTTAGGATATCAAAAAGTATGTATGAAGTGTTGCCATCCCGTTAACGCGCTACGAGTAGGTGAGCTCATAGAAAGACAGCTTGTGGTATGAGCGCAGTCTAAAATAAATCTAGCTTTAACTTAGGATATCAAAAAGTATGTATGAAGTGTTGCCATCCCGTTAACGCGCTACGAGTAGGTAAGCTCATAGAAAGACAGCTTGTGGTATGAACGCAGTCTAAAAGAAATCTAGCTTTAACTTAGGATATCAAAAAGTATGTATGAAGTGTTGCCATCCCGTTAACGCGCTACGAGTAGGTGAGCTCATAGAAAGACAGCTTGTGGTATGAACGCAGTCTAAAAGAAATCTAGCTTTAACTTAGGATATCAAAAATCGATAGCGTATTGCTAACATGCACCGCATTGAGCTCGCAGCTTATTACGAAGAATGCTTAAGAATATTTTTTCCAAAAGCCGCAATTTCTAATATGATTTTAGAAATGGGTCTAGAATACGTATAAATACCATCACGCCGAGCCTTCACCTCCTCCACATACATATATCATCTCATACAGTTTCATTAGATCGGTCCAACCGTACTTTTCTCAGTCGTCCTCTACGAGTGCCGCTTATACTTGCATTATAAATTTCTTTATTTTTAGTCTTGCATCCCGGATCCGTTTAACACGTCCGAACCCCTTCAATGATAAAAACTTATGATTATTCATGTTTTGTTGACTTTTATTTCAAATTGCATTTTCTTTAGGGTTCCATATTTTCCATTTACACTACATTCCGGCTACATGATAATGGTATGTATATCATACACGAGTATCTACACATAATGTAAAGAGCATCGGATGTATCTACCTCTTGTTGGAGCCGTATCCCGTAACTTTTCCGTGTTTCAGTTTCCTCTTGTCGCTGTGCATTCTCTGTATGTGACTCTTGAGGGAGTATTTGCTGACCAATGGCTTGCCGCAATGATTACATATGTATTTCCTATCTTTGTCTATAGTCCTCGAACAAGTATTTTTGTCTACAGATCTATTTTCTAAAACATATTTATTATCTGACGAATTTTCCTCGGGGGAATCCCTTGAATTATGGATATTATTTTTTCCTTTAGTTCTATCACAATTGTTCCGAGTGTCCCACGCATCATCGCCCTCTTCTTCCGCACATTCTTGTTTTACTTTCACTTCGACTTCGATAAATGTCGGCTCTTCCGCGCTCAACATGTCATCCCTAAATTCTAAACACATTTTCTTTAGCAAAGAATCCGAATATTCGCATCTCACTCGAAATTCGTCGGCGACATTTAAATCGCTCAGGCATTGAGGACATATCAGGTTGGGAAATTGATTTTCATTTATCGTGACTCCAGTGCAGAGCGTCACTTTCTGCAAACAGGACATTTCTCCGTTCATTTCGGACAGAGGGATGCTCTCGTCGTTATTCGTTAGACATATTCTGCAGAGTGAGCTCAGATGAGCCAGACTTTTCTTAAATGAATCTATAACTTCTTGACTTTCCATATTTTGAGATCAAGCGCCAAATACTTTTTTTTGTAATACAATCAAGATGTTTTCTATCCTAATAGATTACCGGTGCGAATTAACATATAAATAACATTGAAATATTTATAAATTAGAAAGAAATATTTCCTTTCAGATATTTTGCTCGATTACAACCCGATCTGTACTAATAAATACTGCCATTTATCCGCATTTGACATTGACAAGTGGTTAACCTAAACCTTTTTCTTCTTCTTCTCGAATAATGGACGTGAACTCCAACATATGAAGATAATCAGCTGTTGACCCGGGAAAAACTTTTGTTATTTGTAAAGAAAATTAATTTTCGCGTTTCATTTAGATTGAGTTTATTTCGGGTTTTTTCTACCCTCTAAATTATTTTTACATATTTCATATTATTTCGTAGTTTTTTGTATATTAGTAGTAAGGGGAGTAGCCCTTTTTATCTTACCATCCATTCAATTTCCATTAAATCTTTTGGGTTCTCGGTACACCAGCTTCAACGCAGTCCCTGCGAGAATATAAGTTACCTTTGTTTTTATATCCTGCATATCTCGTCAATCGTCATCTCACAATTAAGGGATATGCTATCATCATTACCTCGTCCTATCGTCATCTCACAATTAAGGGATATGCTATCATCATTACCTCATCCTATCGTCATCTCACAATTAAGGGATATGCTATCATCATTACCTCGTCCTATCATTTTACTTGGAGATATAAAATCACATTACTTAGCATGGACATCACACAGCACATGTAGATTTGAAACTGAATTCATGAATATTTTGGACTACTTTGAATTACGTACTGAATGATGGTTCACCTACCCGATTAACGGCACCGAATCAAAGTTTAAAAGCAATAGATTTCTCAATATTTTCAGCCACATTAGCGTTTATGTCATCGTGAAATTTAGTCCATGATGTATCATTTCCTTCATTTACACTGTAAATTGCTAATCTGCATTGCGGAGGATGGTGGAAGAAAACGAATCGTGAACTAAGTTTCTAATATGTGTGACACCGGCGGTTGTCAATAAGAATATTGTTTAACTTAGACATAACAAACTTAGTAAAGAAACATGAATTGTACTGGCAAAGATTTTTCAAAAAACTCATCGCTGCATATAAAACTGACGCGTAAAATATTTATAAATAAAATGATAAATAATGTAATACAACATTTATCGGTTAAACCGTGTCCTTATATTAAAAATTCTCAATTCATGGAAAATGTTTCACATTTTATTCAAATATATTTAAGGTTTATAATAAATTTTAAAACGAAATAAGAAAAATATTTGTGTTTTAAAATATGGGATTGTAGTCATTATTGCATGATGTAAGAACGGGTACTTTTCTCAAGGGCGACCATGATTTCGCAGCTCAATCAAAAAATATATTATACATAGTTGAATTTTTTCATGCCAGACACGTGGTGTTTTTGCTCAACCCTTTCGGGAGGAAAGGGACCGAAAAACAACGGAATCTATTAAAAAATATTCCACCTACTCGACACCCTGTGGATCATCATCAACTAAATGTTTAGCCCGCCTTGATTGACGACCTGCTACAGACTATGAAAAAAACTGTAATTCAGCTCGCGATTGAATTGTTATGCGTCTGTGGCTGGGCACATAGTTGGAATTTAAGATTCTCTCAGAGCTATTTTTTTTAAATGAACCCACTTTATTCCCACCACTCCACAAGCTGTTATGGGAGACAAACTAAGTTCCCATCCGGTGCGATCTACACTAGAATATCGAAAGTGTATGTTTGTACTGTATTAGGTGACGTCACTTAGTGATAAAGAAAGAAATCCTGAAACTTTAAATAAAATAACCTGGCTTAACATGAAAATAACCTGTTAAGCAGATGATATAGTTTTCAAGGAAGCACTATATAACTTGAATATGGGGTCAAAATGAATGGTGTATGCGTCAATAACATCAGGTACGCAGGTGATAGTTGCTCTGGCAGACAGTATTGACGACCTTCAAACGCTTATAGATAGAATTAATGAAGCCGGTGTGAGGCTGGGGCTGAACATGAACGTGAGTAAAACTAATTTCATGGTGTTTGGCCGGCAGGAGCACGTCTTACATTGAACGATGCTGATATAGAGAGAGTGAAAAAAATTAAATACCTTGGAAGTATTCTAATGGAAGACCTCGACCCAGAAACCTAAGTCAAGTGCAGAATTGAATCATCTCGTGCGACTTTTAATAAAATGAGAAGCGTATTCTGCGATGATAACCTCAACTTAAAACTTCGACAACGGTTAATCAAACGCTACGTTTGGTCAGTGTTATTGCATGGAGTGGAATCATGGACCCTCAAAGTAATATGAACCGACTGGAAGCATTCGAAATTTGGATGCAGCGGAGAATGCCACGGATACCCTGGACGGATATGGTCAGCAACACAAGGGTTCTTCAAAGAGCCAAAGTTGATAGAGAGTTGCTGACTAATATTAAAATCCGAAAGTCTTACTTGGGCCATGTACTTAGAGGAGCAAAGTACAAATTACTGCTCCTGATCATCCAAGACAAAATAGAAGGCCGAAGAGGTGTTGGCAGGAGGTAAATCTCCTGGCTCCGCAATATACGTGATTGGACTAGCATAAGGGGCGTTGGAGATCTTTTTCGGGCTACCGGAGATAAAAATATCTACTCTCAAGTGATATTCAACGTTGGGGGGGACCTGACATGACACAAAAAAGCAGATTATATTCGACTTGTTCTAGCTTCGGGAGAGGGTATAGCCGATCGAACGGAGGTAGAGCCGATCAATTGCCATTTTGGACATCATGATACTACTTCGTTTCCCACTCCGAGACATGAACGTAGAGCTGTAAGGATGACGGATGATAGAATCTATTCTATTACAATCCAAGCTTGACCGGGAACATGTATGTTTAACCAACCTGATTTCTCCGAGAAAAGGCGCTCTCTGTACCAGCAATCAACAGTTAGTAGATAGCTCTCAGGATGTAAGTGTTCGTCATCATGGCATGTTGAATAGCCAGTATCACAATAACGGACCACGCCATTGCCACATAAATGACTGGAGCCTGCGCTCGGAAATGGAACTGGCTCCAATTAAAAATCCTCCAGTCTGCCTCGTCGCTTGAAGCCGAAGCTTTACTCACCGGCTACTTCACATCAATAGCTGAAGCCAAGTAAACCACTTAAAACTTAGTTGTTTTTTATATTTTATTTTTATATGGATTGATCTATTATATTCATATATTCCTTGTTATAATTAATAAATGGTGTAATTCACTGACCATAATATTTTATTCGCTAAACACCTATACATCATTACTACATAGAACGATAATATTAAATTTGAATACTTCGTATATTAGATTAAAATTAATAAGCTTTACACAATATAAAGTTAAAGACCTGAATCAAACTTTTATATCGACCTTTTGCCATCACTTGACACTGGCGTATACTTCTTCATATACATGAGTTCATTGCCATTATTCAAGAAGAAGAAGAAGACCTTTTGCCAATTTATTGCAATTTAGATCGCAATTGGGCAAAATTTTCAAATAATAGACAAAGTAATTGATTTGAAATCAAAGATGGAAAAATAATTGTTTATGAAAAAAATATTTTGACAGAAGATTTTGACAGTTATCAAAGTGATTTAGATACGAATTGTTGCTTTTGATATTTTTTATGAAATTTCGGAATTTGTGAGATAAAACCACATATGTAAACATTCCATTTCATTTGAATATAGTTTTTCAACCTTAAAATGAAAACAGAAATAGAATTAGAAGAAATATTTGTTAAAAATTCAACAAAACTCAACTGGTTATGTCGAGTCTGTCTGACTGAGGATACAGAGAAATCGATTTCATTATTCGACGCAAGAAATACTTGTTCACCCCTGTCAGAGAAGATAATGCTCTGTGCGCGAGTCAAGATACAGAAGGACGACGGACTGCCGAGCATCATGTGCGAAGAGTGCTCCCGGCAGCTGGACTTGGCCGACCACTTCAGGACCAAGTGCGAATATTCAGACGCGATACTGAGAAGGGTTTTCTTAAAAAGTTACAAGTGCAACGGGGAAAACACAGAACTTTTAATAAAATCGGAAAAAAATAATGAATTTTCTTCAGACTGTGATTTTTTCTCTGCTAAAATCAGTGAAGATTTAGATTACGCACCGCGTACGACGAAAAAGATAAGAAAGAAAAAAATATCAAAGAAAAAAAGTAAAATAAAAAAAAATAAAAAAACCAGTGTCGAAAATGATGAATCTCAAGTGAAAATGGAAAATAATATCTCAAGTTGCGAGCTTCAGCTTCTCGCTGAAGGGCCTCTTGACAATATCTCGATTGAACAAGACCTTAACGGTATTGAAAAGAAAGTAAAGAAAAGAAAAATGAAGAAATCCAAGGGCAAAGATAACCTTGCGGCCGTATTAGAAACAAATGGTTTGATTATTAAAGAAGAATTAGTGGATTCAGAAAATTTGCACGAGAAAAGAGGAATGGAAAATAATGATTCTAAAGGTGAAAAGACTCTAAACCGACAGAGTCTCCGTTGCCACTTGTGCGACAAACCGTTGAGTAATAAATACACATTGGAAAAACATATTAAAAGTATGCACGGGGAAGAGAGGAAAAGGAAAGGTATTACGGTTTCAGGATACGGGCCGACGAGAAGGTACCACTGCTCCGAGTGCGCGTACCTGACGCCGCGCAGTCAGAACCTCGTCTATCACATGCGGATTCACACGGGAGAAAAGCCTTACTGTTGCCAAGTCTGCAACCGAAGCTTCACGCAACCCAAAACACTCAACAGTCACTTGAAAACGCACAGCGACAAGATGGACTACACCTGCTCGGAATGTGGGAAACAATTCAAGCATCGAGAAGTTTACGTGCGACATAAGAATGTACACAGCGACATTAAGAAATACACGTGTAGTATCTGTGATAAATCACTTAAATCTGTCGACACATTGAAAGCTCATATGAATCGACATTATAATATTAAAAACTTTAGCTGTGAATTATGCGGAGGAACCTTTGTCACCCGAGTCGAGTTAATAAACCATTCCAAGCAGCATAGCGATGAGAAGAAATTCGCTTGCACCGTTTGTGAGTATCGTACCAACGTAAAGAAAAATCTCGAGAAGCACATCCTCCGACACACTGGAGAGCGTTCTTTTAAATGTGAGGTTTGTGAACACGCATGCTACACTATGTGTGACCTTAAAATTCACATGAGACGGCATACCAAGGAAAAAAACTACTCGTGTCCACTATGCGAGATTAAGTTCAGTAGAACCACTAGTGTTAATAGACACATGCTAAAATTTCACGGTATTAAATACAAGAGAAATGCAGATAGGAGATTTATTAAGTAATATTTTATATGATTTCCTCGTATAATATTATAGTTCATTATATCATACAAATTAGTGACAAAATAATAATTTCTAATTTATTATTTTTCCTTATATCATACACATATTCTTATTATGTAAAACTGACCTTCAAAAGAAATGCTTCCTAATCCAATACACCTCACAGATTGATGCAGCAGCAATGTAAGTGGTACAAGAAACCCTTTACAAAAGTTTTCAAGCATTTAATACAATTTTTATTCTTAACAAAGTTTGCAGACCTAAATGGTCGCTGCACGTACATCAGCCCTCCGAGAATTAAAGTTCTTTCATTACGTATCATATAAATATGAATGAATGAATCGAGGATCCAGAACAAATTTCAACTCACATAGCTTTGACCTAAACTCACCATATTCTGAGAAAATTTACACTATAAAGTGACTGAAAGGGATGAAACGATTGAAAGACTGTACTTGACTCGAAGGAATAACTCCCTCTCCTCAGAGCCTCACCAATTTATCCTTAATTGAAAACATCCGATCATAATAGCCATCTTGTCCTCTCATCGCATTGTTCTGCGAGGCACTCTACTCGTAAGCAGCATCACTCAACTTTTATACATTTTTCTATGAAACAAATTGACTACCATACAAAAACTTAAATACAAATTTTTCTCAATTTACAAGTTCCTGGTTTTACTTTTTTTTGACATTGTTAACTGACTCTACGAACGATATTTATGATCTGCTTTTAGCAGGCAATGAAAAGCGTACAAACAAAGATCTGCTTGAAGGGCAATACAGTAAAACTCCATTAATTTAATACTCAAGGTATCAAAAAAATTCATGAACACATTACGAAATTCATAAAAAACTTGTTAAGTTTGTGAATAAAAATATACATGTTTTTACATATTCCGCGAAAACAGATCAAAAAGACATAATTATAGTAATAAAAAAAAATTATGACGCAATTTATTATATGTGCCTACTGGAACAAAAATATAACAATTAGTTTTGAGGAATATTCGATGTATGACATATCACCGGGGGTTTCCCTCGTAACATATTAAGGTAGGATCTATAGTTTAGTGAATGCTGCGTGTATAGAGGGGCAGAATATTATTTGAAGTGAAGTTAAGTTCTAGACGCACAATAAGTACATGATTTGAAATGTCCATAAAGACCTAAAGTTCAAAGTGAGCCAACCAACTTCAGTATCTCCCGCTGCTGCTGTGTGACGCTGCCTGTATGTATCTCGTGGCTCGCGTAGGAGACAATACTGCGAGCTCTTGTGACACTGCTGGCCAGGGGCAATATATTGTACATGTGGGATGGGAAACAGGCAGCGGGCAGCGTGTTGCTCAAGATGCAGCCAAGAAGTTATAAAAAGGCTTGTGGTAATTTAGTTTTGTTTTTATGTTTATATGATCAGAAAGAGGCTAATTGTTTGCAATGAACAGTAGAGTACTATATGTGAGTGGACATTTAAAGTAATTAAGTAGATAAGTGAATAATTAAGGATTTCTGTATAATAAGACTGTGGTGATGGATGGAAAGATAGGATAATGTGCAGCAGTGCCAGAAATACACCTAAAGGTGCCAGCGAGGTTCGCAGCCCACTGTGCTTTGTCTCTGGTCTGGTGTAGGCGGTCAGAGGAGGATGGAGCTAAGAGTGGATGTGTGAAGTTTTGATAGTGATGTAACGAAAGCTCAAATTCAAACATAATCTGCTAAAGCGAAACAAAAGGCTGAGGGTCTGAAGAGATATAAAGAATGTCAGGAATGTGGTCTGGTGTAAATGAAACTGAAAGAGCAAATTTTAGGATATGGGAGCAATAATATCCAAGCTGTTACAGCAGGGGTAGGGTTCTGAATAATTGTGGTCGCGGGTGCATTGAGATTTAGGAAAATAGTGGCGGGCGAATGCCGGGTTTCTAAAAAAAACAAGATTTAAGTATTATGCGTTACATTTATCACATAATTACTAAATTATTATAAATCCCTACATTATAGTATAAATGTAAATTTTACATTTATACGCCTATGAGGGCACCTACGAAAAAAGCATTAAAAGGAAAACCATGCACATTTCTCCTTAGTTTGGATAAAACAGTAGTCTTCTTCCCAATCGTTGTTAATTGATAGGTTTGTTGTTTTTTACTTGGATTACTCATTTCAGGGTAAAATGTTTATGAGAAAAAATCAAACACGGTGACAACACGTGATGTGGCGCAACACTGCATTTAGACTGAACCAGTTACCAGCAGATAACATACATACCTTAACAAGTGCAGAAATTTGGCACTGGTAACCCTTGAACTCGTAGACGGTGGAATTAAAACATTTTCGTAAAATAACAAAAATGTTTATATATTTATGATTTCAACAAACAATATTATTAAAAAATACTTTTTTGATTTAATTGTTTTTTCGTTATTACTATAAATACTTTGTAGCGGGCGCATGCAAATAGCTGGAATGATCATTCATTGACTGTGTGTGCGTGCTTCTTGATACAGAGTGTTAACGAGGACCAGATATCAGTTCAGACCATTATCAAATGGCTTACGCAAAGAAATTACATCCGTGAGAAATTACAAGATGATGGGAAGAAATAGTGTGAAATCAAAGACAAGAATGGAAGGGTTTTGTCAGATGGTTTGTTCAAGATTGAAGGAACATTTCAATGAACTGTACAAGAGTAGTGATAGTAATAGAAATAACGGTAGCCTGGTACAGTTGAGAATGACGAGGATTCGGAAAATGTGAATAAGATTAGTCTAGAAGAAGTACGAATCGCTCTAAAAGGCATGAATTAAGGGGGATTAAGTGAGCACAAAATTGAGAATGTGCGGGGGTGAGCGAATGATCGAGTGACTGAGATAATTTATGTTAGGAATCTGACTACACTAAAAGTGATTGTTCCATTACATAAAGTTAAGGATGCAAGAATGTAGTGTGGAAGTTACAGAGCCATTAACTTTCTAAATGTAGTAAGTAAACTGTAAATGTGGGCTGCTCAGAGAGAATTTGTGGATCAGATTTTCTATTTGCTTATAATTATGGAAAAATATATGAAAAAAAAAAAAAAGTGTATTGTGCCTTTGTAGACTTTGAAAAAGTATATGACCATGTGATAAGGGGCGAGCTATGGAAAACATTTAATTAATCTGGTGTTTAATGTAAATTAATATGTGGTACCCCATCATTGTATGCTGAAAATAGAGCATGTATCAGAGTGAACGGTGCCTTAACTAAGTGGTTTAATATTTCAAAAGGGGTAAAGCAAGGATGTGTTATGTTGTCCTGATTGTTTAATATTTACATAAATTCACGTATAAAGGAACTACAGAAATCAATGATTGGCATACAAATGTCAAATAGAGATGTTTGCTTTATAGTGATGACATGGTGGTGTTTGTAAAGAATGAAGATCAATTGCAGAGTACTAACTTTGATGTATGGCAGTCATACTTGAATGTGGGGAAATACTGAAAGGAGTTGGATAAATGCTGTAGACATGCGTGCAGAAAAATATGCGGGGTGACAATGTATAACAGCATACGTGATTTAGTGACTAGGGGTAAATGTGAACTTAAGGCTGATGTATTGAGGAAGGTAACTCAGCTCAGACGTACTCAGAGTGTTGAGCATGTAGAATGAATGAAGAATAACTGTGAGTGGAAGGCGTAGTAGAGGAAAATGAAGGAAAGTATAGTTGGATCAATGAATGATATTTTGAAAGAAAGAAATGTTTATTCAGTGATAAGAGTTGTATGAATGTACAAGAGGCGAAATATCTGTGTTGAGATAGGAAAGTCTGGCGCTCTGCCCTCTTTGCCTACCTCAACAAGGAAACGGCATGATGGTGTAGACGAAAAACACAATGATGGCAGTGTTGCATTAGAGGTACGATATTCAAATTACCCCAATCGTGTTATGTGTCAAGATAGAAATATTTGGCACTTGCTTCTCTCTGCCTACCTTGACAGGGAAATGGTGTGATGGTACGTATGTATCTTAATTTATTACGGGATATTTATGTTTCATAAAGGCGTATGGTACAGCCGTAACATATAAAAGTATATCCATTCCGATCCAATCTAAAGGTATTGTAACATAACTCCGCAGGAGTGGACAGAAGCAGAAAGTCGAGCGCTTTGTAAATTATCTACAGCTTGCTATTCGGAAATACGTGTATTTGTGCCGTGAAGGTCTTGAAAGTGTTTCGAATTATAAAGTATAAAATATGTGAAATATAAAAACACGCTGGCAGAGAGCGTGAGTAACTATTACAGCGCAACCTGATTTGAGAACCTCTTCGTTGTCTGGTCTGCAATAAATAAAAATTCTTAGTCCGTATTTTACTTCATAACATCTGAACATATTAAAAAAATTATCAATGAATTGCTTTTTTATTCCACTGATTGCATTATTCCCCGCAACACGTGTTTCTACATCCATTCCGTCTGAAGAAAGTCTCCGGATAGAAGGTAGAAACACTCTAGCGGACATTAATTTAATTAGTAGAATAACAAAGACGTTTATTGTTAGAAGTTAAGAAGAAGAAGAATTTATTGTTAAATATTCTAATATGGAATCCACAAAGTTATAGCCGAAACCTTTGATAACATTGTTAATATTAAATTCTTTTTTACTCAAATTTACGAAAATACTAAATTTAAAGACGACACGACGTCCCGAAAATTACTTGAAATATTCAAAATTATAAAGTTAATTTACATTGAATAGGGTAAATGGAGATATTATCGTGATATAGGAAATATCGTGATAGTTTTTAAAAATGTTTCCATGGTATTACCTATCGCAGCAAGCTAGCGAGACACTGAAAAATGTGCACTCGGACGGCCGTGAAGTTGGCCGCAAAACTTGTAGTCGGTGATCTGTCAAATCTTATCGTAGTGTAATGTGTGTTTGTCGTCGAGGATTTTTAACAATTTTTTGATAAAAACAACAAGGTAAGCGCTAGTTTTTCTTGCGTTCGTCATAGATGAGACTCTCCTCAATAGATGAGGGGCGTTGTTCATGCTGTACAGTGGGTATTAATCTAACGAAAGCTTATTTCCAACTGACCCGTTTGTTAGGCTATTTTCCGCCCTGCCACCTTTGTGTGACCAAGGTGGCAGGGCGGAATTTGGAAATTATTAATAAAATATGTATGTATTTTGGCAGGCTATGGCACATATCTTTGAGATTATATGAGCATATTTTTTTTTCAATATTTTATACAATAAAAATATCACGATAATACGTCATTACATATTTTTTGTTTAAGATGTCACGAGCGCCTAAAAAACTAAGACAGTATGCGCTTTCAGATATCCAAAATGGTTGTCGAAGACCATTCTACTATATGCAGCTTGGAAAGCAACTGGAGTACCCTGGAGCACTGTCAAGGACTATAAGGTGGGCCCAAGATTAGACCCCTGGGGAGCACCTGCGTGAACAGTGAAATAATTGAAGTTGTGCATTGCACGTGGAATCGCTTCCTTTCAGTAAGATATTATGATAGCAACCTTAGTACGTTTTATATATTTCATTATAAAAATGAAAAAGTATAAATATATATATTTTTAAATACACGGTACAGCGGAAATATGTTAGGGGAAAAATGGGTTTCCTCAGAATAAAACTCCTTTGATTTAGAATATAGATTTGTACATATTTATTTATGCATAATAAAACATAGACAATAGCCGTAGGAATCTTACAGATCTTAAAATATATCAAAAATAATTTCTCAATAATTGAATCCAATCAAGTAACAATGACACAAATAATAGAAAACAAACACATCGGTTTTAAATCATCGGAATCAATTTTAAAATTTCCCCCTAATACTGCATTGTATTGTTTACTCAAAGATAAAGTCCATTTCACGCCTCGAAATAAACTACCATAAGAACATTGTAAAACATACTTCGTTATTTAGAACAAAATTCATTTTGTAGATTGTTCACGTTTGGAAATGAAGTCAGAAAATGCTAAAGGTGGGCTGGGCTTACTCTTCTGAAAATAAAGTATTGTAAAAACCATAGGAACATTCTTGGACCTTTGTTTATATTCCGTAGACAGTTTATGTTAGTGACAGTTATGAGAATTCAGTACTCCTGAAAATTTCTCGTCAAAATAAAACACACATTATTATTTGAAGTTAGTACAGTGGTGAGAGCTACAAGAAAAATTCAATGAGGATGGGCTCGATACAGGGTGGACCACGATCTGTTATGTACAAAGTGGCTCTAGAAAATTCAATGAGAGAATGGGCTCGATACAGGGTGTACCACGATCTGTTATGTACAAAGTGGCTCTAGAAAAAGCAATGCCAACAATTTACAGTAGTGGTTCTCAACACTACAAAAATTATGTTTAATTAGCTTGTAATTAAAATTTAAAAATGTATGTGGAAGTTTCTTTACTTCAATAAGTAAAACATTTGTATTTTAATATATGGAATAAATCTGAGGGTTAAATAAAATAATTCAACACAAACTGACAATCTTTTATTCCTATTCAACAATTTTATATTGTTATATACATTATTACAATACACATACATATTAGTTAGCCGAACCCGAAGCAGAAGTATTGTTCGAGATGGCCGCTTATTTGGCTGGCTAACCTGCATAGGAAACTATTACAAAGTAAACAGTTCCACGAAATACCGGAGAATTCTGTCCACATGTCTGCAGCAGATGTGGGAGGAGATGCTGGAATAACTGTGTCAGTCAATCGTCCCTTGCAGACGGAAGGAGGCCATCTAATGTCGGTTACAATTATTAAATAATCACAATTTAATGTTGAAAATCATTTGAGGCATGAAACAAAGCTTAACAATGGATACCAAAAGAATTGAAGAGCTGGATATAAAACCACTTAATCAGCTTAAGTTATTTAATATTTTATTTCTAGAACACTATAAACACTCCTGCGTTTCACCAAAATATATTAATTAGGAGTCTACCAGTTTGGCTTGCACTTAAGGATTAACCTAATTTCCTCTTTATGAGTACCCTAACATCTTGGCTGCTAATCAGAGGCAACAGTCTTAAAATTGCTTTGGGTTTTTCCATAACTATCCCGTTGGATTTACCATCCTATATTATTATAACTCGGTGTTAATACACATCTCTGTGCTGGGTGTAAGAATAATTTTACAATATGATACTTTGAACACAGAGTGGGGTAGGACCAACAGCCCCGAGAGGCTGATTCTGGCGGAAATTGTGAATGGCAAAAGTAACTGAGGCCGAGCACCCATCTGATGGAATGACCATAGATGGGTTGTTCCGGGAGAGGGATAGATAGATAGATGATGACCGTGGTACGCTGATCATGATCATGATCCCCAGAATTAAGGGAACGACCGACAAGGTCTAATTATAATTTTGAAATAACCGAGATACCAGACCAACATTGCCGGTAGCAATAATCTGTTGAATGCGAGATTCATTATTTACGATTTTAGATATTTATTTGAATTAATTAGTAGCGCTTAACGGGTTAAAAATAAACTGCTCTCCAGAAAATATTATATTATAAAACAGCGCTACACAAGACTTGTTCATTTTTATTTTGATAAGTTTTAGATGTGGTAATCGTATCATAATAAACATTGGTGAAACATTAATTAAACGGAAGTGTTTTCTAAATATAGTATAATGTCACCACAACAAAGTAAACTTATTATTGCAAAAAGAGGTCATTATACTTTTATTTTTATCAAAGATTTTGTTTGGCTTTTACTTTATGGAACTCTTTTTAAATTAAATATTCAATAATAAATTACTTTATTATTCCATTAATCCCAGCTACACATGTTTCTACCTCCTATGATGAAGCACTCTTCAGGTGGCACTGGTCTCGTAACAATCCGGGACCATTCCACTTGAAGAGTCTCGGGATTAATGTAATTAGTGGAATAACATTAATCCCAGCTACACATGTTTCTACCTCCTATGATGAGGCTCTCTTCAGGTGGCACTGGTCTCGTAACAATCCGGGACCATTCCACTTGAAGAGTCTCGGGATTAATGTAATTAGTGGAATAAAAAACTAATTCCTTGTGATATATTCTAATTTTATTTTTTTAAGCAACTGCAAAAAAATATACTGTTAATTAAATAAGCTATATTTGAAGCAAAACGTGGTGACTTATTTTTTCTAAAGTCTACAGTTTTGGTTACAAGTGGTCTAGGTGTAGGTGTCCAGCTCCTCAAAGAACCATATATTCCACGCTGCCACCATATATTTCTATAACTTGATATTTATAACTTGATATAAATTTCATTCTTATATAGATATGTAAACAAAAAATAATGTTAGCACTTATTTCCTGCTTATTCACATTCTAAGCTCACACGTTTATAACTGTAACCAGATCTTAACCGTTTAAAGATATAAGAAATATTTCAGTTGATAATAAAATAATTTCTATGAGATATTACCATAACGGTACGGTGGCAGCAAACCTGGCAACAGATTACAAAAGGAATTTAAACTTATTTTAAGCTACGTTACAGCAACTAAACAACTTCATATTTTTCTGGAATGAACATCTTTTCTATGGAGAACTTGACCGTGTCGCCAGGAGCGCCGCTCTCGGAGACAGAGACTACGGTGTCGGCATTGATGTTGGTGTACGGGGTCTCCGACGTGAAGGACACTTGCAGTGGTAAGAAATCATTCGGCACTGATGACGCGACACTGAAATAACATCATCGAATATCAAATACTTATTGAATACGTCTCGACATCAAAAATAAACATGATAATTGAAACCTTTCATATGCAGTTTAGATCCCACCACCAGCCACTGTCATGCGGAACAAAATAAGTCCCAATTAAGCACAATCGACACATGATCCAAATCGTCTTTATTTATTATGAGCATCACGTCAAAGAAAAATGAATGTAGACATCAGAAACTGTGGAGTGTCTCGTATGAAAGAAAGATGAATACAGACGTCAGAAATTAATACATGGCTTAATTAAACATTATTGGTAAAATGAATATCGGAGTGTTAATATGGTTTGGACATGTGGAAATAATAAATGAAGAAAGAATGACTAAACAAATATACAAGTCAAAAGTGAATGGTGTGAATGAACAGATACACTAAGAAAAATGTGGATGTACCATGTGAACTGGATTTTGAAAGTAAAGTGAGAAACACAAATACGAGGCATATCCAGAAAGTAAGTGTACTGAATTTTTGTAGGTTACAATTTTTTTTATTTAAACAAAAAAATTACGTGGTTACCGTAAGCTATTTTTCGACATAGTCGCCATTCCTCTCAATGCAGGTGGTGAAGTGGGGTATCAACTTTTTGATACCTTCCTTGAAGTAGTTTCCCGCCAACGCCTCCGTCCACTTCTCCACCTCCTCCTTTACCTCCTCGTCGGTTGAAAACCTTTTTCCACCCATGTGCAGCTTCAGGAAGGTAAAGAGATAGTAATCTGAAGGTGCTAGGTCAGATGAATGCGCGGGATGGTTCAGGACATCCCATTTAAACGAGGCGAGCAGTTCCGTCTGGCATTGTCGTGCAACAGGCAGACTCTCTTTGTCAGCATGCCTCTCCTCTTGTTCTGAATCGCCCTCCGCATTTTTTTTAGGATCTCACAGTATTTTGCAGAGTTGATGGTCTCCCCTTGAGGCATATATTCAATTAAAATTATGCCTTGACAGTCCCAAAACACGGATGCCATGTTTTTATTGGCTGAAATTGTGGTTTTGAACTTTTTGGCGGAGGGTGAAGAGGTGTGACGCCACTGTTGAGACTGCCTTTTGGTTTCAGGCGTGTAGTGTGCAACCCAAATTTCATCTCCAGTAACGATGGAGCGGAGAAATTCATCTCCATGGAGTTTGCAGCGCCTCAAAAACTCTTGCCCGGCCTCCACTCGATTCAACTTGGCGGGAGATGGGATTGACATTTTTCACGAAATGTGTTGTCGCGTCGACACATTCTCAACGTACTGACCTCGAACCGGTCTCGTTGCGGAGAGGAAGGGTCAGGCTACACGGAAGTGTAGCCAACATGTCGAAAATAAAATCCATCCGGTCGTGAGAGCCTCAGTACACTTACTTTCTGGATACGCCTCGTACTAGGAGATAGTGCATGATGAAATTTATGAATGTAGAGGAAAGAAAGTAATGTGGAGATATGTTATCTCTGCGTATGTAGATAGGGATACGATGTGATGATATTTATATATGTATGTATAAAGGAAGGATCAAAGAGACACTCTGGAGGTGATGAGATCAGGTATCATATACTCACGTGAACTCCAGCGTCCCAGTCTTCTGCGTGGAGTCCACCAGCGGCACGTTCCACTGCAGCATGTTCCTCCCCTTGAGGTGGTTGTACGCCCCGTCGCACTCATTTACTATAGGCACGCAGCTCATGCTGTATGGGAACAGATATTTTGTATTATTCTGCATTCCTCTAAAATATTTTATTTCATTTTATTATATCAACGGTCAAATGTCCTTTTTATACAAAATATTATAAATTCAACATTGAGATGTAAGCAGTGTTAAACAAAAGAAAAAATCAGTATAACACAACCCGACACAACAAAGCAAACTCATACGACTTACACAATTCATTCCACTTTGCATAAGTCCAAGAATGTTGTGAATGAAATTTAAAATAGGCATAACATACGTTTTATTCTAAAAAAATTATTTGTTTTTTCAATTAATCCCAAATTAGAGGTACACCACATTAGATGGTGACTTTTGTGTCACTCGAAACAAACTAAATTATATAATATACTCATATACCTATTTTCTATCTGGTACACACTTTTGTGTCATTAACACTTTCCTTACTGTGCTAAAAAATCACGCCAGTAACGGTGTTGGACACTCAGGGTACAGTAAACATGTATGTTTCAAACTAAAATTATGCAAAATCTGCTAGGTTATTTTTTGTTATTAGCTATAAAAATCATTTTATTATGTAATAAAATGTCGAATAATATAAAATAAGTGTAAGAAATGATAAAATAAGAGCTAAAACAGAGAGGCGACATTTCTATAAGAATATTATTTTTACGCTGCGTTGTTCGGTCTGCGCAACGTTCAGAATGCCCCTCTCCTGCGCATGCATGATAAGAGATTTCCAACCTTTTAATATTTTTTCATAAAATTATACAATAAAATGTAGCGTGTATTTTTTTAGCAATAAAACCATAATTCGAATAAAGACAATACATAACATATAAACAAAATATAAAATGAATATATACATTCAAAAATCAAGGTTTTAGGGTGAGAAATTTATAAAACCAAACACGAAATTCAAAATTATATATAAACAAACACGAAATTCAAATCAATAAAATATATGCAATTTGGAAAATATAAACACTACAGAAAATTAGAAAATAGGACAAACATATCATTTAATCAAAGTTTAATCCTGTGGAGAAAGTTATCGCAATTGGGGCACGAAACAACTTTTTTTCTATTCTACGTACTAAACACGCAGGTGTTTGACAAATATTGACAAAGATAGCTTTCGTGTTCGATTTCTGCCAGGTGCGAGCAATATTCCAATGAATTCATATAACTCTTTTGATATTGGTTGGTTCTTTTCTGAATGAATTCGATTTAAATGACGATTTGTTTCTTAAATATCACTTTTACCACCTCTTCATTTACAAACAGACAACACATATCTTTTATGGAATGTACATTTATACTTGAATTTCTCAGTCCAGAATCTTCGATGAGAATATTTGATACCCGACCGATGCCTCGAAGATTGAGGTGGTACTCGTAATGAACTCCATTCGAATCCATGTTTTGATGTAAATAATATTTCTTCGTCTTCTTCACTCGTCTCCAAATCAGAATATACTTCATCCTGTACCTCGACAAAATCTTCTGATTCTGATATATTGCCTGTCGCCTTAAATTCCAAATCGCTATCATCGCCGTCGATATTTCCAATTATTATATTTTTGAAAATGAAATAATAAATAAAATGTACATTTATTATAAAAAGAGTAATGGTACAATACGAGGGCGGTCCGATAAGTACTTAGCCTCACCGCCCGATGGCACCACTATCGCAAGAGCAATTTTTTATCGCGTAGTACATTCTCGTTGACAGCTACTGTCAAAATTTCAGCCGAATCGGACGCGTAGTTTTGTTTTGACCGCGTGTGGAAGCGAGCGTGTCCGCGGATTTGAGAAAAATGGAAAAAGAGCAATATCGGTCGGTGATTCGATTCTTGTTTTTGAAAGGGAAATCGCGCAGCGAAATCAAAGAGCGCTTGGATGCTGTGTACGGTGACTCTTCTCCTTCGATGGCGATCGTCAAAAATTGGTTTAACGAGTTTCAACGTGGTCGCACGTCGGTTTTTGATGAGCCACGCCCAGGTGTCCCGAAAACGGCTACCACGGAGGATAACGTGACAAAAATCCACGATCTCGTATTGGCAGACCGCCGATTGAAGGTGCGCAAGATATCTGAGACAGTAGGCATCTCAAAAGACCGCGTGGGTCATATCCTGCATGAAGTATTGGGCATGAGAAAACTGTTGGCACGATGGGTGCCGCGTTTGCTCACTCCGGACAACAAGCGCAACCGTGAGACCACTTCAGAGCAGTGTTTGACGATGTTTAAGCGCAATCCGAAGAAGTTTCTGCGTCGTTTCGTGACCGTCGACGAAACATGGATACACTGGTACACACCCGAGACCAAGAAACAGTCGAAACAGTGGACTTCACCCGGCGAACGTGCTCCGAAGAAGGCGAAGACTGTCCTATCGGCCGGAAAGGTGATGGCCACCGTTTTCTGGGATTCAAAAGGTGTGATCTACATCGACTTCCTGGAGAAGGGCAAAACGGTCACAGGGCTCTACTATGCCGAATTATTGGGCCGATTCGACGCCGAATTGCAGAAAAAATGGCCCCATTTGGCGAAGAAAAAAGTGCTCTTCCATCATGACAACGCACCGGCTCACACCTCCGCCGTCACCACGGCCAAATTGGTAGAATTAGGCTACGAACTGCTGCCCCATCCACCGTATTCTCCGGATTTGGCCCCGTGCGACTTCTTTTTGTTTCCAAATTTGAAATAGTCACTCGCCGGGCAGAAATTTGAGTTGAATGAGGAGGTTATCGCTGCCACGGAGGCCTACTTTGCAGACCTCCAGAAAACGTATTTTTCAGACGGGTTAAAGAAGTTGGAGCATCGCTGGGTCAAGTGTATCGAACTCAAAGGAGATTATGTTGAGAAATAAATCGCCACTTTTCCAAAAATTTTGTTATTCTTTTGTAAGCTAAGTACTTATCGGACCACCATCGTATAACATACCAGATAAAAAATGACAATAGAAAAAACATACCAGATAAAAATAAAAAATAACAATCAGGATTATAAAACTGGTGACGAACCCCTGGAACGGATGTAAATCTGTCTATATGAACTGTCAAAAAAGAATGAGTCATACGCAGGTGTTTGACATTTCGTCAATTCGCGATTTAATATCATTAATTTCTGTTGATTTAACTATGAATGTTTTGTTTCCTAATGACATCCTTCAAATCATAGAGGTTTCGATGAGGAATACATAAAGTATTAGGTAAAGCGGAAAGAAATGACAATTTTTTTTGATGCGACAAAAAATTGATTTAAACAAAAACTATACAATATTATTCCGTTAAATAATTACCGTTGTTACCGATGATCTTCCTCCACAGAATAGGCAGTTTTTTAATACCTTATTCGTAAAATTCTGGCGGTTTTACGGTAAAATATGACTCCAAGTGATTTCGGAGTTGTTCGACACTCGTAGATTTTTTATCTCGAAGCGAATGTTCCATCGACTTAAAAAGATGGTAATCCAAAGGTGCAATATCAGGTGAATATGGTGGATGCTGCAGAACTTCTAAATCTAGCTCTCTTATTTTGTCCTGCGTAATCCTTGCTGCGTGTGGTTTTGCATTATCATGTTGTAGAATTCTTCTCTGATTCTTTACTAAAACTGATCATTTTTTAAGCAGTTCTGCCTTTAATCTTTTGAATTGGGGACAATACACATCTGCTGTAACAGTCTGACCAGGTGTTAGTAATTCATAATGAATAACTTCCAAAATATCCCACCAAACACAAAGGAAAACGTTTTTCAGAGTCAATGTCGGCTGAGGGGTAGACAGATGTACCTGATTCGTCGAAAACCATTGTTTTTTGTTTTTTTTTCTCCTCGGATTGGTGTGAAGGACCCACTTCTCATACCCAGTAACAATTTTTCTAAGAAACGGATCAGTTTCATATCTGGAGAGTGAAGATGAACAGATTGTTATTCGTTGTTCCATGGCCGTTGGAGAAAGTTCGTGCGGCTTCCAAATTCCTTGTCTATTTTGTTTTCCGAGCCTTTTCAAATATTAGGTCCTTACATATGAAATTGGCGTTTTGTTTGGGAGGAACATAAAGTTGATTTTTTTTTAATATAATATATTTATTTAATCAAAGTATGTACCATTGCTATCTATGTACCTTTGCCATCTCATAGGTAGTTCATCGATCCCTTTACTAAAAAAACCATTCGGACGGGAATCAATAAAATCTTTGAAGTCGGTTTGGACTGCCCCATCGGAGTTGAATTTTTTCCCTTGCAAGAAGTTATCCAAATTTCGAAAAAAATAGTAATCTGTTGGGGCAAGGTCCGGAGAGTACGGTGGATGTCTTAGACATTCCAATTGAAGCTCTTCTAATTTGGTAGCCGTCTGTTGTGCAGTGTGTGGTCTAGCGTTATCATGAAGCAGCAGTGGCCTAGAGCGATTAACCAGCCTCGGTTGTTTAGCAGCTAGCTTTTCCATCATGGTTTGCAGTTGCTGACAATAGACATCTGCCGTAATCGTCTGGCCAGATTTAAGAAAGCTGTAGTGAACGACACCAGCACTAGTCCACCAAACGCTCACAAGTAACTTTTTTGGAGTCAATTTTCGCTTGGGGCATGGTTTGGCTGGTTCGGCAGGGTTCAGCCATTGCGATGAGCGCTTCCGATTATCATACAGGATCCACTTTTCATCACAGGTAATGATTCGATTCAAAATCCCTTCATTATTGTGCCGGTTGAGTAATGCAACGCAGCAGTCAACGCGCGTTTGTTGATTTGCTTCACTCAATTCGTGAGGTACCCACCTTTCAAGCTTTTTCACCTTCCCAATTTGCTTCAAGTGGATTAAAACAGTTTTATCACTAACACCGCAGCCTGCAGCTAACTCGGACGTGGTTTGCGATGGATCCGCTTCCACAATAGCCTTCAATTCTTCATTATCAACTTTGGTCTCCGGCCGTCCACGAGGCTTGTTCTGCAGGTCGAAATTTCCAGAACGAAAACGTTGGAACCAAAAACGCACTGTGTTTTCTTTTGCGGCACCGTCGCCATACACATCATTAATCCTTCGAGCCGTTTCTGCAGCACTGGTGCCACGGTGGAACTCGTACTCGTAAATAACGCGATATTTCAAGTTTTCCATTTTGTAAACTGAGTGACGCAAAGAAAAAAAACAATTGAGGAAAAAACAAATGAATTATAATTTTCGAAACACAAATACTTGAGTAAATAGCTGTATAAATTTGAATTTGGAATTCCTAACCAAAGAGAAGATATTTGAGATCAAAGTTGCCAGTACGGCAAAACGCCAATTTCATATGTAAGGACCTAATAGTTCTTCACTATTGATCATGGACAACCGATATCTTGTGACAATTCCTTGATAGTTTTACGCGGATCGGACCTCACTAATGAGTTTAAAGTGTCATCATCGATTTTAAGAGGTCTTCCTATTTTTGGTTTGTCCTTCGATTCCCTTTCACAACTTTCAATTTTTTGAAACCATCTTTGGCACTTCCGAGGATTCAAGATGTCTATAAATATCGCAGATGGTCTGGGTAGCTTATTTTGACTTCAATCCTTTATCGAATAAAAACAGCATAAAATACCGCAAATGTGTCTCTTTAATCTCTGGCTTTTGCAGTTTTGTACTTTAGACCAAAACCAAAAATAAATATCAAAACAGAAAGGATATTAATAGAGCTTCAAAACGATACCAACCACGACGTATTAACCCAACGGTAACTGGTGGCAAACTGGTTTCAACGTGACGCCTAATGAAAATTGTCATTTCTTTTCGCTTTACCTAATATAAAGACCGTGCAAGCAGTATATTTCGAGAAATTAAATAAAATGTAAGTCCTGGTCACGCGCGTCCGATCATAGATAGGCAAGGGTTAAGTAAACAGTAACCTAAATCCAAGAGTGGTCTCACTCTAATGTTTTGTATAAAGTGCGCATTAATGCTATTAAGTTACCACCGGCAAGGCAATTAGACCTAACCAGGCTGGCCATCGAGGTAGTGTAGTGTGTAGGGAACTCACGGCAGAGGGATGAGGATGGTGAGGTCCTGCAACACCAGGTGGGAGTGGTCAAGCTCGTATTCTATGTTCACGTCGCAGCCTCCCTGCCCATTATCTGATGTCCAGAAGTTCACTGCAAGAAATTCATAATAGTTAAGATGTGACAGCTATTCCGAGAGTATTAGAATTGTACAAATATATTTTTTACAAGTATTGTACAAATATATTTTTGTTTTTATTTTTTCCATATTATTTTTTTGTACGTTAGGGACTTGGATCTCCTGAGCCTCGGTCTGTGACATGTTTGTATTATTGTATGGCAGGTAGTATACATTTTTTGTACATGATTCATGTTAATGTTTATACTTTTTGTGACAAGTTTTAATTTGAGAATTACTATCGTAACTATTTTTAAAAAGACCGTACATTGTAATAAAATAAATAAATATACACAATCTATTCACCTAATGCCATTCCTATCTATTCCTCACCATTTTTTGCCAGCATGCACATTTAAACTCCAGGATTTTGCCAATCCAACAGATTTTGAGGTGTTTTATTTGTCTTGTGGTGTCATATTTCAAAATAATTTGCCAGGAATATTATATTCTGTATTTGTTTAATCACTTAAATGCCATAAGCGAGTCAACTCACAAAATGAATCCCAACAATATATACGCCATAGTACAATAGTACACTCACGCATACCGAGTCATCTAGTAATATTGACAGAAATACAAAAAGGCATATTATATAACCAATTTGTAGTGTCATCTGATGAGTATTAATCACTTAAATGCCATAAGCGAGTTAACTCACAAAATGAATCCCAACAATATATACGCTATAGTACAATAGTACATAGTACACTCACGCATACCAAGTCATCTAGTAATATTGACAGAAATACAAAAAGGCATATTATATAACCAATTTGTAGTGTCATCTGATAAGTATTAATCACTTAAATGCCATAAGCGAGTTAACTCACAAAATGAATCCCAACAATATATACGCTATAGTACAATAGTACAATAGTACATAGTACACTCACGCATACCAAGTCATCTAGTAATATTGACAGAAATACAAAAACGCATATTACTCGTATATAACCAATTTGTAGTGTCATCTGATAAGTATTTGTAAAAGTTTATACTTTTTCAATAAATTATTGAATAAATACTTTTTTTCACAGTTGTGAGGTAGCCACAGGTTGTCCCAATAAAATATTATGTTTATTAACCCGAACAAACGGGATATGCATTATGATTAAAACATTTTGTTAGTTTTATACAATATTATTATGATGTTATCCTTTTTTTGTTCTTTTTTATGAGTTTTTGGCAGACATTGTATCGCTGATGGGCAAGATCGAGGGGCAGCGTGGTCCTGGTAGAAGGCAAGCATCTTGGCTGCGCAATATAAGAGACTGGACGGGGATGGGGCGTATGGAGGACCTGTTCCGGGTTGAGCAAGATACAGAAGCCTTTGCTAGAGTGATTGCCAACGTCGGGGGAACCTGATCGGGCACGACAAGAAGAAGAATTGTATCGCTATAGTATGTCAATGAAATTTGATGAAGTTGAACCGTTCCTTTATTGTACCAGAAGAAAGATAATGAATTTTTATTTTGTTTTTCTGTTCTGACAATCTTTTGTTTTGTTGTTGAATTTTAGTGACTATTATTGTGGGTGATTTCACAAGATAAACAACGGTAAATTAGTTTTATAATGATAATGGATACTTTTAAGTTTTATCAACCGAGATGAACATTTCAGGCAACCTGCTGAATCTGGAGTTTGAATTTCTCGATGAAGCAGGTGAAATATATAATAATAAATATATAATCTTGTGAAACATTAGATTCTCAATTATCCGGGGTGATGGATAAAAACAATGCCAATGATAAAGTACTCATAAAAAAGATGGGAAAATTTAAATTAGCCTCATAATTATCGAAAGCCTCAGGTTTGACTTTGAGGAACTCCGTATAAGAAAAATTTTCAATTAAAAATATAACTTTATAATTCCACTAATATTGATCTCCGCTACACTTGTTTTTACCTCCTATCTTGGAGGCTCTCTTCAGGCGGAATTATCTCGGTTTGTTACGAGAGTAGCGCTTAGGTAAAACCGGTGTCATGTTACATCGGAAGTGTGTGTGGTCTACTGACCCGAAGGAAAAATATTTAAGAGAGGTGAAACCTTGTTGTACTCTGGTTATTTATCACTTTATGTCTTTGTGTATCTCTAATGTTTCTCAATTAATTCTTTTATATATTTATTGTGACATACACTTGTACGTAAAACTTGAACTTGTTTGTTAATAAATAGACAACACTTGTGTTCTCACATTCTATTGCCTGTTTCTTTGCCATTCCAATATACGAGGCATATCCAGAAAGTAAGTGTACTGAATTTTTGTAGGTTACAATTTTTTTTATTTAAACAAAAAAATTACGTGGTTACCGTAGTACATATGTAAGCTATTTTTCGACATAGTCGCCATTCCTCTCAATGCAGGTGGTGAAGCGGGGTATCAACTTTTTGATGCCTTCCTCGAAGTAGTTTCCCGCCAACCCCTCCGTCCACTTCACCTCCTCCTTTACCTCCTCGTCGGTTGAAAACCTTTTTCCACCCATGTGCAGCATCAGGGAGGTAAAGAGATAGTAATCTGAAAATAGGTCAGGGGAATGCGCGGGATGGTTCAGGACATCCCATTTAAACGAAGCGAGCAGTTCCTTCGTGGCGTTGGCCGTGTATGGTCTGGCATTGTCGTGCAGCAGGCAGACTCCCTTTGTCAGCATGCCTCTCCTCTTGTTCTGAATCGCCCTCCGCAATTTTTTTAGGGTCTCACAGTATCTTGCAGAGTTGATGGTCTCCCCTTGAGGCATATATTCAATTAAAATTATGTCTTGACAGTCCCAAAACACGGATGCCATGATTTTCTTGGCTGAAATTGTGGTTTTGAACTTTTTGGCGGAGGGTGAAGAGGGGTGACGCCACTGTTGAGACTGCCTTTTGGTTTCAGGCGTGTAGTGTGCAACCCAAGTTTCATCTCCAGTAACGATGGAGCGGAGAAATTCATCTCCATGGAGTTTGCAGCGCTTCAAAAACTCTTGCCCGGCCTCCACTCGATTCAACTTGGCGGGAGATGGGGTTGACATTTTTCACGAAACGTGTTGTTGCGTCGACACTTCTCAACGTACTGACCTCGAATCGGTCTCGTTGCGTAGGGGAAGGGTCAGGCTACACGGAAGTGTAGCCAACATGTCGAAAATAAAATCCATCCGGTCGTGAGAGCCTCAGTACACTTACTTTGTGGATACGCCTCGTATTTTACAATAGTTGAGCCCATTACTTACAAATTGACATATTTTAGGGAGTTATTCGGTCTCGTTGCGGAGGGGAAGGGTCAGGCTACACGGAAGTGTAGCCAACATGTCGAAAATAAAATCCATCCGGTCGTGAGAGCCTCAGTACACTTACTTTCTGGATACGCCTCGTATATTATTTTATATATCCTTTCACAAGCACATTCTATTTCATACACCCTGCTTTTACGTAGTTTATCTCCCTTGTTTTTGGCATTAAATTTTTTTTAACCTATACTAATGTCGGTGGTCATTTTAAATTAAAATAATATTCTAATGTTACGTCTGTCTCACCATTGAGTGGTACTGCAGCATCTGAGGTGGTAGTGTAGCGCCACTTGAGCACGCCCACGTCTGTGTGCAGAGGGAAGGGCTTAGCCGGGTTCTTAAGTCCCACGCAGCCACTGCTGCGGAACAGCTCCTTGTCCACATTGGGGTGCGTCTGCAGCTGGATGCCGCGTGTGTCCTCATTATTGATATGGACCCTGATTCTGCCAAACTGCTCATCCGATATCCTCAGCGTCAGGAGACCTGTAATGGTCAAGATATTAACACTACACAAAGATAACCATTTAGTGATTAAAACAACTGAGCATCCCCAATCACGCACGGGACGACTCGAGGGCTGACTTGATGGGAAGATGAAGAATTGAGCTTGAACTTCTTATATGCTCACATTACTAAGCCACTTCACAGTGCTCCCACACCCCGCCCCGCCCCGCCCCGCTTCACTCCTTCATTATCCTTCACACCAGACTACAAACCTAACCTTCCTCCTATCTCTTCAGATCCACATTCTTTTCTCTTTGTCTCACTCAAGCACACTATACCTTAACTTTTACCTATCATTATATCGCACAGTTCGTTCACTTCACCTTGTGATTTATTCCTCCCCTTATTATTGTAATTTCATCTTATGATGTGTGATGTTATTGAGTATAATAACCTGTCTCAATAAAGTAAAACTCTCGCCTTTCACCCAGGATATTTGGGTTCGATTCCAATTGTTACTGCAAAAGTCTTAGTCTGGATTTTCACATTAGATTTCTTAACATCTTTCTGGTTGATTGGAAGAAATTGTGTAGGAAGAATTAATGATAAGCGGCAAATAAGGTGTAACCTGTGAGCTCGAAGTTCTGGATTCCACCATCTCTGCCGATGCGGACAGAAAGCTTGTCTTCTAACTTCAAGTGCACACTGAAACAGATTGTTGAACCATTACTCTAATTATTATAAGGTGCCACTCGGAGAAGCCCTAAAACTTTCGCCAAAGTATATGAAAGAAAAGGTGACTGGTAACCAATTTTTCCTATAATTTTTTCACTAATCTTGTGGGAAAAAATGTTGCGGCGCAGCAATGTTTTCTGTGTGCTTTTAGAATTAATTAACTTGATTAAAAAATGTCACATCATACACAAGTGAGTATTCATAAGTAACATATATAAATTATGGAATTCTTATTTTTCTATTTAATAATAATATCTAAGGAATTTCAAAGATTGATTAATATTTTTTTCATTCGTATGGTACCCCTATATCTAAATTAATGGTGTGGACACATTGAAAAGTGTTGCGTTGCTGGGAAACAATATTGCCTTTGACCCCGGTAATGCAATATTCCGGTTAAGAAGCACTAGAGTAGGTGAGTAAGTAACTAACAGTTCACCATCGCATGAGTTGAGTAGGAAATACTACTGCAAGTGGACAAGCAACAACACTCGGACACGTCTAGTGTGTGCGAATGTCTCTTCACTAGATAAACTCTTTTACTAGACTGGTACCTATTTTTTTAACTAAAAGATAATCATGTATCAGATATGAAAACTGAAATTGATAAACTGTCAATTGATAATTTTCAGTGAAAATCAATTATTTTCTTTCTTTCGATGGTCTGACAGCCCATATCGAGCTTTGGCCTCCGTCAATCTTCGCCTCCAACTCCTCCTGTCTTCCGCCTCGACCCTCCAATCCTGCGCCTGCAGCAGCCGGGTCGCGTACCTCTCAACTTAGTCCATTACTTACAGAAATAAATCTTATCGTTTTATTTTATTTGATATCACTCACTTTTCTGACTGACCGATTTCACTCAAATTAACAAAACGTGAGAGGATTAAAATGAAATAAACTATTTCCGTTCAAAAATGATTCAATCACAATACACACACGTGTGTGTAGAAAGTGGGCAGCCGTGGTTTAACAGTTAGCATTTACACTAATCAAGCGGGCGCTTCAGGTTCTATTCTCGGTGGATATGGTACACTTTCGGACTGGTTTTATTTTACTCTTTAACATTCATTCTTATAACGCTACTAAGCAACGCAAAAATAGCGCTACAGAAAAAACTCTGCCTAATGAAAGACTGCAGCATCGTTTTGGAACTATGAGCTTGATCCATCAAAACTGTAATTGCTGAAGTGCAACAGTTGCGCATTATAAACCGATACATGGATAGGCATCTTCCATATACAAAATGGCTGACAATCATACTCAATCACGAGAGATAATTTAAAGAGGTTACGCTTACTCCAGCACATTTTGAGCACGCACAGGGGCGTGCGCAGGCGTGTCCGTCCTGCTGGCTTGCGCAGACGCCACCACCTCGCCTTCGCTCTTCAACTGATCCACAAAGCTGTCCACGTCGCGTGACTTGGAGCCCAGCTTCATGGCGTTGCGGGACTTCCTGCAAGAATAGACAATACACACTCTGTCGTATCAATTTATGCAGTGGGACCCTCAAACCATCGCCATTACCTTAGTTTCCTGATCTATCGCATATTGCATAATCTAAGAGAAGAGCTGCTGGAAGGTAGTGAAGCCGACATAGGAGTTGGTGTAAGAAATATGATGTCGAGTCACACTCTACATAGGAGTGGTAAGGGTTAACCTACCACATTATTTTTACGATATTTTGGTGTAGTGTTTCGCCATAGCTTCAAGCTCAATGTGTTATTTTGGTGTAGTGTTTGGCCATAGCTTCAAGCTCAATGTGTTATTTTGGTGTAGTGTTTGGCCATAACTTCAAGCTCAATGTGTTATTTTGGTGTAGTGTTCGGCCATAGCTTCAAGCTCAATGTGTTATTTTGGTGTAGTGTTTGGCCATAGCTTCAAGCTCAATGTGTTATTTTTTTTATCCCTCTTGATGCCAATGGTCTATTAACTATTGCTTTAAGTTTTAATCTAATCCCAACAACAATCATAAATAAAGTATTCATATTGTGAGCATTCAAAATAAAGGTATTTTAACAATGGAAATACATTTGTTATATTTGCAAACATTTTGAAATGATATTGTCAATTGCATTCCCTTTAACGAGTGTTTGAAGTGTCGAGATATCTTCAACGCATCAATGTCTGCCCGCAGAACTATTGTACAATCCTATTATATATCATAGTAATTCTCACAGTTCACTTTCTCGCAATGTTTATATATTTTTCCATAACCAGTTAAAACCTGTAAACCGAATTCTTGAATGTAAAAATAACTGAACCAGTTAGTCAAATTAGGCGGTTAATTGGACACCCTAGTGAAAATGTGCAAACAACTGTCCACATTGTGAAAACCTGTCCAATGTATGCATCTGCTCTCATTGAGTGCAGTAGACTGGTTGAAGGGCCTAACACCCGGAGAATTTATTCATTTCATCATCCACACGTACGAGGGTTGATCAAATAATAACATACATTTTTTTTATTTCGTGGGCTGTTCATTTACAATTGAGTCCATCTTTTTTCCTTAAGTTGGTGACACTGTTTATTATGTTTATTTCATTTTTCAGCCATATTGGATGCGCAGTTTGTGTTTGATAGGCAAGTATTTATAAAGCATTTTGGTACATTTGCGATTTTTTCAATTTAAAAATTACTGAACAATGACTTTTTTGAGGTTTACACCATTTGTGTGAGGCAATTCAAAGAAAAATATTAAAATTGTGGGCAAACAACTCCTGAATTTTGCACCATGATAATGTACCAGCTCACACTTCACTAATTTGTAAATTTTTGACCAAAACCAACACCGTCGTCATGCCGCAGCCACCGTATTCACCAGATATGCTCCCGGCTACTTCCAAGCCGGGACTCAAACCCACTATTAGTAACAGATAAAAATATTATAAAAAAATATATGTGTGTAGTGTAAGGATATGAAAGTAGTGGCTGCGATCATTCGATTAGGTAAATTCCAATGCCAACAGATTGACATCTGTAACGAGGGCGTAATGAGTGATGCGCAAAAAAGAGCATATAAGGAGAGACTCACTCCCTGGTGGGTTGGGCCTGCGGCGTGTAGTTGGTGTTGACGCGAATCTCGCAGATGTGCGACTGCAGCTCTGAGAAGTTGTTCAGCGAGCTGCTGGAGATGGCTGTCGAGGAGTCTGGAACAAATGTACTGAAAGTATGAGTAAAGGTAGTACTCGAGCTTCCGAGAAGAAACTAGCTCAAAATAACTGGAAAATATTAATTCTACTTTCACTAAAATGATTTATTTGCATAAAATGGCTAACGATATTTTTCTCCACAAAAATTATAGATATGATCAAAGTCACAATTATTCTTATATCCTCAAATACCAAGCGAGACCCGTGTAATTTAATGAGGACAGCACAGTGCAGAATTAGAACCGCCGCCTTCCACACAAAAGTCCAACACCGTGCACCTTACCCTAAAAAAGTTTCAATTGTCGTTATAGCAAAGTTGTAATTAGTGGAATAACAAAGTGATTTCTAGTTTGGTCTTCTAATAAAGCTTAAGTGTAATTTTATATAGCGTACATAATATGATAGATACGTATGTTGGACTTACTCATGGAAGAGGGGGGGCCGCCCTTCTTGGCATTCTCCAGCCGCTCCCTCTGCAGCTCCTTGGCCTTCTCTCTCATCTTGTTCTTCGCCTCCCGCTCCTGGGTCTGTTGGGAGAAACCATGAAATAAGACAAAGCACCATTTACATTGTTCACATCACTGCTGTCTCTTTTAAGAGAATGATCAATATCATTATTTTTAACATACTTGTACAGTGATACCCAGATTTTTCCATAATTTAAGTAGAAAATTATTTGACCTAATTAGTTTTCATACAAATATAAAATTCCTTAATTTCAGGCAGAGGTCAAGTGAATCTGTCAAGTGACGCCACGATGTTACATTTGTTTTATCTTCCTACAGTAAAAGTCCGTTAATAAGAAGAATGATAATTCATAATTCATATTTTTCATCATTTTCTAGGTCATGAAAAATGACTTTTCATAATAAATTCTGTTAATTGGAAAAACCTTTGACTTTCCCTGATTTTTGCCATACTCGTACTTGATATATTAACAGCTTTGTAGTTGCTTATTTGTGAAAGGTGTTTTCAATGTTTTTGACGTATTTTACATGAATTATAAATCTGATAAAAAATATTGATGTTGATAGACATTTTAATTTAATTTATGAATACTCGTATAATACCAGTCCTCGATGAAGATGGAATTTTTCAGTGTACTCAAGATACGTGTATGTGACCATAATGTAAGAAGTTTAAATAATTCTACAGTTTTGCGACATATGCTATATGATATGCATGACCTAGCGAGACAATTGACACTGAATGTGTGAATGACAAGAGGACGTAATTAAATGGAGAAGTGATAAATAAAACTGCACACCTGTCTGACAGCCTGGTACACCTTCTCCTCGTGAGAGTCCATCTCCACAAATGTCCTGATCTGGAATCATAAATCTCGTTTCATTAAGATCGATAGAAAAATAGGTTATACGGTTTATTCGGGTTTCTATAGTCTTAAGAGTTCCAATTTGTATGTCGATGTATTCCAACAAGGGAAATAATAGATTGACTGTTCCAAATGGATCCAATAAGACCGGGGTATTATGATAGAGATTTTGGTGTTGCTAGTCCTGTAACAAAATGATCTGCCTCTTAGGCCTTGGCCACACAGGTAGGAGCCTCGCTCGATGCTTTAGAGCTACGCTGCGAGATAGGTGACATATCCTAGCGAACCAACGCACACCATACTATCGCAATGGCCACACTGCACGCTTCGCGCCATTCTACGTGACGATTAGTCACCTAGTGAGTCTCCTAGCGAACAGACGTGTTGGTTAATTTTATTGCTTCACCAAGTGGTTTTACAAGATGGCGGAAGTTTTAATAACAGCTGTGTATAAAAGGGAGCCTTTGTGGAACCCATCGAGCAAATTATACAAAAATGTACCTGTAATAAAATCACTTTGGAATTAAGTTGCCGAGGAAGTAAATAAAGATAAGGTAAGTTGTAATGAAATTGGTGAGTTTTGAGAGCGGCATCGTTATTGACTCAACCGCTCCCAAATGTCAAATGAATTTGTGTGAAGCACTTTGGTGTGGCCAAGTCTGAAGTCACCTAATCTATTAGTCACGTAGCACCTAGCGAAGCACTTTGGTGTAGCCTTAGCCTTAATGTTAGAAATGCGAGTTGAGTGCGCAGTTTTTAGAAACACTTGTAGACAACCCTTTTTGGAAGGTCTTGGGAATCATACAAAATGTACGATTGTATATGAATACTACACACATACACTACACAACACTTAAAGAAAATGTGTTATTATCACACATTGGGAGATCTAGAAATCTTAAACTATTGGGTGTACAAATAAGTCACCGCCGTTTGACAAAAGTTGGCGCCACCAGTAAGTTATGGTTAAAATTGTCAGATGTAAAATGTCATTATCGTAAGGTTGGACATCTGTCAACAACATGACCTTGAAATATTAGTGAATTTTTATCAGTATAACATATTTTTTTGTGTTCGAAAATGTCAAGTTTTGAGCCGAATAAGCGTCATTTGCGGGAACTTTTGATTTACTTCTTCAATTTGAAGAAATCTGCAGCTGAGGCGCATCGATTGCTTGTAGAAGCATATGGTGAGGCTGCCTTAAGTGAGAGAAGTTGTCGTGAGTGGTTTCAAAAGTTTAAGAACGGTGAATTTGACATCGAAGACAAAGAACGTAGCGGAAGGCCGAAAGTGTACGAAGACGCGGAATTGGAAGTATTATTGGATCAAGATTCGTGCCAAACGCAAGAAGAACTTGCACTTACATTAGGAGTGACTCAACAAGCAATTTCACATAGGTTGAAATCATTGGGAATGATTCAAAAACAAGGAAATTGGGTTCCATATGAACTGACACCGAGAAACGTTGAATGCCGATTTTCCACATGTGAAATGCTGCTTGCCAGGCATAAACGAAAGGGTTTTCTGCACCGTATAGTCACTGGTGATGAAAAATGGATCCACTATGATAATCCAAAAAGGAAGAAATCATGGGGAACCCCTGGCCATGCTTCAACATCTACAGCTAAGCCAAATAAATATTCATGGAAAAAAACTCTTGTTGTGTATTTGGTGGGATCAGCTTGGTGTCGTGTATTATGAGTTGCTCAAACCGAACGAAACCATTGCTGGGGCTGTCTACCGAGCACAATTGATGAGATTGAGTCGAGCACTCGAGGAAAAGCGCGCCCACTGCTACTCCAGACACGGCAAAATTATTCTCCTGCATGATAATGCTCGTCCACATGTTGCGGCGCCGGTCAAAACCTTTTTGGAAACAATCAATTGGGAAGTTTTACCCCACCCGCCGTATTCACCAGACATTGCTCCTTCTGATTTTCACTTGTTTCGATCGATGACGCATGACCTGTCTGAGCAGCACTTCACATCATATGAAGATACCAAAAATTGGGTCAATTCGTGGATAGCCTCAAAAGATGAAGCATTCTTCCGACGCTGTATCCGTATGCTGCCAGAAAGATGGGAAAAGGTAGTGGCAAGCGATGGGCAATACTTCGAATAAAACATGAGGTTCCGTTCTTTCACAATAAATGCCCAATTTTTGATAAAAAACGGCGGAAACTTATTTGTACACCTAATATCTTACTAAATATGTTTTTCTGAACATATGCAGATGCGGGGATTTACCTAATCTAATGGACGTAGCCACTACCACTACCTTACTATCCTTACACTCAAGTTATACACTATTCATTTGTGGATTTGAGTCTCGGGTTGGAGCAGGCTTGAGGAGAGTTTGCTATCTAAATGGCGTTTTTTATTATTATTATCCCTTCCAGCTTTTTTCATTAACATCTATCACAAACCTTGATATTTACATATGATAGTCATGAACGTCAATTATAAAAAAGAAAGGTCTAAGTAAACAGATTAACACCTGAGCAAGGTTGACGCTCTCCCTATATCCCAGGGCGACGATCTCATCGAACGCAAACAGCAGGTTGAATGCCTGATCCAGCACCTCCGTCTCGCTCAGCGTGGAGCAGTACTCGGGGATCTGGAAAACACACTGTTTATTAACAAAGCACGGAACACAGCGTGTCCGCAGCGAGGTCAGTTGGTTAAGAAAAACAACATATTTAGAAATGTTCGGAAGCTGAAATCAACGAAAATAAACAAAAGAAAATAATAGCATTAATACTAGCCAAAAACAATGCAAGATATGCCCCAAATGATGTATTGTTATTTAATGTTTTTTACACCGGGATTCAAAACGAAGATGATCATAAAATAGTTGAAAAGATCCTTCTTCAATCTGTGTAGAGAATATCTGACGAGACAATTGACCATTGCTCATTGCTCATTGCCCAACAATCTTCATCACAATTAACTAATTAGATTGTTAAAGCTAAAATTATTTCTAAGAGTATTCTTAATATTTCTTGCTTTCTAAAATTCATCTTTGCGTAAAAATATAATTGATTATTCAACAATAAACGACTTTGTTGTTCAATTAATTACATTAATCCCCCTACACATGTTTCTCTCGAAGAGAAGAGAGCCTCGTGATAGGAGGTAGAAACACATGTAGCTGGGATTAATGTAATAACAAAGTAAGAGGTAGAAACACGTATAGCTGGGATTAATCTAATCAATGGAATAAAAAAGTAGTAGGTAGAAACACATATAATGGGGATTAATGTGATTAGTGGAATAACAAAGTCATTTATTGTTAAATATTATGATATGGAGGTCCACAAAGTTAAAGCCGAAACCTTCAATAAATTGTAGAATTGATTGCTCAGTAAAGATCTCACTTCTCGTAATTTATATATGTAAAAGTAATAGAAGTCGTAGCTGTAGGGACATAGAGAAAATATGTCACAATAGGAAATTGACTGTCCTCTGAATCTACCCTAAGAGGGACATGCCAAATTGATATTGGGTATAACCTATAAACTGTATAACCTGTAAACTGTATGTTAATTAATTTAAAATAAAAGTTATCTTTGTACTGTTAAATTATTGTATTATTTACAAGAAATGAAATTTCAGTAAATATTGCATGACCACACTAGATTGTGCGGTCATGCGGAATCCCCTGGATGAGGAGTAGGAAGAGCAATTATTCTGATGCGAGACTCACCACCCGGCTGAAGAGGCGCAGCGTCTCCAAGTCCTCGAGGATGTTGCTGGCTTTGGTGGTGATGAGCAGCATGTACAGCTTGTCCAGGGGCTGGTATACGTACCTGGAAATATATCATATTTTATTTAAATTTTTCTTTTCAAATAAATTATGCCCACCATAATGGACATAGCGAAGTTAGATTAAAATTAAGTACCTACTTAAACTCGCACTCGCATACATACGAGTATTTCACATAAATAACCTCGCATCATATGTACACATGCAAATGCAACAGAATGATAAAGTGACCAAAGTACGAGTCAAGTTTGAATGGTCCCTTGAAACAATTTATTTAATTTCAGTTATCTGGAATACCCAGTGTTATCCTGGTGGCACAACTCTGGGCGGATGTAACAAGTTATCTAAGAAAAAAGCATGTTTTATAACATGGCTTTTCCACCCACCATCATGTGCTTGGTCATTCTTACAATAGTGAATTTTTTTTTTACAGGAATAATACATATTTCAATTAATGACGATGATAAGAGAATGAAGGCATGACAGGAAAAAATCAAAGAAATATTTGGAGAAATTGTAATTGAATCGATGAATATTATACCATGCGCATAACCATAACCTTCCCGGCCGACTGTTGAGTTTTTGGTCGCTTCGGACGACTTTCACCGGCTGCTTCCACTCAGCTGACTGACAATTTGATTCTGAAATATAGTGGTGGATCCAAGTTTCATCCATTGTCACATACCGACGCAAAACTCCTGTTTATTTCACGTAAACAGTGCCGAACAGCACTCTGAATCATCGATGCGTTGTTGTTTCTGTTCCATTGTGAGCAAACGCGGCACCCATTTCAAAAAAAGCTTTTTCATGACCAAATGTTCATGCAAAATAGTGTAAACACTACCAAATGATATTTTCAGGATGTCAGCTATCTCACGCAACTTTATTTTGCGATTTTCCATCACGATTTTGTGGGTTTTTTATGTTTTCTGGTGTTAACAGCCTCATTTGGACGACCAGAGCGTTCAGCATCATTTGTGTCTGTAGGACCGCGTTTGAGATCAGCATACCACCGACAAATGGTTGTTTTCGACGGAGCAGAGCCCGGATAACACTTTTCAAGCCATCACTGAGTTTGAACGGTATTTTTTCCCATTAAAAAGCAATGTTTTATCAACACATGAAATTTGTTTTTTTCCATTGTTTTGAAAATAGCAAAAGTAGCGTCTCTAAAACCACTGTGACTCAATGACGCAATGTCGGAATGTTATGAAAGGTTGACACATAACTTCTAAAGGTTGGTACTAACTGAGAATGGCCTTCGACCTTGAAAAGGGAAAAACCATCAATAGCGAATATTACATAGCGTTATTGGAGCATTTGAAGGCAGGAATTGCAAAAAAAACGGCCCCATATGAAGAAGAAAAAAGTTCTCTTTCATCAGGACAATGCACCGTGTCACAAGTCGATGGTAACAATAGCCAAATTGCATGAGTTGAACCTCGAATTGCTTCCGCACCCACCGTATTCACCAGATTTGGCCCCCAGCGACTATTGGCTGTTCGCAGACCTCAAAAAGATGCTCCAGGGAGAGATTAGGCTCCAATGTAGAAGTGATTGCCGAAACTAACGCCTATTTTGAAACCAAAGATAAATCGTTCTACACGGCTGGCATAGAAAAATTACGAAAGCGTTGAAATGAATGCATGCTTTTGAAGGAGACTATGTTGATGAATAAAGAAGAATTTTGGCAAACAAATGTTGTTTTAGTAGTTAGTCCCAGGACTTATTGATCGATGTGTTACATGCCTATCATCAAACCATTACATGCCTATCATCAAATCATTACATGCCTATCATCAAATCATTACATGCTTATCATCAAATCATTACATGCCTATCATCAAACCATTACATGCCTATCATCAAACCATTACTTGCCTATCATCAAACCATTACATGCCTATCATCAAACCATTAGATGCCTATCATCAAACCCTCAATGCCTATACCAGATCTGTAAATATAAAACCGGAATTTGCTCATAGATGACTCTAGTTGTCAATGTAGTGACTGTCAAACCACGTCATTGGCGCCTTTTTCTTGTGTTTACATTTGTCAAAGAATTTTAACTCACAACAATACAAGTTTAATACAACTAAATATGTTTTCATAGTGTTGAAAATGTCTGTTTTTGTGCTTGAAAACTACAATTTGCGGACAGCGTTGATTTTCTGTTACCATTTGAAGAAAACTGCTGCCGAATCGCATCGAATGTTTGTCGAAGCTTACGGTGAACATGTTCTTGGTAAATCACAGTGCTTTGAGTGGTTTAAAAAATTCAAAAGTGGCGATTTTGACGTGAGAAACGAAGAATGTGGAAGACCACCGAGAAAGTTTGAAGACACCGAATTGCGAGCATTGTTGGATGAGGATGATGCTCAAACGCAACAACAACTCACGGATCAATTAAATGCAACACGAGAAGCCGTCTCCATACGTTTGAAAGCCATGGGAAAGATCCAGAAGGTGGGAAAATGGGTTCCACATGAACTGAATGAAAGACAGCAGGAAAACCAAAAAACCACTTGCGAAATGTAGCTCGCCAGGTACAAAAGAAAATCATTTCTCCATCGAATTGTGACTGGCGATGAAAAATGGATACATTTCGAGAATCCTAAGCATAAAAGATCATGGGTAACTCCAAACAAACCAGCGACATCGACCGCAAGGCCAAATCACTATGGACGGAAGACAATGCTGTGTGTTTGGTGGGATCAGAAGGGTGTTATCTATTATGAGCTGCTAAAACCTGGCGAAACCGTTAATACTGAACGCTACCGACAACAAATGATGGATTTGATGGAAAAAATTTGGGTGAAAAACGCCAGAATATCAAAAGAGGCAACACAAAGTGATTTTGCTTCATGATAATGCACTGTAACGATGGTCGTTATCAATGTAGCATGTGTCCTATTAGGACGTGCTGATGATTTTGATATCGACATCGCTATCTTCGTTTTAGTCGATTCTGCGTTCCTTCTCGTTCAGGGTCATCAATATAGCGGATTGCTTATCTTGATACGCGTGATGATCTTGATTTGTATTCAAATAAATATAGACTCAGGAATGCGGATACAAAGCGAAAGTGAACAGCGGGCAAATAAATAATAAGTCTTGACAGCTGAATGAATGACAATAATAATATGTTTATTTCTCGGCGTGCGAGTAATTTATACAAATGAGTGAACCAATTCGCGATACATATCTGCCTTGCTCTAGCGCATGAATTGGCGGTAGATTATTTATTTGTATTTGGAGATGGCTAGCCAATTCGCAGACACTGTAAATAGTAAATATTGTTGTTGTTCATAGCGTGTGACAATCCTTGAATGCTTCATCGGTCATTGACCCTGTATGTTTACTATCTGACAATAATAAATTTAATTTAATTGTGTTTAACAATTCACTTATTTATTTATTTAGGTAGGTATCCAACAGCACCATCGCACACAGCAAAACCGGCCAAGAAAATGATTGAGGCGTTTAGTTGGCAAATACTTTTGCATGCGGCTTACTCACCAGACTTGGCTCCGTCCTATTACTACTTATTTGCATCGATAGGATACGCACTTGCTGAGCAGCGCTTCACTTCTTACGAAACAGTTTTTTTGGCGTGGCATCCACAAATTGCCAGAGAGATGGGGAAAATGTGTAGCTAACGATGGGCAATACTTTGAATAAAATATTTTTTACCATTTTCATACAATAAATGTGTATTTTCTTTAAAAAAAATCCGGTTTCATATTTACAGACCTGATATATTAATGGATGAGTGTTATTATTTTTTTTCATATTGTACATAATTTGTAGTATTTTTACTGGAACACCGGTAATAGTACTTTTAATCCTCGGTATTACTTATAAATAATGTTTTGTGTGAAAATCTTAATTTATTTCTTGTAAGTGTTCTTTTAAATAAGAATAAAAAAAATAAAGCGTGCATGCTGGCAATGAAAATGAAATAGGAGTTTTATAAAGTTTAGTTCCCATGCGCTAATGTGTCGGATAGAATAAGAAAGAGCTGAATGCGCACCTAACAGAGTCAGTCTCCACGAAAGTGTGCTGCTTGCCCGCGGTCATCAGCTTGGGGAAGGCCGCCAGCAGGCCCTCGATGCGTACCTTTGTCATCTCCACAAACTGCCTTGACAGCAGAGCTGAAACAAACCATACCTTCTTTATTATACACATCTTCACGACTAATTTCTAAAATACCTAAAATACCAGGCCATGCGTCATCGATCGAAACAAGTGGTAATCAGAAGGAGCGATGTCTGGTGAATACGGCGGGTGAGGTAAAACTTCCCAATTGAGTGTTTCCAAATAGGTTTTGACCGGCGCCGCAACATGTGGACGAGTATTATCATGCAGGAGAATAATTTTGTAGTGTCTGGAGTAGTAGTGGGCGCGCTTTTCCTCGAGTGCTCGACTCAATCTCATCAATTGTGGTCGGTAGACAGCCCCAGCAATGGTTTTGTTCGGTTTGAGCAACTCATAATACACGACACCAAGCTGATCCCACCAAATACACAACAAGTTTTTTTCCATGAATATTTGGCTTAGCCGTAGATGTTGAAGCATGGCCAGGGGGTCCCCATGATTTCTTCCTTTTTGGATTATCATAGTGGATCCATTTTTCATCACCAGTGACTATACGGTGCAGAAAACCCTTCGTTTTCTGCACCGTATAGTCACTGGTGCAGAAAACCAATCTGCGTCTGCAAAAAAATCGGCATTCAACGTTTCTCGGTGTCAGTTCATATGGAACCCAATTTCCTTGTTTTTGAATCATTCCCAATTATTTCAACCAATGTGAAATTGCTTGTTGAGTCACTCCGATGTAAGTGCAAGTTCTTCTTGCGTTTGGCGTCTTTGTCTTCAATGTCAAATTCACTGTTCTTAAACTTTTGAAACCACTCACGACAACTTCTCTCACTTAAGGTAGCCTCACCATATGCTTCTACAAGCAATCGATGAGCCTCAGCTGCAGATCATAAAAAGTAGCATAAATGATAATGACCTATTTCATTCATTGACATATTAAAAAGACAACTGAAACAAAACTGAGAAAATATATTTTTTGGCTGCAATAACAACCTTGATACGGTGTGGTTATCATTTATGAGTTTTTTCCGCATATTTTGCTATAATATGTTGTTTTTTAGTAAAATTGAGAACATATTAGGCCCAATTCTGAAATCACGACATTTTAAGATAAGAAATTAACATTTAGTATTTAGGCAGGACTATGAATTCAGGCCTTAGTGTGAAGTGCACAACTTGCAGCAGGCTACTATACTCTGCTGTATTTACTGGTAAAACACATTAAGATGCTTTTCCGAACATTAGGAGTGTTCAACCAAATTAGGAGGGTGATCTACGATGGGATAATTCCTCAAATGGGGCATAAGGCATGCTTCAAGAAGTGAGAAGGGTGTTGGAAGCATAATATAGGCTATTGATTGCACGGGACTGCTTAAACAGATATTTTAAATTGGAATACATATATATTTTATGATGATTTGATGCTAGCCCGGGTTTTTTTATAATAAACATTATGTTAAGTCAGTGTCTATAATCGTACGTCAATTATCTCGCAAAAATTCAGGCGATAAAGATTCTCGAAAAGTGCAAATGAAATGTCAATGATTTCAAACCAAACTTATTGATAAATAAAAATATGAACATGTTTTTACCTGTCCCTGATTTGGTACATACTGTGGCCGCTATGAGCACCTGAAAGTTAACATTATACTCGATAAATAAAGAAATATAGACAGTTCAGCGATATCAAAACAAATTAATTGCACAAGTACAATAAGTAATGCAGAAAAGCTTTATGGATCAACCGATACAAGTTAAATAACATTATTCGTTCAATTTACCATTTTTTAATACAGAAAATATCTTATATGCTCAATTTTCTGAGAATATTACATTAAAAAATATCACTTCGTCGGCGAGAGGTGACGTGTAAAATATGACAGATAATTCAATATGGCCGAAAAACAAGATAGAAAATGATTACGTTTTCAGCCATTTATTTCAAAGCCTATATTTTCTATAACCATAATAAAATATATAAATATTATTTAACCAACATTTTTATTTAAGGTATTTTTTTATTATTTTGATGTACATTTGAAAAATGGGGGGTCACAAAATTTAGAAAATTATTATATATGTATGGATATTAGCAATTACAAGAAAATGGATTTTAAATTACAGTCTTTATCAGTTAATTACAGTATATAAACAAGAAGAAAATTAAAATGGTTTATACAAAAAAAATACAAAAATAAGAAATTATGAGAACATTACATTCCAAGTAATTTACAAAAGCATATCCACTTATGAGCGCAGGGTCATTAAGAAATGTTTAGCGATGTATAAAGTTTCAATAATTGATAAGTAGCTGGTAAGGAAAGTTTTAGAGCAGTGGCGATGCAGACTGGATGATTTTCGATTGGACACAAGATCATTCTTCGGAGTTTTTGAAGTCAGCACGGCATAATCCTCGGACGTGACGCTGGCCATCTAGCAAGCCAGGATGATGAAAATCACCTACATCCTAAGGGTTGTAAATCACATACGGAAAATAATTAGCTACTGGGACAGAGTCCCTGCTCTTTGAAAATTCCAAGTAACGAAAGATATTCGCATTGAAATGATGGTACGAAAGATCTTCCACAAAAAAGTCCGGGTGGCAAGAGAGGGCGTTTTCTCATGATCTTTACCTCGTGCATACTCTGTGTAGAGAATGAAGTTACAAAGCTTCCAAAATTGTCATTTTATTTGTAATATCCGCTTTTATTCAACGCTTGCTTGAAATCATATCCAAACCAAACAACACCGCTTGGAATTTATTTTTCTTTATCCCAATCTCTTATTTTTGTGTAAACATTTTGTTCAAATCGATTTATGTTTCCAGGTGTCAAATGATACATGTAATTTACAACCTGTTATATTTTATTTTTAAAAGCTATGCTTCATTACTTAACATACAAAAAAATCCAAATAAATGTTGATACTCCCTTTTAAGATAAATATATTTGAAAATAATATAAAGTCCCCCCCAGCCCTTCTGAAATCGAACTTTTAGTATAAAATTAATTATTAGTTATACCTTCGATATACATAATTATATTATTATCATAGTATAAATAGGCCAAACCCCTTACGATGGCTGTCGCCAAAGAAGAAAGAATACGATAATTGAATTTTGAAGACAAGAGAGCGAGAGAGGAATACTTGGATTCTCTCCGAAAGTAATTCGAAATTTGAAACTCGGTGGGTCCGTGATAAATAAAAAGATGGAAACTATACTGAACGAATTTTAAATGCCTAGCTAACAATTTTTGAACCGGTATAAAAGGGGACGATGTATAAATGATATATATAAACAAATTCTACCTTTATGAATATATTTTCATAAATGTAGAATTTGTTTTACTTCCGTGAATATTTCACGGGCTGTAACTAGTACATTGTAATTGGACTAAAACAAATTTAGGGAACTCTTACAATATTGGATATTCTCTTTTGATAACTGGCAAGTATATTTTGACAGCCAGTGTGTCAAATACCACACAATACCATGCTCGAATTAATTTCGTAAATTTTCACGTGCATTGGCGGTGTTTTGTGTATTTTTTTATTGAGGTTATTTTTACTTAAATATTCTCTGTGATATAATTTATATAAAAACAGTTTACAATGAAGCGATTATCAGAAGAAAGAACTAAAATTTTATTTGAAAAAATGTCTAAATAGTAAGTACATATTTCGAATTGTTAGGTTATGTTTTCTGTCGGCTTTTGTGTTTGTTGGATTGAAGAATTTATCTATTTTTCTTCAAATAAAAATTAGGTTTACTTTTCGTAATCGGGACCGCACTTTACAAGTGAACAGGTTTCGTTACAAATACACAAACAATATCAGCCTTAGAAATAGTTTACATGCATACAATCACGTTATCTCCTTGACGGCATAACCAGAGGACTGAATGCGACTTTCCTATCTCGATACATATATTTCGCCTTTTCTACATCCAAACACCTCATACCAGTCCTGCGATTTCTTTAACTGAAGTGATATTTTCACGTTGGATCAAGTGAAAATATTCACTCGATCCATCCATACGTTACTTGGTCTTCCTCTTACATTTGTTAGTCTTTCTTCATTTATTCGTTCCACATGCATGGTTCTTTTTCATCTTACTCAACACATCAGCCTTAAGTTCACATTCATCTCTTATCACTTCATTCCGTATACTGTCATACATTGTCACCCCATGTATTCTTCTCAGTGCACGCATTTCTAGAGGGTAACACCTCCAAATTGAACATTTCAATATTTTTGCCATAATGTACTATCCAGTTCCAGTATTTTTTTAAATTGAAAAATAAATATTGATCACAAAATACCTTCAATTTATCTTTTTTCATTCTTCTCGATATACCACTTCCTCGCTCTCCATTAATTTTAGACCCATTCCATAAATACGATCAAACCATCTCTAGATTATTTCTTAGTGCTACTTTAAAAAAATCCCCTTCGACAGCTGAACATAATTCATATTTTTATTGATTTATAAAAAAAATGCAAAAGTGTAACACCAACACTAACTTTATAAAGAGGAGTTTGTTTGTACAAGGTTTAGCAGAAATAATGCCTTTTTTTAATAATGCAAACTTTTATTTTATAATCTGAAAGAACAATATTTACCATTGTTTAATCTTGGTTTAAAAATTATACCAACCAAATGCCGGCCTTAATTTTCTATACACATCTGAAGCCTCACCCTTAAGTTCCACATTACTCTCTCGTTCATTTCTGGTGGCATTGCCCCGATTTCTTGTTGGATCGCATTCATTTTTTTCCTGTATATCCATCATTTTGTACAGATGAGACTGAAGGTCAGCATGCAAAATTCTCCACACATTCCAAACAGAAATTCCCATAGTGGCAACTCTTAAATGCCTGACATTATGTATTCCTGCGACAATTCACTGTTTTTTAATTTTATTTGAGAAACTCAGTAATGATCTTAATAGTTGCTTTATCATAAGAAACATGTAAGTGAAATTCAATGACTTGTAAAAATATATTCATGATTTCTAATTCTTTTCTTTTTTTCAGTATCGGTTCAAACTTAAGATTACTAATCGACAGACCAGACGGAACTTATTGCTTCAGAGAGAAGAAAGACAGAGTTTACTACGTGTCAGAGAAGATCCTCGGTTTAGCGCAGACAGCGGGACCCAGTCACTTGGTCTCTGCGGGAACCTGCTTTGGAAAGTTCACCAAATCTAACAAGTTCATACTGCACATAACAGCTCTAAATTACATAGCACCCTATGCCAAATGTAAAATTTGGTTGAAACCTTCAGCGGAACAGCAATTCTTATATGGACATCATGTTTTAAAAAGTGGTAAGTTATATAGCTGAGCCTCATTAATCATAATCATCATCCTATGCATTTCATCACGAACACAGAGATGTTATAAAACGACTCCGTCCAGTTGGAGTACCACACATTTCATATCCTCCCACGTCAAACAGAGAACATTTATACTTATCGGCACAATAAAGAGATCAGGATGATTTTCTTCACCAAGCTCGAAATGTGCTCAGTGAAAATATTCTTAAAAGTATATACTTCACCTTATGTCAATCGGCACTTTCTTACGGTATATCAGTTTTGGGGGGATGCACCTTAACACAAAAACGTATATTGCAGGTTTCCCAAAAATTGATTATAAAAATAACTAATAGACTTCCTGCCCGGTATCCCACAGCGGAGCTTTTCAGGGAGTATCGGGTCCTGAACATAGCCAATTTGCATTTCAAATCCATTCTCTGGCACTATCATCGAGAGGAGGGGAAGATGCAGAGACACGTGACACCCATAGCAACTGATCAAATTTTCGCCGTCCCTAGAGTTAAAACATATTTTGCCCAAAGGCAATATGCCTATTTGGCTTCCATGACATACAATGGGGTGCCGAATTCAATAAAGGCAAAAGGAAGAAAACAATTTAGGCAGTCGATCGGAGCGTGGTTGTTATTGCGACAGGAGTTTGAATACTTGGGCTTGCAAGAGGAATGACTTGTAGCAAAGGTTTGTGTGAGCTTTTGAGTGTAGTGTTTATTATTGTTTTTTTTATGATTATGTGCAGTATATTGTGGGATGAATGTTTTGGTCTGTCTGGAGTGATGAAGTGTGAGGGGTTTGATTTGCGTGATGTATACATATGGAATTGAGTGTCACTGTTTGTCAGGTTGATGAGAATGTGCAACAGGGTTTAACGAGTATATAATCAAAAATCGGAAAGAAGTATCGATTTATTTTTTCATGCTATATGACCTCAGTGAGATACAGGCACTGCCTAGTTTACTGGGGACACGACAAATGAAAGGCAACAAACCCAGATCCATTAAAATTGTGTGTCCAAATTAAATTACCTATTGTTTTTTCGCAAATGATGTATATTACTTGTCATGTGTAATATAAATAAAAAAAAATTAAAGAAATGCATATCATCATCACACATTTTGTTTTCTCATACTTCTTTCCTTTTACTCAGTAAAAATTTCTCATTCTCCATTCTCCACCATTGATTTCAGACACATATAAGTGAAATTACACTTTTGATAATATAAAATGGAGAAGAGGAAACACATATTTATAAAGCTCTTGTTTTACCAAATTAACCTCAATGAGTTAGACATGCAATTAAATAAAAAAATGTATATTTGTATTTTCTTTACTTCCAGGTTTAGGCAGAATCACAGAGAATACACCAAAGCACCAAGGGGTCATAGTGTATTCCATGGCCGACCTACCCTTAGGCTTCGGAGTGGTAGCCAAGGCCACAGCGGAGTGCAAGCACGCCGACCCTCTCTCCACCATTTGTTTCCATCAGGCCGACATAGGAGAGTACGTGAGGGCGGAGGAAACCTTACTCTGAATTTAATATTTCACTGATGTATTTAACTTTTATATAAATATATTTTGATTAAGTCCATTTTGTTTTTTATTCATGAAAAATAATCATCAGACATTTTTGTATGTAATTTTCAACTAAGCATTTTATAGGGTCCATATATTGAATTATTTTTTTCCATATAAATACATATCAAATGTCAATGACGTGTTTCATTAAACAAATAAATGAAATATTTGAGAAGAGTATATTCTGATATACATATGTAGAACAATGAACACATACATGTGTACGTATCTAATACAAATATATATAGGGTGTACAAATTAGTTCGGTCCGTTTTTTTGTGTTCAAAGATGCATTTATTTCTAAACAGAATGAACAGATCAATTAAAGTATTGTCCATCGCTGGATACTACTTTTTCCCATCTCTCAGGCAATTTTCGAATTACATCTCGAAAAAATGACTCGTCTTTTGAGGTGATCCAAGTTTGGAGCCAATTTTCGGTTTCTACGAAAGAAGTGAACCGGCAACCTGCCAAATCGTGCTGCATCCTTCGAAACAACCAGTAATCAGAAGGAGCAATGTCCGGGGAATACGGCGGGTGCGGTAAAATATCCCATTTGAGCGTTTCCAAATATTTTTTTACGACTTTTGAGACATGAGGCCGAGCGTTGTCATGAAGAAGAATAACTTTATCATGTCTTTGCTCGTATTCCGGCCGTTTTTCTCACAATGCACGGCTCAAACGAATTAATTGTAGCCGATACTGATCGCCCGTAATGGAATCGCCAGGTTTCAGCACCTCATAGTAAACAACACCCCTTTGGTCCCACCAGATACAGAGCATGATCTTCGAACCATGTATGTTCGGTTTTGGTGTTGATGTTGAGGTCGATGGCAACGATTGACCGGGCTTAGCATAGTATTTTTTTCTTCTTGGGGTTGTCGTAGAATATCCACTTCTCATCTCCAGTTACAATCCGATGCAAAAAACCTTTTCTTTGTTGCCTTTGAATCAGCTGCTCGCAAGTGAAAAATCGCCTTTCAACCTCTCTCGGTTTCAGTTCATAAGGCACCCAATTTCCTTGTTTTTGAATCATTCCCATGGCTCTCAATCGTACGGAAATGGCTTGTTGAGTCACTCCCGATGATTTTGCAAGCTCCTCTTGCGTTTGACTCTGATCTTCGAGTAATGCCTCTAATTCTTTGTCCTCAAATTTTTTTGGCTGTCCAGAGCAAGGCTTGTCTTTGACGCTGAAATCTCCATCCTTGAAACGTCGAAACCATTCCCTACATGATTTATCAGTTGGAGCAGCGTCACCATAAACTTCGACAAGCATTCGATGAGCTTCAGCTGCACTTTTCTTCCAATTAAAGCAGAAAATTAAAACCTCCCGCAAATGCTGCTTGGTTAACACAAAAATCGACATTTTCAACACTACAAAACAAGGTTTTTGCATGAAACTCAAAGCAATATAAACTGAATATTATTGGCAGATGTCTAACCTCTCTGAAACTGCCAAAATCGGCTGTCACTATGAACCATTCATAAGAGCCAGAGCCATCTTTTGGAAACGGACCGAACTAATACTACTCCCAATATAAAGAATTACAACATTTGTAATGAAGAATTAGAAGATTCCGTATCAGAAGTTGTCGATTCAGGAACTGGGCGGAACATATAAAGTTTGCTTTTTTGCATATTTTCTCCATTCCTTTTCAAGCTGCTTATACAGGGAGGTCCAAAAAGGAGTGCACTTTTGAAAGTTTGAAATAAAAAAAAGCTTTACATCTGGAACATATTTATTAATTATAACTTAAAGCTAATGAAATGCAATTTTACTTCTTAAAAATTACACTGTCCAAATGATGTCCTTGACGGTTACGGTACTCTTCCAATCTGGCATGAAAGTTTTGGAAAACTTTCGTAAGGGTTTCCGTGGCAATGGACTCCATTTCTTCTCGAATATTCACCTTCAACTGCTGCAAAGATGTTGGATTATTGGAGTAAACCTTATTTTTAAGATAACCTCATAAAAAAAATCGGCTGGCGTCAGATCTGAGCTTCTTGGGGGCCAGGTATTGTTACCCCTCCTTGAAATCAACTTTTGTGGAAACATGTCTTTCACTACACCAATGCTCTCGTTTGAAATGTGACACGTGGCTCCATCCTGCTGGAACCACATGTTCCTGTTGTAGTCTTGCGATTCCTGCAGTTTTGGAGCCAGGTAGGTCCTCAGCATAGCCGTATATCGTTCTGAATTAACGGTAACTGTCCGGCCACGATTGTCTTCAAAGAAAAACGACCCGATAATACCCCATTTGGCAATTGCCACCCATACAGTAACTTTCGGTGAGTGGAGGGGCCTCTGATGTTTCAACATGGGATTATTTGCTAACCAATACCGGCAATTTTGTTTATTGACAAATCCATTCAGGTGAAAATGGGCTTCATCCGAGAAAAAGATGTTATTGAATTTAGTAAAGGTGTCGAGCATTTCATTAATGAAATTCTGCTGGTTTCAATTCTTGGACTAGTTGAACTTTATTTTTTTTTTTATCCACTTTGCACGGATTTCTCCTGTTACACAAAGAGGGTTTGCTTCTAGCGTTAGCTTATTCGTTCGGAATAATATCAGCCCGGATTCTTCTCATACTGCTAGACGGTACCGAGAATATATCAACCGTGTCATTCAGTTGGTTCAATATCTCTATACCACGCGTGACTGAGTGTTTAGCCATGATATTCGTCCTGTAAGTTGGTATGTAGAACAGAGGGTGATTCCTTGCACGGATATATTTATTGGGTACATATAAACTTAGTGCTTCTAGAATCGCGGGACAGTTAAAGGAACCTTGGAAAACCTTTATTAGGAATATCGCAATGGATTCTTGCCTTCTTGTTTCAAGGCTTCTATAGTTACACACCGTGAGAAGTTCGGCATGGTGAGCATATTTTGGGTAATCGCCCTTTGTTCTGTACCATAGATATCTGAGGAATTTTTTTTGTATTTGTTCTATATTGTTTTTATATTTGAGCTGGTGAGGAGCCCAAACCGTAGATGCATATTCTAATTTAGTTCTAATTAGATAATTATATAAGTTTCGGAGGATATCGGTGCTGTTAAATTCTCTTGATATTCTCATTACAAAACCGAATAGTTTGTAACAGTCCGATATCAAAAAATTTTGCGTCGATCCTGTTCTTTCGAATCTCTCGAACCACTGTTTGATCAAATTAGTGCTAGGACACTCACTGATGCGCCGTAACTCGAATTTAACCCGAAAAAGTTGTCGAACAATTACATAAGATCGATTGTTCTCGAAAAACGCGCGAACACAGAACGCGTGCTGTTCTCCCGTCTAATGACTCATGGTGACTAAAATTACGTAAGCCAAGCGATGCACTGACACCGCCCCGCGCCGCTTCCCTTTTCCGTTAAGAAATTATTGAGGAAATAAAAGTGCATTTCTTTTTGGACCACCCTGTATATACCAGGTCTGTAAATATGAAACCGAAATTTGCTCATAGATGACTAGTTGTCAATGTAGTGACTGTCAAACCGCGTCATTGGCGCCTTTTTCTTGTGTTTACATTTGTCAAAGACTTTTAACTCGCAACAATACAAGTTTAATACAACTAAATATGTTTTCATAGTGTTGAACATGTCTGTTTTTGTGCCTCAAAACTACGATTTGCGGACAGCATTGATTTTCTGTTACCATTTGAAGAAAACTGCTGCAGAATCGCATTGAATGCTTGTCGAAGCTTACGGTGAGCATGCTCTTGGTAAATCACAGTGCTTTGAGTGGTTTAAAAAATTCAAAAGTGGCGATTTTGACGTGAGAAACGAAGAATGTGAAAGACCACCGAGAAAGTTTGAAAACACCGAATTGCAAGCATTGTTGGATGAGGATGATGCTCAAACACAACAAGAACTCGCGGATCAATTAAATGTGACACGAGAAGTTGTCTCCATACGTTTGAATGAACTGAATGCAAGACAGCAGGAAAACTGAAAAACCACTTGCAAAATGATGCTTGCCAGGTATAAAAGAAAATCATTTCTCCATCGAATTGTGACTGGGATGAAAAATGGATATATTTCGAGAATCCGAGGTGTAAAAGATCATGGGTAACTCCAAGCAAACCAGCGACATCGACTGCAAGGCCAAATCGCTATGGACGGAAGACAATGCTCTGTGTTTGGTGGGATCAGAAGTGTTATCTATTATGAGCTGCTAAAACCTGGCGAAACCGTTAATACTGAACGCTACTGACAACAAATGATGCATTTGAACCAAGCATTGCGTGAAAAACGACCAGAATATCAAGAGGCAACACAATGTGATTTTGCTTCATGATAATGCACCATCGCACATAGCAAAACCGGTCAAGGAAACGATTGAGGCGTTTAGTTGGCAAATACTTTCGCATGCGGCTTACTCACCAGACTGCTCCATCTGATTACTACTTATTTGCATCAATGGGACACGCACTTGCTGAGCAGCGCCTCACTTCTTACGAAAATGGCTCGATGATTGGTTTGCCTAAAAAAAGCAAGTTTTTTTGGCGTGGCATCCATAAATTGCCAGAAAGATGGGAAAAATGTGTAGCTAGCGATGGGAAATACTTTGAATAATTTTTTTTTACCATTTCATACAATAAATGTGTATTTTCTATAAAAAAAAATCCGGTTTCATATTTACAGACCTGATAATATAATAAACAATTCGAAAAGCTTTTGAACTGCTGTTTTCGTCAGGATCTTTTTCAATTAAGATTTGAATTATCTTTTCAAAATGTGACAAAAGCATTGACTAATTTCATCAGAGTTAATTCCCGAGTAATTTTTGTCTTGTCTATCGTATAGCTTAAATCTTTGTTTGGTCTTTCATGTTGATTGAGGGTAGATCTAGGTAGATTTTGCACAAACTTCAATTTTACACGTTCCATATATCGATTTTTTGCATATAACGAATATGTTGATGATTTTTAAATTCTGCCATAGTGAAATTTCTAGAAAATATGGTTCGTTAATCAAGGTATGGCTGTACAACAATATGTGCAATTTTTAAATGTACTTAATTTATTGTACCATTTATTAATTATCGCAAAAAATATTTTTTTTACATTTTTGGACATTCAACACACTACTTAACTTAAATATAATATAGAAAACAGAATTTATAGACACAAATCTCTAGCTTTTACGGTAAGTACTAAAGTTTGCATCATTCATGGCCAGCCAGATTCCCAGAAGCGGGCTGCGTCCCTGTCAGATGGCCAATATTTTTTTTTTTTTGAGTGAGTTGACTTTGGCCGCCTTGTTTATTACATACAAGGCTTATCAGCACGATTTGATTTATTTATTTTATTTTTTTTCCTTGTGTTTACTCTACATTTTGTGCTTTTGTCCCTGTGTTGCAGTGTATGGGATAGATAGGAATGCGTCTGCGCATGTCTTTTATGGAACCTATCCCGGCATTTGCCTTACGACTGAGGAATCGCAGTAAACTCAGTCGGGATGGCCGGCTCTCTGGCCTTCCGATGTAACCTTTAGTCCTCGGCATTATTCCCTGTGTCAGTGTCCGTTGTGTTCATTCTATCCCTTTCATTCATTCTTACCATGACATTGATCGCCGTCTTACTGTAGCATTGAATGGCTTCTGAGGTCTCCTTGTCGATCAACCAACTTCTAATATCCTCCATCCTCATGGTCAGGCTGTTCAATCTGCACCGTGCCTCAAAACGTACTCTTTCGGTTGCTGGGCAATCCTGCAGGACATGTTCGACTGTCTGTTGTGTTCTGTCGTCGCATGGGCAGGTTTCTTCGTCTGCCAGTCTAAATCTCTTAAGGTATTGCCTGAATGCACCGTGTCCTGTGAGAGCCTGCTCAGAGAGCTGATGGCCAATATTGAGCTCCTTCTAATAAAGGTTTTCCCTTTAATTAAAGGAAAATTGCCAGGAAAAAGAAATGTCAAGTTCACTCACCTGGAGGTTTGACTGATACAAAGATTATTATATGGAATAAAGTATGGTGTGTAGTGCCATTTTTGGTATCTAATTTTATAGCGTAGAATCTATAAATATGATTTAACATTGTCTTGTATCTTCGTGCCTTAAGAGTTGATCAAATAGAGACCATTAGGGAAATTTACTATTTCAAGTGAATTTTTCATAAAACGTTAGTTTCAAACATGTCCTTGGTAATTCAGCATAATTTTGAAAATTTATTTTAATGAAAAATACCAAATCCTAATATTTAGTAAAAAAGTCTTAATATATCCAGTATAACCATATATTATTATTTTACATTGGGAATGGTTTTCAAAAATAAATTAACAGTAATTCCACACATGATAGCATCACTAGAAATTTTCCAATGCCTAGATTTATACTGAGACTATGTAGAAATTTCAATGGAACGGATTCCCAAGTACTCGTACATTTAATACTATTTGATCACCCTATTTTAATGGTCATATTGATATACCCTATTTGAATGGTCGTAATGCAAGCTTTAAATTAGAATATAAATGTGATGAAATCTTGGAACTTGCTCCTAATGTTCGGCAAGAGAAAACTATTAGTTTTATGTAAAATCGTCCACCCACATTTCTAAATTACCTCTTAATAATGACAGTGTTAAAGTGTCAAATGTTAATTACTGTATTTTTCGGACAATATGACACCCCAAATTTATGCGACATTTTTAGAAAAAAATATTAAACTTTAATTTTTTTATTATTATTACCATATAACTTGTACTAGCGGCATTCATTTCATCTTCACTTATCTCAGCACTGTCACTTTTCATTTTATTGTCAACTATTGTTGTCACTCTCTTTAAAAACTAAGTTATTTTCGATACCATCCAACGCGCTACTTAGCACAACAAATGTGTGTATAATATTTATTTTGGTAATTTAAATTATTTTTTCGCAGGGACCTATTACCACGTATCACCTACCTTCGGTCCATAAGACGTACCCCGATTGTAAACAATTTTTTCTAAGCAAAAAGGTGTGTCTTATAGTCCGAAAAATACGGGACTTCTCTTTAAGGATAAGATAAATCAAATAACAAAACAATGTTCATAATAAAACTGTACAAGTTTAATAAATTAAAAATCAAAACATATTAAGTTAGTTTACAAAAGGAAAATTTGTAAGATAACTAAAAAGCATATAATCAAAAAGTTCATAAAACAACTAGTGTAAAAATATAATAAAACCACACTAAAATATCTAAGTACAATATAATGTTCTAAAAAAATATAATATTCCACGGATCTGCGACACTTGAACAGATCAGCTCAAGATTGTAAGGCAGGCGGACAGCTCCATCAGCATGATGGGTCTTTGTAGACTTTGGGACTAAAAGTGCAGGATCATAAAGAATGGAACATTATTATCATGGGGCTGAAGCTCTTTAAGATCTGTATGGTCATTAAAGGTAAGAAAGTAACGTAACTTATGTTGAGAACAAACAGAATCACTCGAGTTGATTATCAACCAGTAGATGCATAGGTCTATAAGCATGAACACCTAATACAGTTCGATGGCTCCGTTGCCTAGTTGGTAAGATGCCTGTCTTCCAACCTGGGGGTTGTGGTTTCTATTCCTGTTGGTACTCAAATTTTTAAAAAGGGATCTAGTTTGGTTTGCGCTTAAGACTTATTTTTGCACCTTTCTGGTCGCACCACATGGCAATAAATCCGTCAGATTATACTGTATATAACGGAAATGTAATATGATACAGTACCGCCTAGTCAGACCTTGACTTGTGGATATCATCCTCGATGCTGAGTCTCTTAATCAAGAATCCCCATTGCCATTCCAGTGCCAATCTCGGGCTGCTCCTCTACGCCGATATTGGTACATGATCTTCTGTGAGAGAACGACCCGATCCCAGAGGCGTGCGAAAGTGAACATACAAATCAAGTTAATCCTCAAGATCTCTCGGATAAATGTTGTAATAGTATGGGAAAAAGCCTATAAATTGATTTTAACTGTGAAAGTTGCAACACCTGTCACATAATGAGAAACACAAAAAAATTAGGTACCACAACTGACCATCCAAATAAAATTAATGGCAAAAGAGATAAAGAAAGGTGCCTACCTCTTGGCTCGATTGACTGAATTGTTTGGGTGGAATTCAATTGAGTTGTCCCGGACCGCAGTCGAGAGAAAAAGATAATCACACTGGTGGGCAACCGATAAGAGACAGCTGTGATATTGGCGATGAGTGCTTCACACCTCACACGGACCACAAGACTTATGAACTTCTCCGTTCTCTAAGAGCTCGTCATTCAGGAAAGGCTTTCAACATTAGCTAGGATTGTTTCCTAATTCAGGCATGTCACAGGGAAGAAACAAAAGTTTGGAGTGGTTTGTGATGACTGGAACTATTCAAAAGAAGTATTATATTCTCTCAACACAGCCCGAAAGCGCTGAGAATAGATATGAAATTATGGGAATAGCAAGTTTTTCAGCAAGATTGAAAGTACACATGACTCCATGGAACATTTAGGATTTTATGAGAGTAATGTAGAATCAGTCTATTTTGAGTTTAATTCTATGCATTTTCATTACGTGTCTTGTCATTTGTAAACCCGATATAAAGGATTCTCCGCAGTCTGGGCAACTGAATGGTCGGTCTCCGCTGTGGATTCTTTCGTGGATTTTCAGCCCTGATTTGCTAACTGTTCTGTAGCTGCATTCGTTGCATTTGAAATGTTGCTGTCCAGAATGTACACGCATGTGTACATCGAGATTATATTTGGAAACTCTTTTCTTCCCGCATAATTCACAAACAAAATTTCTATCGCTCGTATGTCGCTTAAAATGGGTTTCCAAATTAAATTTGGAATTGAAATTTTTCGAGCATACTTCGCACTTGAATATCTCATCTTTGTGTATTGCCAGATGTTTGACTAAGCTCGTTCTGAAAATAAATTGTTTCCCGCACGTGTGACAAATGAAATGAGGATTGCCGTCATGACACGATTTGTGCTTATTCAAAGTGGAGTTATCAGAAAATGTTTTCTGACATTTCACACATTTAAAAGGTCTCTCTTTACTGTGAATTCTCAAATGCCTCACGAGTGCCGACGGATAGGGAGCTGTGTAATTGCATACGTCGCAAGATTTTTTGCCTAATTTAGACAATTTTATATTTTCTTTCAAACTTGAATCTTCGCTCACTGCCAGCTTCTGTAATTCGTTAGTTAGTTTTTTCTCAAGAATGATTTCCGATATTGGTTTTTCAAGTGTATCCAAATGTTGCGTTTCAAATTTTTTTAAAATAGCATCATCTTCAATATCACGAATGATGGTTTTCTGCAAATCCACCACAACTTCTCCATTAGAATGTGAATCCCCTTTGTTATCAAATACGGCTAAAGAGCAATCTTCTTTATCTAAGGTTTCGTTATTTTCGTTTATTTTCTGTTCCAGACTAGAACACAAATCTAGAAGAATTTTATTAGAACTGTCGCACTTTACCTTGAAATTATGAGCTATTTTTAACTCTTCCAAACAATCTTCACATCCTTTATCCAAAATATTACGATCCTCGAGTTTTTCATTGATTTCGATCATTTCTTTTATCATATAATAATCACAATAACTCTGAAGGCATTGCAGGTTTTCGTTATATCTTAGACAAATACGGCAGGTGTCTTCATTTTTCCACGGAGAATTCATTTTTATATTTTATGCGATATAAATATTAAGAAAACGAAATGCACATATCACTTCTTGTGAAAAATAAAGGCTGGATTTTGTTTCAATTTTCTCTCAAAAACTTTAAAAACGTTCGATTAACTACAAAAATTTAACAGAATTAAAAACAAAACATTTACCGTTTTTGACAATACACTGGAGTAGCCAGTAACTAAAATCACAATTCCCTAAATATGCTAGAGAAATTGGGTTTTCCCACAACATTTTTGACAATTCACAGAACAATTTTTTTTAAATTTCTACCTTAGATATATATAATGCATACTATGTATCATATCTGGTACCTCCTCACATCTGGGGCTTCAAAATCATGCCTCATATGCAAGCCTTGTATGGGTTATTAACCGATTTGTTTCATGTTAGGGCTGCGTTTCGCCATTTCTTTATTGTTAAAGAGTTATTGCATTATTAATCCTGTTACTAAAAAAACATTATTGACTACACCAAGAATAGTTGGCAGCAAGTTGAAATAAAACATAATTGGTACTTGTTAATCCTTTGGGTAACTAATTATCTAACAAATGTTAGTTTGGTTGTATATTTATTCCAAATCTAAAATTCTGGTGATTATTGCATTTTTATTCATATTTCGTCGTGTAAATTTATATGTATATAAGACGATCTCCGTATCCTAGTTGGTAAGAAACCTATCTCCCGATCGGAGATTGAGGGTTCAAAACCTGCTGGAATCCAGATGTTTTTAAAAAAGATTCCGTTTAGTTTTCACTAAAGGCTTTTTCAACATTTTTCTGGCTGGTTAAAACAAATGGCCACATGGAAATAAGCCCATCAGATTATACTATATACAACGAGTGATACAATGCAAATAATAATTATATACAATTATACACATTTATAAAAAATACATATGCGGCGATAATTTTCCTGGCGAAGAGTCGTGGACGAAGAATATTCCGGATACTCTTAAGTGGCAAAAGAAAAGATCCTTAGCTACGGAGGAGAAGATGAAGCGTGTGAGCGATTTTGAATCACATTTGAAGGATATCATGGAGAAGTTTAAACCTATTGAGGATGCCAGCAATAGACGTGAACAGCTGAATGAAATTAATAATTTGGAGATTTCAGGCGTGACCAAGGGAGAAAACATGGAGAATATTTTTTTGTGTTCATGACACTTGGAGCTGCCGTTATGATTGAGAACGTTGACCACATCCACATTAGATCACGTGATATGAACAAGAGTTTCATGCAAAATGATTGTCCATTTTGTCAAACGCTCATGTAAGGACGAGGCCTGACCACTGCTGAAGTTGGAAGCCAGTTTCCCCGTTCACTTAAACGAGCACTTTACCTATTTCAATAAGCTTCTACTGAGACGTGCTCGTGAGTTGAAAGGACGTGAGGACGAGTGAAAGATTTTCGTGCGAATGAATGAAAATTCGTCAGTGGTTTTAATTCGAGTGAATCGGGATTGAATAAACTTTTACAAATGATAACTACTATATTTTTGAGTTTGAATGAATTTCTCACAAATGTGTACTTAGTTTTGTGTTTTTAGTTTCCATGTTATGCTTCTAGCGCTATTTTTATGTGGTTTTCTTTATGGGGACAGGAATTGTAATTATATAAAACAATTTAAATTAAGTTGAGCTGGAATTCCGCAATATGAGAGATGAGAGACGACAGAGCTTACACATTTTAGCTTAATTTTTCCAGTTTTGTATGCTTTGTATAACTGAGTTACAGAGTTTTTCTTTTCACTTATATGCCATTTATAATACATATGATATATGTACTTAAGCTATTTATTAATCCTTGGGCGAGTTTCAAAAGCAACAAATCTGGAAAACGTACCGACGGCACACTGAGTATTATCCATAAACATTCCTAAGGAAGTTACAGAAAAGTATGGATCAAAAATGCTACGTGACGTACATCAAGGGGCTAGAATCAATATTTTGTAGAAATAATAAATATCATTGAACATTTGCAAATTACAATCGTCAATATAAGAAGTGCCTAAAGTCATTTTCACGGTGATAGATTAGATTCGAATGGTCAAGATATCTGCGACTTGTTTTGCGAATATTTTCTCGTCCACATCCATACATTTTGTCATACTTTTTACCTTTTCATGAGTTAAAACTTCTCCAACTATCTCCATCTACTCTTATCTTAGTTTACCTCTTCCTCGCTCTCCATCGATCACAAATAAAAAAAATAAAAAAATTTCGCTAGTCTTTCTCTCAATGTGAATAAACCATCTCAAGACGCTTTGCTTAATTCTACTTATAACATCCATTTTCTAACAGATCAATGTAATACCAGATATTTTACGCATGGTAAGCATTTCTACCTCATTTATTCTGCTCTTATCACTAGTTTTCATTGCCCGGGCTTCGCTTCCATATATCAAGGTTTGTACACCACTTTTCATATTCATTTTTTAATATTTTGTGATAGATTTATTAGCAAAAACCCGTGCTAAGTGTATTATTAACTTTCTTATCTGCAGCAACACGAATTTAAGTATATTTTTCTATCTTACCATATCTCGTTAGCATACCTATAATTAGTAAAATAACTTAACTTGTTCTGATACCACATTGTTTACCCATATGTTGCATTAATTTATAATTAACCTTTTCAAGAACCGCGATTTTTCACTTATTAACTGATTTATTCTCAAACCGTTTTCATTAACACTGCATACATTCTTCTAACCAACATTGTTAAATCATCGTAATAATATTAAAAAAAATTACAAATCTACGAGTATATAACAAAATAATTATATCGTGGTTAAATTTATAATCATATGTGCATTACATTAAAATGAGATCTAATTTTAAGTTTTTGGAAACAAATTGAGAGAAACATATTATCAAATTAGAATAATACACATCTATTTTAAAATTTCAAATCTATATATTATCCAATTATATATCAAATACTCAAGTTAATGTATACTTCTTTAGTCGGTGTTAAAAAATAACATTATCTTAAAATGTTTTTACAAAAGTGTAAGGACATATCTATTCATTCCAAAAAAAGATTTACATATGCTTAATTTTACATTATTATATTTTTATGAATTTGAGGATAACATTACTTCAATCCGTTGTCATTTTTCTCATATACCATATGTATAAAATTCGCAAATAACTCGTATGTTTCTCCTGAAAAGGTTTCATATTTGTTTCCCAGTCAAGGATGTTTTTGCATCAAGAATGTTTAATTTGTGTATATGGCAACATTACAAGGACGACAGTTTTCCTTGACATTTGCGCATGGTTTTCCGCAGATTTTCGTGCGGGTTCAGAAAATTATTAGCAATGGCCGAACAAGCAGCGGTATGCGTAAACGGCGCTGAAAAAATCAACGGAAATAGAAAGTTCAGCCTGAAAATGAATGGCATCGAAGGGAAGACTCCTTTCTTGATCGGCGTTGCGGGTGGCACGGCGAGCGGCAAGGTAACTGCCCCTTATTATATTATTTAGGTTAAAACTCCTGATGTTATTTTCAGAACATATGACGCAGTGACGTGATTATTTGTTTTATTTCCCGAGTCATGCCGCGCTTCTTAAGTTTCGGCACTTTATCTTGAAAATACGATTTACATTTTAATATTTCTCTTTAAACTTTAATCGTATTATTGTATAATAGCCGCATACCGGGGACTTTTCGTAAAAGACCTTGAAATAAAATGACATCGCCTTGAAAATTTCGATAATTATTTAGGACGTGGGCTTATTGTTTTTATTTAACGATCTTATCATTTCTTTTATCAGATTCGCCATTTTTGCACCGGTTTAAATTGCAGCTGAGGTGTAATAGCAAATTGCGCAAAAATATTTTTGTTTTGGAAAACGTATTTTTTTTTTCAAGTACATTATTTTAAAAAGTTAATTGGTCTTAAATTATTTATTTTTGTATTTACGGTAGATTTTGACCATTAGCAATTTTTACAAAATACAATTAAAATTCAAAATACAGCGCAAAAATATCAAAATGTATAAGAATGATTTAAATATTGAAACACCAACACAATTGCTATAATTTGCAGCCTATACACAACAGGCCAGGGCCCAGAAGGCTCCCGGCCATATGTTTTCCAAGAAAAAAATATACTTAGAAAAATAAAAATAAAAAACATTAACACATTTCCATGAACACACTCAACATACCCGTAATATACATATCTTCTTAACATATTAATACAATACTTTATAACACTTCGCTATCCGCATCAATTTACTGATAACTTGAACCAGTAGCCGGCTTTTTTGGTGAAAATCAAAATTTCGTAAACTTGATGTAAAATCATTATAACTATTGATCCACCAATGTAAGGCAACTTGACAAGACAGACACGTAAGAGGTAGGATGCGAAGCAATATCTCGAATGTAAGGCAAGTTGACAAGACAGACACGTAAGTGGTAGGATGCGAAGCAATCTTTCGAATGTAAGGCAATTTGACAAGAATGACACGTAAGTGGTAGGATGCGAAGCAATCTCTCGAATGTAAGGCAACTTGACAAGAATGACACGTAAGTGGTAGGATGCGAAGCAATCTCTCGAATGTAAGGCAACTTGACAAGAATGACACGTAAGTGGTAGGATGCGAAGCAATCTCTCGAATGTAAGGCAACTTGACAAGAATGACACGTAAGTGGTAGGATACGAAGCAATCTATCGAATGTAAGGCAACTTGACAAGAATGACACGTAAGTGGTAGGATGCGAAGCAATCTCTCGAATGTAAGGCAACTTGACAAGAATGACACGTAAGTGGTAGGATGCGAAGCAATCTCTCGAATGTAAGGCAACTTGACAAGAATGACACGTAAGTGGTAGGATGCGAAGCAATCTCTCGAATGTAAGGCAACTTGACAAGAATGACACGTAAGTGGTAGGATGCGAAGCAATCTCTCGAATGTAAGGCAACTTGACAAGAATGACACGTAAGTGGTAGGATGCGAAGCAATCTCTCGAATGTAAGGCAACTTGACAAGAATGACACGTAAGTGGTAGGATGCGAAGCAATCTCTCGAATGTAAGGCAACTTGACAAGAATGACACGTAACATTTGTGGGTTTTTTAAATTTTATTTCCATGGTACACGTGACCTTCATTTATCAGTTTCGGAAAATTGAACCATTTGCAGTTATTTTGTATACTTTGTACCTATGGGATTTGTGTGCTTGGTATTGTTTTGTTTTCGTGGCAATAAATTAAAACAAATCCTCTTCAATAAACATGCCTGCGAAATCTACTTTATCTATATTTGTGAGAAGTACATTTGGTTCTGGTCAAACTTTAATAGCATCATTATTCTTAGGTGAATCAAAATTTGACTGGTCAATCTCGATATATTAATCAGTTTCTTCTGAATCGCTCTAATTAGAAACAGGAAAGTTTGTTCAACAAACACGAGTCCAAAATCACTTTATGGAAAGGGGTTCATATGAATTTGCCCACAAAAGAATTCAAAAAAAGCTGAAATGTTTGTTACACACAAAAATAGCGGGCTCACACAAAAATAGCGGGTACCGAACGACTAATGCCACTAAACTGACGTTAAAATGCTTTTGTGTACCGTATGCTAAAGTGGCGCCACAATACGTAACCGGTATACAAGTATAACTGTCGGCTTGTTCGTGACATCTACGTGTTTTCACTGGCAATAAACGGTTGGCTTGCGCGTGACACCAACATTTTGTCAACAGCAACTAACTGTCTGCTTGCACGTGACAACACGTCACTGGACATGAAAGTGTTAATAAAGCTATTGCTTAGCTATAGTATGAATGGCTGTGAAAGACTTAAAAAAGGAAAAGCGTCAGGTTGTGATGAAATGAGCATAGAATCGTGCATGGGGGTGAATGAATGATCGAGTGACAGACAGTTTTTCAACAAATGTTGAGAATCTGACTAGACACCAAAAGACTGGAGGATTGTAGTGATAGTTCCGTTATATGATGATAAGGGTGTAAGAATGGAGCCATTAGTTTGCTGAGTGTAGTAAGAAGTAAACTGTATAGAAAAATGCTAATGAAAGTGCGGGATGCTCAGAGTGCCTTTTTAAAAGGAAGAGGATTTGCGAATCAGATTTTTTCTTTGCCTATGCTTGTGGTAAATGTGTGGCCATAAATAAAAAAGTATATTCTGCATTTGTGGACTTGGCAATAGCATATGACCGCATGATTAGGGCTATGCTATGGAAAATGTTGAATGTAAATTAATATGTAGTATTACGTCATTATATGCAAAAGTAGAGCATGTATTAGAGTGAATGGTGCCTTGACTGGGTGGTTTAATACTTCAAAAGTTTTTCAATATTCATATAGATTGATGTGTGAAGAAATTACAAAAAACAATTGATGACATACAAATGTCGAATGGGACCATACGTGTATTTATGAGGAATAGAATAGTATATATGACAATATATTGTATATTTATGTATTAGGTAAAGTGAAAAGAAATGTCAATTTTCATTTTGCGTCACGTTGAAACCAGTTTGCCACCAGTTACCGTTGGGTTAACACGTCGTGGTTGGTATTGTTTTGAAGCTCTATTAATATCCTTTCTGTTTTGATATTCTTTTTTGGTTTTGGTCCATAGTACAAAAATGCAAATGCCAGAGATTGAAGAGACACATTTACGGTACTTTATACTGTTTGTATTCGATAAAGGATTGAATTCAAAAGAAGCAACCCAGACCATCTGCGATATTTATGGAGACATCTTGAATCCTCGAAAGTGCCATAGATGGTTTCAAAAGTTTGAAAGTGGTGAAAGGGAATTAAAGGACAAACCAAAATCAGGAAGACCTTTTTAGTGCGGTCCGATCCGTGTAAAACCATCAAGAAATTGTCACAAGATATCGGTTGTCCATGGTCAACAGTGAAGGACTATTTGAAAAGGCTCGGAAAACAAAATAGACTAGGAATTTGGGAGCCGCATGAACTTTCTCCAACGGCCATGGAACAATGAATAACAATCTGTTCATCTTTACTCTCCAGGTATGAAACTGATCCGTTTCTTGGAAGAATTGTTACTGGGGATGAGAAGTGGGTCCTCTACACCAATCCGAGGAGAAAAATACAATGGCTTTCGACGAATCAGGTACCTGTGTCTACCCCTCAGCCGACATTGACTGAAAAAGGTTCTCCTATGTGTTTGGTGGGATGTTTTGGGAGTTATTCATTTTAAATTACTAAAACCTGGTCAGACTGTTACAGCAGATGTGTATTGTGCCCAATTAGAAAGATTAAAGGCAGAACTGCTTTAAAAACAATCAGTTTTCGTAAACAATCAGAGACAAATTCTACAACATGATAATGCAAGACCACACGCACCAATTACGCAGGAAAAAATAAGAGAGCTAGATTTAGAAGTTCCGCAACATCCTCCATATTCACCTGATATTGCACCTTCGGATTACCATCTTTTTAAGTCGATGGAACATTAGCTTCGAGATAAAATTTTTACGAATGTCGAACAAGTCCGAAATCACTTGAAGTCATATTTTACCGAAAAACCGCCAGAATTTTATGAAGAAGGTATTAAAAAACTGCCTATTCTGTGGAGCAAGACCATCGGTAACAACGGAAATTATTTAACGGAATAATATTGTATAGTTTTTGTTTAAATCAATTTTTTGTTGCATTAAAAAATATTGTCATTTTTTTCCGCTTTACGTTATATATGGATAGGTAAAAATTGATGGTAAGAATATGGAATATTGCTCTGTAATATGGGCATCAGCAGGCATTGAAATATTCACTCGTGCTGGAAAGGGGTCAGAAAACATATCTTCGTTGCCTCTACATGAGAGAGTAACATATGGATATTAGCCCTGGCTTTATCCAAGTGTCTCCTTACTGGGGATGCTTAGTTACAGATCATCAGAGAGTGGAAGATCTCTGCGATTGGGTGTCCACTTATTTTGTTTGCTCTGGAGTAATTTAGGGAACCCATCCGTCCTGAACAGTCTTGGTTTGTATGTTCCGGATAATTATCTGAGACGATTCACCCATTGATTATTCTATCAACCGACCGATCTGCCTTTGGGAATGCCAGTAGATAGAGCAGTCACACTGTTTAACAGTCACACTGTGTGTGTCTTCATATATACATGTTTCGTGTCGTTCAGCCCCTCAGGAGAACTCTCTTAAATATAGTGTAATACTTGAAATCATTTCATTTTTTTATAAAATCTTTCATACCATATTTTGTCATGTTTTAATGTAACATATACTATTGTTTTTATCAAATAAGTCTTAACATGTTGAATTGTTTTATACATATTTTTTTTGTACTTATTATGTTTGGTCTTTGTATTAATTTGGGAAACCTGTAATGTGCAAAGGATTTGTAAAAAAAATAATAATGTATTTATGCATCTGTCATCGCTGCCTAACCAAAGCAGGATGTGACAAGATGGTATAATCCATTTAGTTACGAGTAAAACACTGATATAAAAAAACCACTAGAACAAAGCAATAACTTCAATAATTAAGGTTAATGAACTGTTAGAAAGTACACAAATACATTGGTCTTTATTTCTATGAGAAAAATTGTTTTTCCTAATTTCGAGGTCACTAACCTTCATATCTTGTGGTTTAAAAGAAAGGGTCAGTAATATAGTATAGCGACAAACAGTAACATATGTTTGTTCTAACTTGTTTATATATTTTAATTGTATATTTCTTATCTATGTCTAGTAACTATCTTGTTTAGAATAATAAATAATATTTTATAATAATGGTCAGCAAATAGTCTTTATCCAGTCCACAGTATGCAAGAAGATAATGGAGAAGCTGGGCCAGGTGGACATGGACCACACAGAGAGACAGGTGGTGTGCATCAGCCAGGACTCCTTCTACCGGCAGCTGACGCCCGCCGAGAAGGCCAAGGCGGACCGCGGCCAGTTCAACTTTGACCACCCGGACGCCTTTGACAATGACCTCATCCTCTCGACGCTGCAGGAAATCCTGCTGGGGAAAAAGTGCAAGATCCCCGTCTATGACTACAGGAGGAATTCTATGTGAGTTTTTCTTACTACAGAATTATCAATACCCGTCTCTTTTGGGGTATCTTCCTATCTGCACACGCTTCCTCCACATAATAATAAAAAGAAAATTTATCAGGTGTACAAATAAGCCGCCGCCGTTTGACAAAAGTTGGCGCCACCAGTAAGTTATGGTTAAAATTGTCAGATGTAAAACGTCATTGTCGTAAGGTTGGACATCTCTCAACAACATAACCTTGAAATATTAGTGAAATTTTATCAGTATAATATATTCTTTTGTGTGCGAAAATGTCAAGTTTTGAGCCGAATAAGCGTCATTTGCGTGAACTTTTGATTTACTTCTTCATTTTGAAGAAATCTGCAGCTGAGGCCCATCGATTGCTTGTAGAAGCATATGGTGAGGCTGCCGTAAGTGAGAGAAGTTGTGAGTGGTTTCAAAAGTTTAAGAACAGTGAATTTGACATCGAAGACAAAGAACCTAGCGGAAGACCGAAAGTGTACGAAGACGCGGAATTGGAAGTATTATTGGATCAAGATTCGTGCCAAACGCAAGAACTTGCACTTATATTAGGAATGACTCAACAAGCAATTTCACATCGGTTGAAATCATTGGGAATAATTCAAAAACAAGGAAATCGGGTTCCATATTGAAAACACTCAATTGGGAAGTTTTACCCCACCCGCCGTATTCACTAGACATTGCTCCTTCTGATTTCCACTTGTTTCGATCGATGACGTATGGCCTGTCTGAGCAACAATTCACATCATATGAAGATACCAAAAATTGGGTCGATTCGTGGATAGCCTCAAAAAATGAAGCATTCTTCCGACGCGGTATCTGTATGCTGCCAGAAAGATGGGAAAAGGTAGTGGCAAGCGATGGGCAATACTTCGAATAAAACATGAGGTTCCGTTCTTTCACAATAAATGCCCAAATTTTTGATAAAAAACGGCGGAAACTTATTTGTACACCTAATATATAGCGCCGTATCAAGAGCAAACTCTCCTCAAGGGCGCTCCAACTCGCAAATTGAACCCACTACTATTAATAAATTAAAAATATTAAATTTAAATAAGTTAAGTGTAAGGATTGGAAGGTATTGGCTGTGGCCATTAAATTAAGTACATTCCCCCATCATATGTTTAGAAAAACATATTTGGTAAGAAAACCGCTGAAAACTTACTAAGGAAGATGAATTTTAGAATAACCTTTGTAGATCTTCTGATGTGTGATAGTGACACATTCGATTTTACGTGTAGTGTTCATATACAATCATTAATTTTAATAAGACCTCCCAAAAAACATTGTTTTCAAGCACTTCCTAAAGCTGCACCCACCACCCGTATATCATCTTTACATTTTGACAACCTCTGTGCTGTGGCCTAGTTGGAAGAACGCCTGGCTTCCAAATCTGTTATTTCAGGTTGGATGGAATCCAACCTGAAATATGAAGGCACATGCTCGTAAAGGGCGACAAAAAAAGGAAAGAACGAGGATATCACGAGACCTTCATCCCACAGTGGATATACAAAGTCTGAGGGTCATTATAACTTTGTCAATCTTCGTGGCCTAGTTGGCAAGACACCTGTCTTCCATCTCAGTGGTTACGGATACAATTTTATTTTAAAAAGGTGGAGTTTCTGTTGGTAATGCAGCTACCTCACTTATCTGTGGGCCATTCCACTGGGGGTAATCAGCGTTGCCTTCTCTAGATTTAATTGCATAATGATTAACTAATTTCATGCAAAGGAAGGTTTAAATAAAAGTAAAGTCATTGATTGATCCCAGAGCATCTTCTTTGTGTTGTGGTACTTCTGATGGGCTGATCACTTTTACAACATCCCGCCGGACTGTTTATTCCCTCAGACTGGTCCGCCACAGTTTAGGGGAGGGAAAGACCGATGGATCTGTTCCTCATACAGTCCTCTACTGCGACTAAGGTCCAGTGGACCCGTTGACCAGCAAAAGGGGCAGCCATCCATGGATATTGGGGATTACTAAACCCGATGACAAAATAGCAGAATCTTATGTTGTAGCATTCCTGAAATATGTCACCTTAAATACTCTGAAGGTTTATTTGTTTATGCAATGCGAGATAACATTTTGAGCTTTTCCATAATTATTACTTCATTAGTTAATCATGAAAAGGAGTATTTATAAAATTTGTCTGCAGTCAACCAATAAAATTGTAGCTATCAAAATATGATTTTTTTGTAGAAAATACACATTTATTGTATGAAAATGGTAAAAAATATTTTATTCAAAGTATTGCCCATCGCTAGCTACACATTTTCCCCATCTCTCTGGCAATTTGTGGATGCCACGCCAAAAAAACTGTTGCTCTTTTGAGGCAAACCAATCATCGAACCATTTTCGTAAGAAGTGAAGCGCTACTCAGCAAGTGCGTGTCCCATCGATGCAAATAAGTAGTAATCGGATGGAGCCAAGTCTGGTGAGTAAGCCGCATGTGAAAATATTTGCCAACTAAACATCTCAATCAATTCCTTGACCGGTTTTGCTGTGTGCGATGGTGCATTATCATGAAGCAATATCATTTTGTGTTGCCTCTTTTGATATTTTGGTCGTTTTTCATGCAATGCTTGGTTCAAATCCATCATTTGTTGTCGGTAGTGTTCAGTATTAACGGTTTCGTCAGGTTTTAGCAGCTCATAATAGTTAACACCCTTCTGATCCCACCAAACACAAAGCATTGTCTTCCGTCCATAGCGATTTGGCCTTGCAGTCGATGTTGCTGGTTTGCTTCGAGTTACTCATGATCTTTTATGCTTAGGATTCTCGAAATATATCCATTTTTCATCGCCAGTCACAATTCGATGAAGAAATGATTTTCTTTTGTACCTGGCGAGCAGCATTTCGCAAGTGGTTTTTAGGTTTTCCTGCTGTCTTTTTCGGTTTTCCTTCAGTTCATGTGGAACCCATTTTCCCACCTTCTGGATCTTTCCCATGGCTTTCAAACGTATGGAGACGGCTTCTCGTGTCACATTTAATTGATCCACGAGTTGTTGTGTTTGAGCATCATCCTCATCCAACAATGCTTGCAATTCGGCGTCTTCAAACTTTCTCGGTGGTCTTTCACGTTCTTCATTTCCTACGTCAAAATCGCCACTTTTGAATTTTTTACACCACTCAAAGCACTGTGATTTACCAAGAGCATGCTCACCGTAAGCTTCGACAAGCATTCGATGCGATTCTGCAGCAGTTTTCTTCAAATGGTAACAGAAAATCAATGCTGTACGTGTGTGTGTGTGTGTATGTATATATGTATGTATGTGTATGTATGTATGTATGTGCATGTATGTATGTATGTATGTAATGTATGTATGTATGTATGTATGTAATGTATGTACTAGGGCGGTCCGATAAGTACTTAACCTCACCGCTCGATAGCACCACTATCGCAAGAGCAATTTTTTATAGCGTAGTACATTCTCGTTGACAGCTACTGTCAAAATTTCAGCTGAATCGGACGCGTAGTTTGGTTTTGACCGCGTGTGGAAGCGAGCGTGTCCGCGGATTTGAGAAAAATGGAAAAAGAGCAATATCGGTCGGTGATTCGATTCTTGTTTTTGAAAGGGAAATCGCGCAGCGAAATCAAAGAGCGCTTGGATGCTGTGTACGGTGACTCTTCTCCTTCGATGGCGACCGTCAAAAATTGGTTTAACGGTTTTTGATGAGCCATGCCCAGATGCCCCGAAAACGGCTACCACGGAGGATAACGTGACAAAAATCCATGATCTCGTATTGGCAGACCGCCGATTGAAGGTGCGCGAGATAGCTGAGACAGTAGGCATCTCAAAAGACCGCGTGGGTCATATCCTGCATGAAGTATTGGGCATGAGAAAGCTGTCGGCGCGATGGGTGCCGCGTTTGCTCACTCCGGACAACAAGCGCAACCGTGAGACCACTTCAGAGCAGTGTTTGACGATGTTTAAGCGCAATCCGAAGGAGTTTCTGCGTCGTTTCGTAACCGTCGACGAAATATAGATACACTGGTACACACCCGAGACCAACAGTCGAAACAGTGGACTTCACCCGGTGAACGTGCTCCGAAGAAGGCGAAGACTGTCCTATCGGCCGGAAAGATGATGGCCACCGTTTTCTGGGATTCAAAAGGTGTGATCTACATCGACTTCCTGGAGAAGGGCAAAACGGTCACAGGGCTCTACTATGCCGAATTATTGGGCCGATTCGACGCCGAATTGCAGAAAAAACGGCCCCATTTGGCAAAGAAAAAAGTGCTTTTCCATTATGACAACGCACCGGCTCACACCTCCGCCGTCGCCACGGCCAAGTTGGTAGAATTAGGCTATGAACTGCTGCCCCATCCACCGTATTCTCCGGGTTTGGCCCCATGCGACTCCAAATTTGAAAAAGTCACTCGCCAGGCAGAAATTTGAGTCGAATGAGGAGGTTATCGCCGCCACGGAGGCCTACTTTGCAGACCTCCAGAAAACGTATTTTTCAGACGGGTTAAAGAAGTTGGAGCATCGCTGGGTCAAGTGTATCGAACTCAAAGGAGATTATGTTGAGAAATAAATCGCCACTTTTCCAAAATTTTTGTTATTCTTTTGTAGGCTAAGTACTTATCGGACCACCCTCGTATGTAGGTAATGTATGTATGTAATGTATGTAATGTATGTATGTATGTATGTATGTATGTGTGTATGTATGTATGTATGTAATGTATGTAATGTATGTATTGTATGTATGTATGTATGTATGTATGTATGTATGTATGTATGTATGTAACATATGTAAGTATGTATGTAAATATATATATATTGATGTATATTAACTTGTTACAGAGTGCCAGACGCGTGCACAGTGATATACCCCGCGGATGTGGTGCTGTTCGAGGGCATCCTGGTATTCTACTTCCCCAAGATCCGGGAGCTCTTCCACATGAAGCTGTTCGTGGACACTGACTCTGACACCAGGCTCGCTAGGAGAGGTAACCTCACTTCTGCATCATTATAACCATTGGACAACCTCCGTGCCGTGGCCTAGTTGGTCCTGTCGACCAACTCAAAGGTTGCAACTTTATTTCCCATTGGTATCCATTTTTTTCAATGAGGGATTCCAGTCTTTTTTTATTTAACAAATTGTCACATTTGAATAAATCTGTCAGGTTGTACTGTACTGTATGCAGCTAAAGTGTAATACAACACAGGCTTATCTGGAGTGCACCATTGGTTGGAAGATAATAAACCCGCCAGGTTGTACTGTATACTATGAAAGTGTAATACAACACAGGCTTATCTGGAGTGCACCATTGGTTGGAAGATAATAAACCCGCCAGGTTGTACTGTATACTATGAAAGTGTAATACAACACAGTCTTATCTGGAGTGCACCATTGGTTGGAAGATAATAAACCCGCCAGGTTGTACTGTATACTATGAAAGTGTAATACAACACAGTCTTATCTGGAGTGCACCATTGGTTGGAAGATAATAAACCCGCCAGGTTGTACTGTATACTATGAAAGTGTAATACAACACAGGCTTATCTGGAGTGCACCATTGGTTGGAAGATAATAAACCCGCCAGGTTGTACTGTATACTATGAAAGTGTAATACAACACAGGCTTATCTGGAGTGCACCATTGGTTGGAAGATAATAAACCCGCCAGGTTGTACTGTATACTATGAAAGTGTAATACAACACAGGCTTATCTGGAGTGCACCATTGGTTGGAAGATAATAAACCCGCCAGGTTGTACTGTACTATGAAAGTGTAATACAACACAGTCTTATCTGGAGTCACCATTGATTTTCCAAATGATGCAACTTCCCTATCACAGTGTTAACTTGAATCTTGAGAGCATTTTTTGCAACGTGTGGGTCGCGACCCCCAGGAGGGTTGCGACAACTAAACAGTTTGGACTGGTCACTCGTACAGATAGCCACGGCAAGTTTAAACTGTTTAGCTGTCCTGTGAGCGAAGTAAAACAGTAGATATTATTAACTGATATTGATGATCTTTTCTTTGCAAGTACAACATTTGTGCGATCACGTGTACATGCAGCAACAAAATATTAAGCTTTTGCTGTAGGGTCTTGTTTTGTTTTCAGTGTAAATTGTTTTGTTTTCAATGTAATGTACTGTTTTTATAGTATATAAATAGACAATAGGAAAGTGGTCTTTTTCTATGGAATAAGTTTTATTTATTTAATTAATATGAGATTTTAAAATTCACGATAAATACCTCCAATTTGTCTGGTGCCCTGTTCTCAGAAGATCGGTGATGGTGATGGTGGTGCCTGCACGCATCGTTATACTAAATGTTTTGCACCGATTCCACCTTAATTGCATGTGCTACTGATCAAAGGCCTGAATATTAAAAATCTTATTGTTCGCTAACGAGAATCAAATCACAAACCAAATATTTTACCACTAGAACCGTAGGCAGCTAATAAATAAAATATTGAATGCAAAACAGTAAAAGTCCATTAATTTGAAACTCAGACAAAATGTCACAAAAAAATCGAATTATAAATTACACAATCACTAAAAAACAATGTTAATTTGTGCGACACTTTGTAATGGCTGGGAATATCGCGGCCATTTTCCCTTACTATAAAATAATAATATAAGCCAAGTAAAATAAATTGGACTTATTTCCGCAATATTGAGACAATACATATATTCAATAGTAAAGTACATTTAAAAAAATACTATTTTTCATGGGCAGCCAAAAATTAAAAAAAATCACTATAATTATCACTTATTTTATTATGACTCGGTCACTTGTTTATGTTTGCACGTGTAATATAAATATGATGATGCACATTTGATTATATTATATTATGAATTACGATTCCAATTTTTTGGCACATAAATTTTCACAGTTGTGAAATTAGTTAAGATAAAATTTCAAAAAACTCAACATTATGTAACAATTTATTTAAAACGAACACTTAAAACCCCATACTTACAATAATAATCTTGAGATATTATTTAATAGAGCTTTTGCAATTGCTGGTCCAGTGGCATGGAATGGTCTGCCTTCTAGTGTCAGATATGGGTGGCATATGCAACTTAAGGAAGCACTTAAAGACAATTATTTGTGAAAAGTCTTATCAAAATTTATGAGTGGTTTCGAATTCTGAGTTAGAGCGCCCTTGAGGAGAGCTTGCTCTCTAAATGGCACTGTATAAATTGTCCTTTTATTGTTAATATTATTATTATTTCCATTTCTATATTTGTTTTCCTGTTTTGCCTACTATGAGTATCTAACTATGTTTGGTCTTCCTTCCATTGTTCCAGTGCCCAGAGACATCATCGAGAGGGGCCGAGACCTGGAGCAGGTATTGAACCAATACATGACATTTGTCAAACCCGCCTTTGAAGAATTCTGCTCGCCGGTAAGTCATCCAGTTTACAGTACCACAGTTAATAATAATAAAAGGGCACTGTCCTCGAGAGTAGACTCTCCCCAACTTGGGAATCCTATCCTATCCTATCGGCATACTATAAATAATCACGTAAAATAAGTTGAGTGTAAGGATAGGAAGGTGGTGACTGCGACCATGAGATTGGGTAATACCCAGAAAACTTACCAAGGAAAAATGAACTACAAAGAAAGTTTTTTAGATCTTCCGATATGTGATAGTGACACATTCAGGTTTAGTGTTCATTGTATTCGAACGTTTCCTAAAGCTCCATACGCCACTCGAACACCATTCCACTCTGTCATAACACGTTGCCATATTGGATCCAATCAATGAAATATTACGTAACAATGTGCTTCGGTATCTGTAACTAAGAATCATGGATAAGCCAAATTGCACCTGATGTTCACTAATAAATTGCACCTGATGTTCACTAATAAATTGCACCTGATGTTCCCTAATAAATTGCACCTGATGTTCACTAATAAATTGCACCTGATGTTCACTAATAAATTACAAATAATTTTCAATCTAAAATATTTGCAGCTTGCTTCTCAAGCTAACTATGACATAATCAAAATAATAATGAAATTCAGTTCAAGTGTAAAAATATGTTTAAAACCGGGGATATCAATAATGACATGACTTGACAAAATAAAAATGGATTTCTCATTTATGATAGCAAATAGGCAAATGTGGAGATTTTACCAAATTGCAGAGTAGACTCTAGTGCAGAAGTTGTTTTTTTCTTTAATATAACATTCATTAGATATACATAACATCACGCCGTTACCCTATCAGGGTATGCAGAGAGGAGAGAGGGCCAGACTTTCCTATTGCAACACATCTTTCGCCTCTTCTATATCCATACATCTCATACAGCTTCTACGATTTCTCTGACTTTTTACATTTCCTTCTATCAAAATATTGGGAGTACAAATTAGTTCGGTTCGTTTCCAAAAGATGGCTCTGGCTGTTATGAATAGTTCATAGTGACAGCCGATTTTGGTGGTTTCAGAGAGGTTAGACATCTGCCAATAATATTCAGTTTATATCGCTTTGAGTTTCATGCAAAAACCTTGTTTTGTAGTGTTGAAAATGTCGAATTTTGTGTTAACCAAGCAGCATTTGCGGGAGGTTTTAATTTTCTGCTTTAATTGGAAGAAAAGTGCAGCTGAAGCCCATCGAATGCTTGTCGAAGTTTATGGTGACGCTGCTCCAACTGATAAATCATGTAGGGAATGATTTAGACGGACAGGGGACGGGAGCAAATGGAGACAGAAACCTCCATCTGTGTTAAATAACCATTCAAGAAGAGGAACTCGCATCTTTTCCCACAGAGAGAACCAAATATGACATTTCATAACTTTTCCCCTTTAAGTATTCATTTTTTATCAATGTAGGTTGTGAAAATTTTGCGGGTATTCAAAAATGTAATATCTTCATACCAGTGAAGGAGGACGACACATGGCATGTACGTACAAATGCAGAACTCACTTATTACAAAGCTAAACATTGTGGCCATTATTAAGTCCAGATAATTGAGATGGGTCGGTCATACGTGTATATTGCTATACTCACCTCTCGCAAACTATCCAGTCATTTCCCAGCACCAAACTTTCTAATCTCGACATACAGAACTTCACCTCTTCTACATCCATACACCTTCTCATATATTCCTTTAATTCCTCTGACTTTATATGTTTCCAAACATCAAAATATCACGCACTAAATCCAACCGTACTTTCCAAGGTCTTCCACTACCACGACTTCCACTCACATTTGCACTATATCTATATACTTGTTTTGTTAATCTTTCTACATTAATTAATTCAAACCAAGAATGAACAATGTATTTAGAATGGTTATTATGTCCCCATTATGCCTACACGCATCCCGTCACTATTTATCATAGAATCAAGTGGGAATATATCTACAAAACAAACAGCATTTCTAATGACAGACAAAATGCAAATCAGCATATTGACAAGACGTGTTACTGAGGGTAAATCAGCATATTGACAAGACGTGTTACTGAGGGTAAATCAGCATATTGACAAGACGTGTTACTGAGGGTAAATCAGCATATTGACAAGACGTGTTACTGAGGGTAAATCAGCATATTGACAAGACGTATTACTGAGGGTAAATCGGTTTGAAAAGCAATAATTGGACGAATATATATTGGGAGTACAAATCAGTTCGGTCGGTTTTTTTGTGTCCAAAAATGCATTTATTTCTAAACAAAATGAATGAACAGATCAATTAAAGTATTGTCCATCGCTGGCTACTACTTTTTCCCATCTCTCAGGCAATTATCGAATCCCATCTCGAAAAAATGACTCCGCACCCGCCGTATTCCCCGGACATTGCTCCTTCTGATTACTGGTTGTTCCGAAGGATTCAGCACCATTTGGCAGGTCACCGGTTCACTTCTTTCGCAGAAACCGAAAATTGGATCGCCTCAAAAGACGAGTCATTTTTTCGAGATGGAATTCGATAATTGCCTGAGAGATGGGAAAAAGTAGTAGCCAGCGATGGACAATACTTTAATTGATCTGTTCATTCATTTTGTTTAGAAATAAATGCATTTTTGAACAAAAAAGATCGGACCGAACTAATTGTACACCCAATATCATATACTTGATCCAACCATACTTTCCTTGGTCTTCCTCTATCATGCCTTCCACTCACATTTGCACTGTATATTAGGTAATATTAACCCTTCCCTTACGGTGATAAAAATAATACGCGTGTTACGGTGTTGGGTAGTGAGTACGCAATAAAAAATTAGCGATTTTAAATCGGAAAAATAAGAACATTCATAGATAATCCCCTTAATGAATTATAATTGAAGTTAAAAATTATAATAATTGAGATTTATTTGCTGAAAACATTAAAAAACCATCTGGCACCGCTCACGGAACGGGCGTACGTCCAACCTATTTGCAAGCTTAGAAGCTACTAGCGGCGCGGAATACAGTCGCATACCCCGGCGCTTACGCATATGCTTGCGGCGTTGAGGCAATTCAGTCTAGTATGCAAGAGTGAGATGCGAATATAGTGTCGCGCTTCCCGCATACTATTCACCTATCGTCAAGACGAGGCAGCGCCGCGTTTAAATGCTAATTTGTTTTCGATCTTTACAAAATACCCACGATGTAGTCGATAAATTCTGATTAATAATAATATTATTTTTTAAATCAATGCGTAAATATATTATGGAGGAATACCTATAGTAAAATGTTAACCTTGTATTTATAATATTTATAGAGATATTGATGGTTATTAGAAGCAACGTGTAGAAGATACCCAACACAGGGAAGGAGAGGTTAAAGAACAGTACACCCGTCATCCATTTCAACCTCCTCATTTCTGCCACATGATACTGAACTGAACCTTCAGCACCGTATAGCATTGTTCTTGTGACATTTCAGAATTCCTTATCTTTCTTTCTATTTCGAATAAAAACGTTTTTTTGTGTTAATATCTCTTTTGTTCTTTTTTACCTGGCGAGCTTATTGCCATGTGGCAATCTCTTCCAACCAACCAGAAAGATGTTTTTATAGGCCCTAAGTGATAACCAGACTGGAATCCTATTTAAAAAAATCTGGGTTTCAGCGGGGATCAAACCCGCAACCTCCGGATAGGCAGGCAACTGTCTTACCACCAGGCTACGTAGGTCGTCATATTGTTCTTCATGTTTGAAAAAAAATTGACATTCTTAGATTTTTTTATGTGATGGCAAGGGGTTAACTGTTTTATCAACTAGGCTAGCATGTCGTTCAATCTCGGTGTGACATGCAGTTATCAATAGTCATACCAGATCACTGTCTCCATTTATTATTCTAATTATTAGATCAGTGTCATTTATTTTGCTGTTGTCAGTTTAGGATCCAGGTAATGGAAACACTTATTGACCTATTCGAAGGGATCTATTTCTTGATTGCTTCCAAAGGGAAACTGCGTGTGCGCCTTGTTATGTTGAACAAATTATAAAATGTGTTATTATGTTTTTTTTTTCAGACAAAGAAATTTGCCGATGTCATCATTCCCAGGGGTGCTGATAATATTGGTGAGTCGTGCTTTTTTTTGTGTTTATATTTCATCACTTATTCATTGTCGTTATTCGTACATACTTTTATCAACATTATTTTATGGAACTGGAAATTAAATAAGAAATATCAATTATGATTAATCTGTTGGAGCTGTTTATGTGGTCATTTAAGTTAACCTTTTCAAACATCCCAATCGGAACATTTCTTTTACTGAAGAGTGTCAATTCTCAGGAAAGGTGGGGATTTTTTTGGATTCTAAATGTAGGACAGTCTCTCTCTCAGACAGTAAGGTTCTCTCCTCAGTGTGGTGCCTTCACAACCGCACCACACTGGCTATTCGGAGAGTGTGGCAGGAAAACATATGTGTGTATTTGGCCCCATTAAAGGAGTAGTAGTATTTGAAGTGACTGGAGTAGGCACGTCATTCATGGTTCGTTCGTGTACATGTTAGTAATTACTGCCGCATATGGGGTCTAGAATATTTACAAAAATTAAACCACATTAGTAGTCAGCAAAGAATTCTTAACCAGCCTGGTACGGGACACTTTGCTTAGGAACCATTGGGAGACAAACCACATTAGTAGTCAGCAAAGAATTCTAAACCAGCCTGGGACGGGACACTTTGCTTAGGAACCATTGGGAGACAAACCACATTAGTAGTCAGCAAAGAATTCTTAACCAGCCTGGGACGGGACACTTTGCTTAGGAACCATTGGGAGACAAACCACATTAGTAGTCAGCAAAGAATTCTTAACCAGCCTGGGACGGGACACTTTGCTTAGGAACCATTGGGAGACAAACCACATTACTAGTCAGCAAAGAATTCTAAACCAGCCTGGGACGGGACACTTGACTTAGGAACCCCCGCCCCGAGTGGAGGACAAACCCCCGAGTTAATGAAGTGATTGTAGTGTAGATATTTTATATGTAAATGTGTTATACTTTCATTTTATTGTGATGACAACTACAGTAGAAGTCCATTCATTCATAAATTAAAGGAAGCAAATTTCACGAATAAATTCGAATTACGAATCATACAATCATTAAAAAAAAGACAAGACTTCATGGCACGTCTCAACGGTTGGGAATATTGTGTCTGTTTTTTCTTCCTATATAAATAATGTGCTTCAAGTAAAGTTTTGTCGACATATTTCCGCAATAGTAAGACATAATTAATGGTAAAATAAATATAAAAAAATAGTACTATTTTACATGGACAGATCATGCGGGAAAATCAAAAAAAAAAGAAACTATAATTGTCACTTGTTTATTTTTACAGGTGTAATATACTATAAATATGATGAAGTTACTTGTTTTTATTTGGTGTTGCACTTGATTACGATATTTTTATCGACGATTCAAAGATTATGATAAATTAATGTTCACAGTTGTGAAATTATTAATGGTAAAATTAAAAAAAAACTTAAATATGCTTAATAATTTATATGAAAAGAACACTCAATTGCCCATAGGATAATATTGTGGAAATATTTGATTATTATTATTATTATTTTTTAACCTGGCGAGCTTATTGCCATGTGGCAATCTCTTCCAACCAACCAGAAAGATGTTTTTATAGGCCCTAAGAGACTGGAATCCGATTTAAAAAAATCAGGGTTCCAGCGGGGATCATATCCGCAACCTCCGGATATTGCATAAAGGGGGAGTTGAACCTGTGAATTGAACCGCTCACCGGCGTGTAATACACGCACATACACCTGTCGTCCCACCTTCAGGGCTGTTACTATGTGGATCTATGATTTGTGTAACTCTAATAATTGGATATTTTCCATGATGCGTAGAAAATATCCAATTATTAGAATTCATATATACTTTTTGGCGAGAAAACATTACGACTTATGAAATATGCTGATTTTCAAATTAACAGTAGAATTTATTATAAAAAGACGATTTTGGGACCTAGAAAATGGTGAAAAATACCAATTATGAATTATCGTTGTTCTTATTAAGAGAGTTTTACTGTATTGATAGCATTATAAAGAATTGGGATATGTCCAAAAGTCCAAAAATATAATTCATCGATTGACAAAACATATTATGACCAATTAAAATTTTTCTAGAAAAAAATTACATACACGTATATCTAAGAATGTCCGAGACATGGATATTTTTTGTTAAGTGCAACAATTTTGTTTTACTACATTTACATTCCAACCTGAAACGTTTATTGTCATACACATTTCTTCCAGCCTACCAGAAAAATATTAATAAGTTTTATGTGAAAAACCAGCCTGGCCAATTACACATATCTGCCTTCTAATCCAAAATCTCCACATTGCTACCAACCAGGCAACTGACAATACTCTTTATCAATCATGGCATTAAAGACATAGACAAAATCTCCACATTGCTACCAACCAACCAGGCAACTGACAATACTCTTTATCAATCATGGCATTAAAGGCATAGACAAATTCAATAATACCTTGCATCCATATAAATTGGTTTGAGGTTTGGAAACATATAAAGTCAGAGGAATTAAAGGAATATATGAGAAGGTGTATGGATGTAGAAGAGGTGAAGTTCTGTGTGTCGAGATTAGAAAGTTTGGTGCTGGGAAATGACTCGATAGTTTGCGAGAGGTGTGTATAGCAATGTACACGTATGACCGACCCATCTCAATTATCTGAACTTAATAATGGCCACAATGTTTAGCTTTGTAATAAGTGAGTTCTGCATTTGTACATACATGCCATGTGTCGTCCTCCTTACTGGTATGAAGATATTACATTTTTGAATACCCGCAAAATTTTCACAACCTAAATTGATAAAAAATGAATACTTAAAGGGGAAAAGTTATGAAATGTCATATTTGGTTCTCTCTGTGGGAAAAGATGCGAGTTCCTCTTCTTGAATGGTTATTTAATCCAGATGGAGGTTTCTGTCTCCATTTACCCCTGTCCCCTGTCCCCTGTCCAATGTCCTCTGTCCTCAATGACCATCTTCCAGTTAGGGATTATTACTTATTTTACTTAGGTGTGGAGGGATTTTTTAATATGTTTATTTATCTTTTAATTTAACTTTTTCATAACAAATTGTAAATAGGAGCGGTACAGGCACAGGCACAATAGACTCACCCATATGTGAATCTGGGCTGTTGCCTGGCAAACGTCTTACCTCCACAAAAATGTAAATAGGAGCGGTACAGGCACAGGCACAACAGACTCACCCGTATGTGAATCTGGGCTGTTGCCTGGCAAACGTCTTACCTCCATAAAAATGTAAATAGGAGCGGTACAGGCACAGGCACAATAGACTCTCCCGTATGTGAATCTGGGCTGTTGCCTGGCAAACGTCTTACCTCCACAAAAATGTAAATAGGAGCGGTACAGGCACAGGCACAACAGACTCACCCGTATGTGAATCTGGGCTGTTGCCTGGCAAACGTCTTACCTCCATAAAAATGTAAATAGGAGCGGTACAGGCACAGGCACAATAGACTCTCCCGTATGTGAATCTGGGCTGTTGCCTGGCAAACGTCTTACCTCCACAAAAATGTAAATAGGAGCGGTACAGGCACAGGCACAACAGACTCACCCGTATGTGAATCTGGGCTGTTGCCTGGCAAACGTCTTACCTCCATAAAAATGTAAATAGGAGCGGTACAGGCACAGGCACAATAGACTCTCCCGTATGTGAATCTGGGCTGTTGCCTGGCAAACGTCTTACCTCCACAAAAATGTAAATAGGAGCGGCACAGGCACAATAGACTCACCGGTATGTGAATCTGGGCTGTTGCCTGGCAAACGTCTTACCTCCATAAAAATGTAAATAGGAGCGGTACAGGCACAGGCACAATAGACTCTCCCGTATGTGAATCTGGGCTGTTGCCTGGCAAACGTCTTACCTTCACAAAAATGCCAGTATTTTACTCTTGTATTCATTATATTTGAGACTGTTAAATTTTTCAATTGTAATGCAGTATCGCAGGTTTAAATTTTTCCTTTCTTTCGCCAGAGATAGCGAAAGCAAAAAATGTGCATAAGGTCAGATTCGACGGTTAAGATTAATTTGAGAATGTATTTGAATTTCCATGTGAGTCGTTATTTGGAATATTTTTTAAAAATATCTGCGTGAGTTTCATTAGAGAACATATTTGGTATATTTTTTCAAAAATACCCACGTGATTCTCATTTGAGAATGTATTTGGAATGGAATGAAATCATTCGATAATATTCACTGAAGTTTCATTTGGAATGGTTTTTTTTAAATATCTACATTAATCATTTGCTAATTTATTAATTTGTCTATACTTGTTACCTAAGATATGGTCGGCATTGATTTCTTATATACTTCTTGGAATAACTGCTGCGTAGCAATCAAACTCTACAAAAATTAGGATTCACTGAAAACTACTTTTTTTGATTATCTGTTAAAAAAATTGTTTATAATAACAATTTATTTCATGTTACTTCTTCCATACCATTTCAAGTAATTTCTTGTTTATACTTGCTTTGTACTTGGCTAATTACCTAACTTGGCCTGTATAAATGTACTAGCTACTAGAGTGGGCAGTCAAGGAGAGAGTCTCCTCAACTAGACGGCTTCTCCCACTCTGCTCATGGAAACGACGGAGATTAGTGACGAATGTTTATACTTGCTTTGTACTTGGCTAATTACCTAACTTGGCCTGTATAAATGTACTAGCTACTAGAGCGGGCAGTCAAGGAGAGAGTCTCCTCAACTAGACGGCTTCTCCCACTCTGCTCATGGAAACGACGGAGATTAGTGACGAATGTTTATACTTGCTTTGTACTTGGCTAATTACCTAACTTGGCCTGTATAAATGTACTAGCTACTAGAGCGGGCAGTCAAGGAGAGAGTCTCCTCAACTAGACGGCTTCTCCCACTCTGCTCATGGAAACGACGGAGATTAGTGACGAATGTTTATACTTGCTATGTACTTGGCTAATTACCTAACTTGGCCTGTATAAATGTACTAGCTACTAGAGCGGGCAGTCAAGGAGAGAGTCTCCTCAACTAGACGGCTTCTCCCACTCTGCTCATGGAAACGACGGAGATTAGTGACGAATGCGACTTCATTAGTTAACGTGTGTATGAAAGTTTGTATTGAATTGGAGTATATATGCGAGAAATATTAAACTTTTACATTTTGTTGAGAAATTCTTTGAAGACACAAAATATAACTTTCAATAGGCTTAAATTTAATGATTTTTTTTATCAATGAACCATGAAACACAAATTTTAGTGGTAATAGGATCTCCTCGCCATTCCAACGTCAATTCAGTTTGGAAAGCGGAGCTGTAGCGTGGGGTTCTTGTTCCTTTCTTCTTTTCTCTTTAAGTATGTGGGCCATTGCTCACCAGCATATTCATCATCAGCGACACCACTGTACTGAATCAGTGCAGGGTTCGAACCAACAATCTTCCCCATGAAAGTTCAGTGTGATATCATATGGCCATGCACCTCATATGGCTAGATATATTGCGCATAGTGTTGAGTTAAGCTTATAAGCTACTCTTGGTTTATGAACATTTGTAAGCCAAGAGTTGCCTGTGAGCATTATGCAAATGTCATGAGCCACGTTTGCTAATGGGCAAACCTAAGCATTAGCCTAGGGGCACCGAGCCAAAGGGGGTACCTAAAGATTCGTAACTGGGTTATAAAAATATTTGAAAACTGAATCCGTGTGCCGCCGTGTGCGACTGCTAGATGGATCGATACAGGATGTGATATATGTACATGAAACCAGCGCATGGCCGCATGATGGTCACCTGCAAACCATGACCTGGAGATAACCATATACATATAGGCCATACTATTATTGTCAGACACATCAGTTAGTAGGGACTTGAATGACATCGTAGATGCTTTTGCGTAGAAGAAAGCAAGACGTAAAATGTAGTGGTTTTGTTGTGTTGTGTTGCATAAAATATATTATCATTTAAGATCAACATCCGAAATGCAAAGATTAAGCCTTTTTTTAATTACCTATTGCTGGTGGGGACAGGGATGCAAATTGCAATCTGCCTAGGGGCACCGCACCGTCTATACAAACGGGGCACTACAAGAGCTGCATATAAAACATAATGCCAATAACATGCATACATATCTTTAATACATACATATCACCATGCCGTGTCCCTTACGGGGTAGGCAAAGAGAAGAGATCACGATACTTTTCTATCCAAGCGCACAATTTTCACCACTTCCGCATTCATAAATCTCATCAAGCGCAATCTTCTATTATTCACACTTCTCACTTTGCATTCTTTCAAAATCTGGTCCATTTGATCCAGTCACGTTTTTCTCGGTCTACCTCTTCCACACACACCTTGCACTTCTGATTAGTATACTCGCTTAGTTATTCGTTCGTCATTCATTCTCTCCACATGTCCAAACCATCTTACTTCCTTTCTTCATCTTAAAACATTACACAATTATGTTTTCATTCCACCTTCTTTTATATATTGAAACTGCTGAATTTTTCCTCAGTGTACGTACGTACTGTATTAAATTTTGATTGATAATTATCAAAAAATGATTTAATAACGATTAAAACTAACTGTGTCGGGTAAATACAGTACATCTAATGGTGCCAGCGGAGCCGCAATGTGTCGTGTCGGCCCAGAATTGGTCTTGAAACCTAAAGTAGCCATTATTTAATATTTCAAATGAGAGTGCTCTGTGGGTGTAATATTTCTTGCATATACGAGTACTATACTATACTATATTGGTTAAATACTCGTACATTTTTATAAGCACTCGTCCGGTCCGAGTACCGAAGTAATAAGTGTAATTAAGGAATGATATTGTATTGTATTGTATGTTTTCATATTCTTTATTATAAGTATATTTATTATAAGCATATTGGATTAAAACTGTTTATATTATGATCTCATGTTTTTTATTTGAACATCCCGAGTGTCAATATTGTTTTATTCATCGCAGGTGGATAGCTACAGCAATAAGTAACCATGCTTTATTCTATGGAGAATTATGGAATTATCAAAGTTCATTTTATATAAATTATCTATTTCTTGCATATATGGTATATGGCGAGTCTGCATATTTGGACTTATTCAAGTTATTTTCATATTAAAAAAAACATATTTTTAATAAAATTTTTTAATCCTTTTTTTTTTATTTTAAAAAGAAAAGATACTATATGATACTATATGACTAAATTCATACTGTGATGGAATGTATTTATAAGTTGGGAATTTGGCAAATTATGTATCTTAGATATACTATAATAGGAGTAGTATACTATACATCATGATCCTCATTACATCTATTATCAAACAGAACCACGAAGATTATCCATACTCGCACATGGATATTGATTATATCAACGGATAAGGAATTGAGCTGCTTGAAAGTCTTTATAGATATAGGAGGTGTGATCAATACAAAACCGGACAGAAGTTATGCCGCCAGGATGGGGAGGGGGGGGAGCCTGCCAAAAATCTTTGTGCAGTGTACATTCATATCTGTTTCGCAAGCAATTTAGTTAACACTCTTGCGATGCTTCGCCAAGTTTACGGTGGGGAAATCATAAATCAATTTAGTTAACACTCTTGCGATGCCTCGCCAAGTTTACGGTGGGGAAATCATAAATCAATTTAGTTAACACTCTTGCGATGCTTCGCCAAGTTTACTGTGGGGAAATCATAAATCAATTTAGTTAACACTCTTGCGATGCTTCGCCAAGTTTACGGTGGGGAAATCATAAATCAATTTAGTTAACACTCTTGCGATGCTTTGCCAAGTTTACGGTGGGGAAATCATAAATCAATTTAGTTAACACTCTTGCTATGCTTCGCCAAGTTTACGGTGGGGAAATCATAAATCAATTTAGTTAACACTCTTGCGATGCATCGCCAAGTTTACGGTGGGGAAATCATAAATCGAACCAAATGTTACGAATGATATTCACGTTTTAAAAATGTATCAGCACAACTGCCGAAAATGTCGCTGAAATTCAGAGAATTATTCGTGCAAATCGACAATTAACAATCGGAGAAGTTTGTGACGTGGTTGAAATGCCGTTTGACACAGTTCAATTAATTTTAACAAACAATTTGAACAAGCATCATATTGCGGCCAAATTTGTTCTCCTGTACTGACGGTCGACCAGAAGGAGCATCGATTCGACATCGGCCAAGATCCTCGTCAATAGGCCAATGACGACCTAACTTTTATTTTAAGGGTAACATGTGATGAGACTTGGGGTTTATGGGTATGACTCTGAAACAAAGCGACAGTTATCGCAGTGGAAAAATCCAAACTCACCACGTCCCAAGAAGGAAAGACAAGTCAGAAATGCAACGAAGTCTAGATTGATTATTTTCTTTGATGCGAAGGCCATTGTGCACTGCGAATGTATTGCCCCTGGACAGACAGTTAATGCTGATTTCTATTGCGATGTCTCGAGGTGTATAAGAGAAGATGTTCTTAGAAAAATACCAGAATTGTGGCGCAATCAGAACTGGCTTCCACCATGTCACTAACTACTTTTTTACTCATCAATTTGGAAAAGGGTATTATACGGATTAAATTAACATGCTATACAAAACTAAATTCAGGCTTACCAACAAAATATTGCTCTATAAATTTTTTTTATTAATTAGTTTAAGTTATATGAGCTACTATAGTAGATGACAACTGAACTCAATTAGTTTGGAAATGGCATCACTTTTTATAGACGGATCGTTACATTGGCACTTCCGGGTTGAGTTCAGATTAGAAAGCTTAAAAAATTAATTCCACAACAATATGTTTCAAAATCTTCGTAAAAAAATAACTCATACTTTTCGAGGGTAGTAGTACAGTGTGGGTATTGAACCAGAACCACGCAGAAATTCACTTCAAATACAAGCTTACATACGAGCCAACTCCTTATTTCCCCACTGAGAATATCGGAAAAGATTTTTTACTAACATTTAAACTGTCATTAAAACATTGTAGGTTATTATTCACTTTTTGTTTAACACACAAAAAAAACAAGTTGTTTATTAACTCGTTAACTATATAGCGTTGTTTATTAACTCTTGTCACCCCGAGAGTGCTCCGAGACTTAATGTTAGGCAGTTCTTTAGCACCTATAACACTCATTGTTCCATCAAGAATACAGGGATTTACAAAACCCATCTATCTACTGCAGTCTGCAGTGTACTCCGCATCCTCCCTGGATCCTGATTATTTCCTTATCACAACACCAGAGAATGGTGTAAGAAAGAGTTCATATTCGTGTAGTCTCCTCGCCTCTTAGTCTAGCGCTTCACCCGTATCATTGTGTTACTGCTGCGTCCAAAGGCGAACCATTTAGACTTATCACCGACACATATCACGCTCCTAAGGCATCTTCTCTCAAAACTGAGGAGATTTTCCAGTAATTTCTCGCAGGTCGGTACTATGGATTGCATTATAATGGATTGTACAGTTAATTCAATCACTTTTATCTAGTTTTATAGATATTGTTTCATGATAGAATATCCGTGTATTCTTTGCTTGCATCATCATTCATCAGCTTCTAAAAATCTGTCTTTCTATAAGCTTTATTAAGGCGCTTTTCACTATGCGAAAATTGTATCCTAATTTGATGTTATTGTGTAATACGAGGGCAGTTTGAAAAGTTTGGTAAAAAATATTTATTATTTTTCAATATATTTCTTTGATGGCTACACACTTGGTCCAGAGATTTTCCGATTTTTTCATCCTGTCTGAAAAATATGTATCCTCATTCCATGGAAATCTCTTCCCACCGACCCAATTCTTTTAATTTTGGGAATAGGAAGAAGTGGTACGGGACCCAGTCCGAGGAATATGGTGGATGGGGAACCAATTGGAAGCCTGCTGTGTCCACTGCTGCCACATGTGTATGCCATGCCATGCCATGCCATCTGCCCACTGAACTTTGGGTCGTTCTCTTGACCTGTTTATTTCTCAGACTTGTCTTGATCATATTTGATGTCTTGATGATAGACTTGAATTTATTGTTTATGGTTTAATTTGCTTTGTAGATCGCTGTGTTGGTTAATTGATGGATATTTATTGATGTCGAATGATAGTTGTTTATTTGCTTTTTATGTTGCTTCTATATCACTGCTATTTTATACATACTCGTACAGTACATTCATTAGGAAGAAGAATTGTTAATCCATCCTGTGAATGGTGAGACCTCCATAGCCTAGTTGGTAACACGCCTGTCTTGTCAGTTGGAATCCAAATATCCCAGCCTGGTTTTCACTTCTCCCTCCCTCAAAAGCCTCTTTAACATCTTTCTGGTTGGTTGGGAAAGATTGTCACATGGCAATAACCCCACCAATTTGTACTGTATACAACTAGAGCATTATACAATACAATGTAAATAACATGGAAATAATTTATGGTGAATCTTGACCATAGAGTACAGTACTCGTTGATTTTCTTTCCAAATGACTGGACTGCACTGCACTGTCGCATTGTAATCTAGAATCTGATAATATAATACTATAGGCTCATAGTGTAAAAATCTAAGAATGTAAATTTTTAAACAAACAACATGAAATCAAAATTAGTCCGCAACAGTATTTTAGTACCAACATTGATGTGTGGGAGTCAAACGTAGACATGGAACAATACTGAAATGAGTTGAATAAATGCTGTAGAAATGTGTGCACTGAGAAGAATACACGGGGTGACAATGTGTGACAGAATACAGTATGAAGTGATTAGGGATAAATGTAAACTTAAGGCTGATAAGGTGTAGAGTAGGATGAAGAAGAGCACTTTTGATATGGTTTGGGCATGAGGAATGAATGAATGAAGGAAAATTAACCAAACAAATATACAGTGCAAATGTGAATGAAAGGTGTGGTAGAGAAAGATAAAGGATATTATGGTTGGAAATGTTAGAATTAAAGGAAGTCATATGAATTGTGTGGATATAGAAGAGGCGAAAGATGGGTGTCGCGATAGCACAGTCTGGTGCTCTCGCCTCTGCCTATCCCGACAGGGAGACAGTGTGATGATATGTATGGGTATGGATGGAGCTTGATGGATCAGTCGACCCGCCAAGTTACACAATGTTTTCCCCATTTTCACACGTATCAAATCCTTTATAGCATTATTATTGTAGTGTCAGATGAATTCTAGATATCTTTCTTTATCATTATTCGAATCACTAAAATTGAGAAACAGTTTTTTTTATCAATAAAACACCTTAACATGCCATGTTTTGTCTCGTAGGTCATCCGTAACAAGCAATAACCGAATATTTTTCGACAGTTTCGATGTTTTGTGGTTAATTGACCGCCATAGGGGGTTGATTTATTTTGTTTCAACGTAAAAATAAAAGCTATTAAAAAATACACTAGCAAATTACCAAATATACAAATAATTGAAGACTGGCGATGCACGATTCACTGGCTTCACTGGCGTGTACATGTATTTGATTAGGAAAACTGCCTGATGAAAGGCTGCAGCAGGTTAAACTTGGAACAATGATCTCCTTCTCATTGGAACTTGAAGTTTGATCTGTTAAGACTGCTTGTTGAAGTGCAATAGATTGCATACTATAAATCAAAACATACACAGGTGTCTTCCATCTGTAAGATTACTGACAATTGTGCTTGATCATCAGGGATAGCCTATTGTATCGGCCATGACTGATGTTTAATACCCACCCCGATACCAACCGTCACCCGCACAGTTCACAGCCACCCTAACAGGAGATCTGTGACCCCTGCAAATTTCGGATTTTCTGTCTAAACACTGACTGGTCCTTATCCCTTTTCGTAGAATTTTTTATGAGCTCGATTCTACTGTAAGCAGTGTCGAGAAGTAAAAATATTGTCTATCCGTGTCCAACATATCAAATTGTAGTAAAAACGTTACGAGTATATGTGATTAAGCCAATTAAATGTGTAATTCATAACATAGATATTACTTTATTATTCTATAACACACTCACCATGATGTATGTTCCTACTGATGTTCCTTTGAAGAGTGGTAGAACTTTGAGATCAATCATCAAAATCCATCCAATAGGGCAGGGTTATTATGATAAAGCTTTTGTCATTGCTGTTCCTGTGGCATGGAATTGTACGTGTCACCCTTCGACAATATAATATTTGATTAACAGGTTCGGTACTCGGAACACGCCTCGCGTGTGTCCGTACAAACATACGCCCGGTGCGCACCACACCACATGCCAGGCGTGTTCTGCTGATAATATGTTTCTGTCTGTGAAATTTCTCAGCACGGCATGTGTTTATTTACATTAAGTTTTATTTAGATTATCAACTCCTTTTGACCCATTTACTAGCATCCTTCGAAAGAATAATCTGTTGAGCAAAATGCTCAAATAAATTGTTGCGGAATAAAATTTAACGAATCCTTTGATTTATATCTGTGAACTAATTGTTTGAACATGGCATTCGACAAGATATAAGTGGCTATCTTTAATAGATAATTTTGTTTTATGAAAATAGAATGTTATAATTAATTCTTAATGAATGCGATCCACCTCGATGAGAGTGCTTTGAGATCTTAACTTGAATGTACATTAATGCAAAGAAATGAAAAAAGAAAAAAAAAACAAAAGAGAAAAAATGTCCTGGTTGCTTGTTGCAGTCGCTATCGACCTTATCGTGCACCACATCTGGGACATAGTGCGACAGAAGAACCCGACGCACTGCGACAACAACAGCTCCGTGTCCCGCTCGCTGCTCCCTTCTACGTGTGTCGCCGAGAACGGCAACGGGCTGCTGATCCCCGCTCGCCGCCTCTCCGTCGGCTCCGAGGACAACCTGAGCCGATAACGCAAGGCCAACGCGCGGCAAAGCGCTTTGTCCATGAGGCGATGATAACTGATGTTTTCTTTTTTTTTTAATCGATGTATCCAATTGATGTTATATGACAAAATATAAAATATTGTGGACTTTCAAACGGGTAAGCGACTGAAGTAAAGAATTCTTTCAATAAATTACTATAAATATTCTAATACGATGAATAACTCTTTGAACTAATAAATTATATCCTTTTATTTTGAAGCGTAAGCGTAGCAAACTCTCCTCAAGGGGACTCCACTCCAACTTGGATTTCGAAACCCACTATTATTGACAGATTAAAATAAATATTTGCATATATATATAAGTTGAGTGTAAGGATAGGAAGGTAGTGGCTGAGCCGATTAGATTAATTACTTCCGCACGTCTGCATACATTCAGAAAAACATAATTGCTAAGAAAACAGCAGAAAACTCACTGCAGGAAGTGGAGCTACAAAGAAATCTTTGTAGATCTTCCTATAGATATGTGATAGTAACACATTACGCTTTAGGTGTAGTGTATATGTGTAGTGTTCATATAACATCATAAGACCTCCCAAAATGGGTTATCTAGAAGTGCTTCCTAAAGCTGCACGCACACGTCACCCATATCTGTAATACTAATGTGTGAATCAGTATTGTATCACACTTGTATTGTACTGTAAAACCTAACGAGCTCTTCTGCTCTTGACCAGTTCCCTCAATTGTGATAGGTATAGAGATAGAGGCTAGGCTGGTGCTCTCTGAAGGTGTCTGCCGGTCTGCTGGTCTGCCTCTCCGTTCCCTCCCATAACTGGGGGGATTGTCAATTGAATAGTGCTATTTAACATTTTGAAGTTGGAATTTTATTTTAGTAGAGGAAATATAAAATAGAGTATGAATAGAATAAATCTGCAAAGCTCTTTACAATAGTAAGATGTTATCGGGAAAGCCTCGAGGAGATTTTGCTCCGCTGTCTAAATTTCTAAACTGATTTGTCCGAGCGACTCAGTTATATTTTTTTGTAGTGTCTAATCCTCAATTCTATTTTACTGTTTAATTGGAATTAGAATTCTCGCAATACCGTCACCAGGAGTCCATTGGTTGAATTAAGGTCCTCTTGGTTCTGAATTCATTGTAACGTTTGATATTATGTTTGAAAATTGTTCACTCGCCCCCTTTTGACTGTCCAAAGTTAATGTGAAAAAATAATTATAAAGCAGGGTGGAATGGGAAATATAGAATCCATAAGTCATATTTAATTGTAAGTGGAACTGCATTGTGCATTGCAGGATCTATAAATATCTCAATATCTTTGCGATGTGATGTAAAGCATAAACTATGATAAATATCTCGATATCTTTGTGATGTGATGTAAAGCATAAACTATGATAAATATCTCAATATCTTTGTGATGTGATGTAAAGCATAAACTATGATAAATATCTCGATATCTTTGTGATGTGATGTAAAGCATAAACTGCATTCTACATGGTTTTGTTTCGTTTGTGATAAAAATATCAAAGGAATGTTAAACGTGAACAAATCTATTCTGTTGGAATTTTTTTCTTATAATTTTATAAAATAAATTAGTAGTTATTTTTGTTTTTAAATTCGAAATACATATTGAATATAATTTTGCAAAAAACTTAAAATACAGGTAAATTAGATGGAGCAATGCACAATGCGGGGCAACTTTCTATATTTGCACACACTTCCGTTCATATATTAATTAAGTTTTAAGTATTAGAATGTTAACTGTATAACTTATATTACAATACAATACTTAAGTCCGACTTTAACTTATATTTTCTACTTTACAATCTGCATACAATTTTAATTTATAATGTCTCACTGAAAGAAATTACAAAGAATTTGCTCAAAGCTATAGTTTAGACAGTTCGACTCTTTTGTTTTTAGAGATAATTGTTTATTTTCCATTGTGCATTTGATTTTTTGTCTCTCTATGGTCAAGACATTAATTTTAATACTAAATATTGTTTATTTTGTACGAGGTTACCTCAACCTTTATGATTGCAATCAATAATACATAACATCGCTTTGAATGTAAACAGTCGCATAATTGTCTAATATAAATTTGTATCTTTTTTATCGATTTAATTAATTTACTATTGGAAAAAATCAAAGGAAATCTTATCCAGTAATACTTGCTGTATAATTCTTGATTTTTCTATTGACTGACAATTTAAAATTATTTCCTATTTAGGCATTCCCATTTTGAAACAAATTAAATTCCCAATATGTGTGATTTGTAATAACAATCGTGTAACTACAACATTTAATTTGAAACTTACCTCGCTATAGCATTGTATATTGAAATAGACAATATTATAGAATTATAGAAACATGCAACTTATTCTTCTGACTAGACATGGAGGGGGAGGCTGGTACCCAAATTATTACACTTAACCACTGTACCTTGTACCAACTCTTGTTATATCACAAGTCAACTAGTTTCAAAGTCTTAAACGTCGCCCGTGAGTGTGAGTAGTTTGCTCTCTAAATGGCGCTGTAAAAATTATCCTTTTATTATTATTATTAATGTCAACGTCGATGACCTCCGTGACCTAGTTTGCGGGCTTGATTCCCGTAGCAATCTAGATTTTTTTAAAGTTTCCAGTCTGGTTTTAACTTAAGGCCTCTAACATCTATTTGGTTAGTTGGAAAAGATTGCCACATGGCAATGAGACGATCTAGTCATACTGTAAACATCGAAAGTGAAAAAAAAATAATGTCGCCACAAAGTAATTTGATTAGTTTAAAAAGGATTAAAACTACAGCATTAAAACATTTGTCTGGTTAGCTGGAAAAAAATTAAACATTTGAATAGTTGCGTGAATACAAAATAAATTGATTGCATATTAATGTAGTAATTACAACATTGTTATTTGAAATCACATATATTGTTTCTTTTTTTATATTTTTTAATGATAGCTGATAAAATTTTTCCTTAATGTCACATTCAAACTTTAAGTCAATATAAAATATAGACTATGAAATATCCATATTTATTGTACAAACATATTAAACGCATACATATATACGTATTGCTATTTACAATTTTCATGTGGCTTACTTTTTACACTGACAAGATATAATATATAAATTACTCCCAATATTTTTACTATTTGCTTTGGTAGTATATGAATTGAAAAGAAAAAAAAGAATTGAATCATTATTTTTCTAACTTTGACCTTAAAGTTATTTCGTATATCTTTTTAATATGTACATAATACATGATTTTTAAAATATTTGAATCACTCGAGTATGTTTCAATAAAACTTTACTTACAGTACCCGGCGGTAAGTAATACACATAGTTTGTAGAGCGTCGTCTCTGTCGCACGATGCGCTAACAGTCCAGTATCGTAGTCACGATGCGGTTAGCGCATCGTGTGACAGAGACAACGCTCTACAAACGATGTGTATTACTTACTCTACATACAGAGACTAATATTTCAAACCATTACAGCGAATCATGTCTAGTGCGTGTATACATAACTAGCTGTGAGCCTGCGCTGACGAACTCCTACGGAGCCAGCATAATATTAACTCTGACAAATACTCCTTCCATTTAAGGATTTCATGTTATGATATATTATTTGGTTTTTTTTTTTTATTTTCTTCAATCCTCATTTTATGAATTGACCATTTTAAGTTCATTTCAGTAGTCTCGATTATATTTCTTTAAAATATGTATGTCCAACCGGTGGCCAACCAGTATTTGGTGTGGCCTTGGAGATTTTATAAATCATGAAAGAAATAGTGATAAAACACACTCTAGATTTCCAAAATGTAGATGAATCATATCGAAATATAAAAATCTTATTTAAATATGGCTCAAAATGAAAATAAATATAATATATGGACAAAAATTGGTAGTAAAACGTCGGACTTGAGAGTCCGGTGCACTTGGTGCACTTTGCCATGTTTTCAGACATTCAAATTTTTATATGCCTTTTGATTAATTACACGTGTGGCCCGCAAACCTTTACCCGATACCGGTTTTGGCATACGGCTCAAAAACGGGTTAGTCACGCCTGCTTTAAAACATCTGTCTACTTAACAGAAATGCATTTTCACACGTTATGTACCTTACTTCAAAAATAATTAAAAAGCTTTAAGAATGTTATATTAAAATAAAAAAATAATTGTACATAATACAAAAATAGATGCGAAACAATACTACAATATATATATTATATAAAAAAGAAAAGGTTGAAAAAGCATTTGAATACAAATATGTAGTTAGCTATGAAACATGTTCTTAAACTGGTATTAACATTTTGACTATGGTCAAATAACCCAGATGTCGAATAGACGGATAATCGGGACCCTACTGTTGTTTAACATATTTTAATAAAATGTGTCTCGTCAATGATACATTCCATTATTGCCGTGAAGTTTTATTGAAACACCTCGTTTAATGAAATTATAATTTTGTTTAACACAATTTTGAAACACTCAATAATTGTTGCGAAGCGCACAAGTCTATACGATTGATCCTATTGGACGAATCAGTGTATTTAGATCTTGTATACGTAATGTTATAATTCGTCACTGTAGGATTTCTCACGAAAGAAACTTTAAAATACCGTAATTCCTTAATCAAAAGGCTGATATATTTTTTTTATAAATTTTAAAAGGTAAGCTAGTATTATTTAATATCATCAGGAATAAAAATATAAAGGAAAGGAAAATGTCAGAATGGATCGAAAGAATGGCAGTTTTTATTTCTGAGAAGGCTGTGTTTGTATTTGCATCTTGGAAAGGATACTTCGCAATCCTCCATCAACCCAACCGCAAAGGAATCATGAATTGGAAGACATTTTTGACAAAACGTGAATTGTGTTGTGATGATGATGATGAAGCTGAACCATATTTAATAGGTTCAATTGAAAGACCCTGTTGAAAGAGTTTTGTCAAAATTAATTGTATGTTCAAATGTTAAAACAATAAACGAGAGTTTAGAAACTTTGATGATGTAATGATGGGCGGCCCTTTCCGCAACATTACACTCCACTTACTCGTACATCTTTATATTACATGAAATTACAAAAAAAAACAATTTGAGTTTAAGCACATTTCAAGTGTGTGTGTATTTTATCAACAGAAAAGGTTTATTCACCTGTTTTATGACAGTTGCAATACATTAACGTGCACGTTTGAATGTGCGACTGACAGATCGGCCCCCTTTTAGTATATCAAGATTTATCTTATCGGCACAGCCGTGCTGATAGATGGTCGCAGCGACGGCTGTAAGGATTCATTTCTTCCCGAGTGTAACAATCTTCATCTTTTTTTATATTATTGTAATTTATTTTTAACAAACACTGTTTATTCCACTTTTTTGTGACGGTATAACCCTACCGGATTCAAGGCTTTCACCTCATCTTCAGGGGAGCGCAAACGAGTCTTGTTTGCGCTCCCCTGAAGATGAGGTGAAAGCCTTGAAACCGGTAGGGTTATACCGTCACAAAAAAGTGGAATAAACAGTGTTTGTTAAAAATAAATTACAATGTCTTTAAACCTCCACAACGTTAATGCCTTAACTGTAAACAACATTTTTTATATTATTTTGACGAGTTCTACAAATCTATATATGTGTATGGTGAACTAATTTTTATACACTTAAAAATATGAGTACGGCTTAACATAGCGAATGCAAAAATGTCGCCACTTCATATCGGGATTTTCCTGGTTGACTTGCCCTTGCCTTTTAAAATGAATATACCACATGTGTGAATATACAGTTGCAAAAGTACTTTCAAATTTTATCTTCGCTCTGTTTGTAAATATTTTTTTTATATATTTGCTAACTTATTCCAGTCAAATGTATTCCAAACACTTGTTCCGACCACTAAACACAATTGAAACTCAAATAAATAGTTCCACAACATTGGCTACATACAGACAGTCGCACAATATAAACCAAACCTACATACAATTATTTGGGCATAGGCTATATAGTAGATACTTCAGTCAATCGGTCGTTATTATTTTCAAGTTTCCATCTGATTACTCGTACTAGAATATTAAGACATACATAGTGAAATGTGAACCGTGAAACCTTATTATGTCTTATGAAAATAAATTACACAAATTTTTTGGTTTCATAAAATGTGAATAATTTAATTTCGAAAAAAAAAATATTGTACAGTAGAACCTCGATTATCTGGACTAATTGGGGATGAAGGTGATCGACAGGAGGAAAAAAATGTTAATTACATAATATCCTATAGTTACTACATAATATATATAATTTTTATTGTAATAATATTGTACATCTTCAAATAATACATTTAATATATACCTACAGAAAATATGTTTTTGTTAGAAATTCAATCATTTACTTTTGCTTAAACAAAGCTGTCATCTCTATTTTTCTGTTTTTTTTTAAATTTATTTTGCCCAATTAGAATAATCGAGGTTCTACTGCATCTTTGTAAGGCAATGGAATTGTAACAAATGCTTTAATTGGATTTAACACAATGACATTTCAAAGTTCAGCCATTCTTACTTCGACTAGTTTACTTTTTATTTTTTTATCTTTGTGGTTTATTTTGGTTACAACCATCTATGTATCATATATATGTAGGTACATTATGTGTTCTATGAATTTTGGTTACAACCATGTATGTGGAATATGTAGGTACATTATGTGTTCTATGAATTTTGGTTACAACCATGTATGTGGAATATGTAGGTACATTATGTGTTCTATGAATTTTGGTTACAACCATGTATGTGGAATATGTAGGTACATTATGTGTTCTATGAATTTTGGTTACAACCATGTATGTGGAATATGTAGGTACATTATGTGTTCTATGAATTTTGGTTACAACCATGTATGTGGAATATGTAGGTACATTATGTGTTCTATGAATTTTGGTTACAACCATGTATGTGGAATATGTAGGTACATTATGTGTTCTATGAATTTTGGTTACAACCATGTATGTGGAATATGTAGGTACATTATGTGTTCTATGAATTTTGGTTACAACCATGTATGTGGAATATGTAGGTACATTATGTGTTCTATGAATTTTGGTTACAACCATGTATGTGGAATATGTAGGTACATTATGTGTTCTATGAATTTTGGTTACAACCATGTATGTAGAATATGTAGGTACATTATGTGTTCTATGAATTTTGGTTACAACCATGTATGTGGAATATGTAGGTACATTATGTGTTCTATGAATTTTGGTTACAATCATGTATGTAGAATATGTAGGTACATTATGTGTTCTATGAATTTTCTGTTCTTTTTAATGATAGTGATAACTTTTAGTTTGTAATTGTTTTTTTTTACTCTGAAATGAAATTAATTATCTATAATTATTGAAAAATAAGATTAGTGTAAAACAAATGGACGCTACGCCTCCTCTCAAATATGAGAAATTTTACAGGAAAATAATTGGAAAATAAATCCAGTTCAGTACTGAATTTAATAAAATATTTTCCATATTGTAATTGACATTGGTATTTCCACGCACCTCATTAAGAGTTCATATTTCTATATGATGTTGATACATTATCTTTTGTTTTATAATTTGGCCTGCGCTATCTAAAGGACACTTAAGTATGGATTATTTTCTTAATAAATGAATAATATGAACTTGAAACTGGGAAATGAAAGTTGTTAGCGATCGTATCATGTTAATCACTAGACCTACGATGGAGACACTGAAAACATCATTTCTATGTTAATGTTATGATTTTAATTATACAATTTCATTTGTGACACATCACAATTTTCCGAAAGGACTAAATTTATTGAAAAAATTGTCTATAGATTTGCGCTTACAAGGCCAGCACCTAATATGGCAATTTGTGCCAATTTCAATTTATCAAACATTATTTATGGATTTTAATAAAGGGGCATAGTTACTCTTTTAGGCTCACAGGCAGGTCGGTAGTGTGTTCAGTAATGTGCAGTAAATCTGTTTCTCTTTTAAAAGGCAGAGAGAGAGAGAGAGAGAACACTATTACCCGCCTCGTGGTTTCACCCTAATTATTTCCTGTAAAATTCCTATTTTACGAGAGAAAAGAACAATTTATAACTACGTTAGAACCTCTGTACGAATAAAAAATTTTAATCTGGATAACGAAAAATCTAGAAAAAAGAAAAAAAAACATTTTTTACATCATTTTATCTAGTAAATAGGAGTATGTATAATTTTATACATCTTCAAATAATAAGTATAAATTTAATACAGAAACCAACAGAAAAATTGTTTTTACGTTCTCTTTTCGATGATATATTGATATCATCATGTTATTAATGCATATCTAGAATATCCATTCAGGTGACGACTGTTTTGCAAAAAATGTGATAGGTGTTGTAAAATTTTGAACCTGCAAAAGAATTAATTGCATATAAGAGGCATATCCAGAAACTAAGTGTACTGAATTTTTGTAGGTTACAATTTTTTTTATTTAAACAAAAAAATACGTGGTTACCGTAGTACATATGTAAGCTATTTTTCGACATAGTCGCCATTCCTCTCAATGCAGGTGGTGAAGCGGGGTATCAACTTTTTGATGCCTTCCTCGAAGTAGTTTCCCGCCAACCCCTCCGTCCACTTCTCCACCTCCTCCTTTACCTCCTCGTCGGTTGAAAACCTTTTTGCACCCATGTGCAGCTTCAGGGAGGTAAAGAGATAGTAATCTGAAGGTGCTAGGTCAGGGGAATGCGCGGGATGGTTCAGGACATCCCATTTAAACGAGGCGAGCAGTTCCTTCGTGGCGTTGGCCGTGTGTGGTCTGGCATTGTCGTGCAGCAGGTAGACTCCCTTTGTCAGCATGCCTCTCCTCTTGTTCTGAATCGCCCTCCGCAATTTTTTTAGGGTCTCACAGTATCTTGCAGAGTTGATGGTCTCCCCGTGAGGCATATATTCAATTAAAATTATGCCTTGACAGTCCCAAAACACGGATGTCATGATTTTCTTGGCTGAAATTGTGGTTTTGAACTTTTTGGCGGAGGGTGAAGAGGTGGGACGCCACTGTTGAGACTGCCTTTTGGTTTCAGGCGTGTAGTGTGCAACCCAAGTTTCATCTCCAGTAACGATGGAGCGGAGAAATTCATCTCCATGGAGTTTGCAGCGCCTCAAAAACTCTTGCCTTTTTACAACATTTCGCACATGGCGGGAGATTGGTTTGACATTTTTCACGAAACGTGTTGTCGCGTCGACACTTCTCAACGTACTTACCTCAAACCGGTCTCGTTGCAGAGGGGAAGGATCAGGCTACACGGAAGTGTAGCCAACATGTCGAAAATAAAATCCATCCGGTCGTGAGAGCCTCAGTACACTTACTTTCTGGATACGCCTCGTACTTCTATGGGTGACTTTGTCCTGCCGTGTATTACGCAATACATCACTTTAATCGGCATTTTTTTTATTTTTCTTTATATTTCGTCCAATCCGAATAATCATAAATCCGGATTATCGAGGTTCTACTGTTATATAATATAAATTGAATCATCGCAATAAATAAAAAGAAGGAATTGTTTGCGCAATCAATGAATTATTCTCTGACTTAGTTCGCTTAGTACAAGTCATTTACGAAAAGAAAAAGAAAACAAATTAAATTTTTCTTTTAATTTTAAAACTAACATAATTTTACATTTAAAAATTAAAAAATCGAATTGTTTGTTTATTTCTTAAAACTTAAGTTTGTAAAGAAGTTATTATTTGAAAAATAAATTTTATCTTTGACATAAAATATTTTTTGATTTTATTCCACTTTTGTCAGCAGAGTTACTCCTCTTTTATTCAAAAACATTTGGATGCTATTCACAAAGATGAAACTTTGGTTTCTCTGTCGCACAAAGTCAGTCAGAGTTTGCAGCTCAGATGAAATGTTACTTTGTTACTTAATGTAAATATTGAACCACTTTTATATATGGTACTACATACCCACGCAATTTTTTTTTTTCACAAAAAAAAATTTGTATGATTTACCCTATTTTTTTGAAAAGAGTATGGAGGGAGGGCTCTGCGTGCGTGCTTAGTGGAATAGAAGGAAAAATATATTTTGTCTGTATCCTATTGAATAACAGTGGATATACCATACGTTGATACGTCATACGAGGCATATCCAGAAACTAAGAGTACTGAATTTTTGTAGGTTACAATTTTTTTTATTTAAACAAAAAAATTACGTGGTTACCGTAGTACATATGTAAGCTATTTTTCGACATAGTCGCCATTCCTCTCAATGAAGGTGGTGAAGCGGGGTACAACTTTTTGATACGTTCCTCGAAGTAGTTTCCCGCCAACCCCTCCGTTCACTTCTCCAGCTCCTCCTTTACCTCCTCGTCGGTTAAAAACCTTTTTCCACCCATGTGCAGCATCAGGGAGGTAAAGAGATAGTAATCTGAAGGTGCTAGGTCAGGGGAATGCGCGGGATGGTTCAGGACATCCCATTTAAACCAAAAAGACCACACACGGCCAACGCCACGAAGGAACTGCTCGCCTCGTTTAAATGGGATGTCCTGAACCATCCCGCGCATTCCCCTGACCTAGCACCTTCAGATTACTATCTCTTTACCTCCCTGAAGCTGCACATGGGTGGATAAAGGTTTTCAACCGACGAGGAGGTAAAGGAGGAGCTGGAGAAGTGGACGGAGGGGTTGGCGGGAAACTACTTCGAGGAAGGCATCATAAAGTTGTACCCCGATTCACCACCTGCATTGAGAGGAATGGTGACTATGTCGAAAAATAGCTTACATATGTACTACGGTAACCACGTAATTTTTTTGTTTAAATAAAAAAAAATGTAACCTACAAAAATTCAGTACTCTTAGTTTCTGGATATGCCTCGTATCATATATAGTAAAACCGAGTTCATTTGAAATTCCACATATTTTAACGCTTCCAGATTAAAATTGTCAATTTCATGATTGGTTAATATTACAATTTTTTTATGAATTTTTAAGTAACGGGGTTGCGCTGCGTACATTTCTTTTTCATTTTGCTCCTTGAATCTCTCACTAATCGGGTTTTACTATATAGAACACTCTTCATACAATAAACTGCGTATAGTATATCAAAATATTCGGAGACAAGGTGTGGTGTTAACTAATGACCATGACATGACCATGACCATTGCAATGATCTTATCTTACGAGTCCAGTCTTCTTTTTACTGTAATAAGAATAGTGGCCTGTCTGCTCGACTGACCTTAAAAACAATTTTTGTTCCAGAATATACAGTCATATATTTACAGTAGAGTCCCGATTATTTGACCTAAATAGGATAGCAGAAGGGTCCAAAAATAACGGATAATCCGGAACTATCGCATGTAAGTTATTAAACTGAAAACATGTGCCTACTATACAGAAATATTTTTTCACACAGTATAGTATGTATGTATTGTGCATTATTCTAAAAATAGTGAAAAAGTTTAAAGAATGATATTAAACTAAAAAAACTTGTACATAATTAAAAAATAGATGCTGAACAGTACTATAGATATAAAAAGAAGAAACAAATAATGAATCAAATTCTGTACTTAGCTATGTTCTTAAAATGGGCATTACATACATATTATTATTAACATTTTGACTATGATAAGGTAATCATGATTTTACTGTACAAATGTAACTATAAATATAGTTTAGTTATTGGCAATGCAATGCAGCGCAGCGCACACAAAACTATAATTTAGAAGAGTCGAGGCGTAAGATTAGCGGAATATTGTTCTTGAAATATTGCATTGTTATATTATTTACCATCGAGTCGAGTCAATTAGCTTAACCATCTGGAGTGCAGAATGCAAAATGCAGAATGCAGAATGCAGAATCAAATCTATGGTCGTTAACACACAAGGTTCAAATTTTAGATCAACCAGAAGTAAAATAATTGATTTCATTTTATTTCACCGAGGGTCAAAAAATGAGTAAAATTAAACACACCATTTCATTTACATCTGTGTATAATTAATTAATCGAGTTCCATAAAAAATGACAAGTCGAGAAGTTATCAAATATCGTAAACTTTCCAAGTAGTCCTTTTTTACTGTAAAGATAAATTTATTAGTCAAATGAAATGGACTCGTGTACTCTATTCCAAGTTCCATTACCACCAACTCTAATTAGGTCAGTTTGAGTTTTTTTATTAAATCAGGTTTTCACACCATGCTTCCACGCTATTTGGAAGTGAATTTAATTTTGTATGAAAACTTGGCATTGTTTTATAGTTTTAAGTTATATTTTAATCAGTTTTTCAATATCTTCCGAGAATGTTAATCAAGATCAGAGTTCCCTTTAAGTGAAGCTATCATATTTAATTATATTGTATAAATAATTCCCCGCATTACACTTTTTCTGGCAAAGCAAATAAGCATTTGGTATGTCACCAAAGTTTTCTGGCAAAGCGAAGGCAAAGCATTTGGTATGTCACCAAAGTTTTCTGGCAAAGCAAATAAGCATTTGGTATGTCACCAAAGTTTTCTGACAAAGCAAATAAGCATTTGGTATGTCACCAAAGTTTTCTGGCAAAGCAAAGGCAAAGCATTTGGTATGTCACCAAAGTTTTCTGGCAAAGCAAATAAGCATTTGGTATGTCACCAAAGTTTTCTGACAAAGCAAATAAGCATTTGGTATGTCACCAAAGTTTTCTGGCAAAGCAAATAAGCATTTGGTATGTCACCAAAGTTTTCTGGCAAAGCAAATAAGCATTTGGTATGTCACCAAAGTAACCTAAAAAAATCTTTGATGCTTCCCAAAAACATTTTTTGCCAGCAATAATGGATACTTCAATTATCATAATGATGACTATAAGTTGACTCGACTCCTCATGACATGTTTCATTGAACAAGCTACCTATTTATTTTATCGACCATTAAAAATACTATAGTTACAATAGTCATATTTAAATTAGAATTTTGTGTACGCATGAATATAAAATGGACTGATCACAAGAAGTGTAACCATTAACATGAATCATATGCAAAAATATCAGAAAGCAGTAAGTACAATACATGTCTACCATACATACATATAATATACAAACTTTAGGTATGCCAAGGCTCGGGAGATCCGAGGCCCTAAAATATTAAATAAAAATGCTCCTTAAAAGACATAAAGATTGTAGCTAAATATGTCCGAGACTATAGCGTAGTCATTATCCAATCGATGCAATCTGGGCATGGGAAAATTTTAATAATAGTTCTACAACTCGCACCGGAATATATCCCGCAATTTCGTATTTCTCAAAGGAATTCGAAAGTTAATCTATTCCAGTAACTTATGTCGAAATTTCCAATTTTGGAAGCGAAAATGTTGCTTTACAATTTTATGAAAAACATCAGAAACGAGGTGTCAGCTGCCCATCATCGGTATACCACAATTTGTTAAGAATAGTTAACGGATTTCTCTCTTGTATTCCTCACGATAATGCATTTGATTCAGTTAAGAATTAGAGGGAACATTGATCACAATCATCCAACTTTATTATGAACAGATAAAATTCAGTTTGTTTTATCATTCCTCATTGTACTCGTATTGTATTGGTGCATTCCCCATTTTTATACTTTTCTACAAATTGGTTATTTAACAGTTTCCTATTTTGTTACAAATCGTAATGAATTTACTAGAAATTGGTTACGGGTAATTAAAAATTTTCTTTGTACTATCGCATTCAAAATATAACGAGTTAAATAAATAAATGCTTATGTAAAAAAATAGTGACACGCATAAGAAATGTATGTGAAGCCAATATCAAAATGGGTTATAGTCGCTTTTGTATTTCATTGAAACTCTTTTAAGATGCAGAGCCAATGAGGACCGACTAGCCATCGAGGATTTTAAGCGCCAATTTATTGTTTGAGGCATTTGGTCCAATATAGATTTTATCAATGCAAAAAAGATGTCTTAGGCGAGAAAACATCTTAAACGAGTTTCTCTGTATTTATAAAACAGTTAATTATAAAAATGAATTTATCCTTTAATAAAGTATTCAGATTTTTCTGTAAATCAACAAACATTTGATTTAATTTTCATTCTTAAGATTGTTGATAAAAATTTAGATATATTTTGTATTATTTATTAACGGAATACAATAAACTGGACACGCGGTTTATCTGTCGGGTTTTATCACATGAAATTATACTGAATTTTTTGCTGTATTTTCATATTTAATGTCCTGTCATATCTCTATGAAAGAGGGAGGGGAGGATCACATAAGTCAAAATTGATTACTCTTTTAGGAAATATGTAAACCCTCATATTGTATATTACACCATTTTTATTTTTATGTTTAGTGTAACTTGATATATATAATTTGGTATGGTATAACAGAGCATATATTAAAGCAATATTGTTGATACAGTATTAAGTTATCTCGTAATACCTTGGTCTTATGTTACATTATACGAGTACACGCTTGCTTGTCAATAGGGAGTATTCTCTCTTTGGCTGCCTCAGCTGACTTCCATCTTTATGGTGGTCTCTCAGGAAGAAGATTGCTAGAGGGTCTTTCCTGCACCACATCCTTTCCATCCTTTGTCTTTCCTGCACCACATCCTTTCCATCCTTTGTCTTTCCCACCTGACAAATATTCTATTTGGATGAGGATATTCCTCAAAGTTTTTCCGGATATTGTGAGTTAAGTCCACGTGTGTGAGCTGCGGAACGTAACCTGTAGTAATAACGCGTGTTATACGCATGTTTTATATAACCTCACCTCGCTGTCTTCTCTGTCTCGGTTTCTCCTTATGCGATACCACTCACAGTTTCACTCACATCAGCGTTTGTATTATTTGCCCGTAGTATTATTCATTTTTTAACTTTCATTATGATCTTCGAGTATTAACATTTGCTTTAAAACACTTATTAAAACTAAGGAGTTCAAATAATTTGATGATGCGAATGTTCCTCTTAACCATATATATTTGAGGATGCGAATGTTCCTCTTATCCATATATATTTGATGATGCGAATGTTCCTCTTATCCATATATATTTGATGATGCGAATGTTCCTCTTATCCATATATATTTGATGATGCGAATGTTCCTCTTATCCATATATATTTGATATAATATGTTATTACACTTGCATTTAAAAAAATGTGAAATATATTTATTTTTGACTATATCAATATGCAGTGTTTGTCAAAGACATTTGAAAGATAATAAACCGTAGTAGGAGTGGAGTATTGACTAGGATAATCTCTATATACGAGTACGAGTATGGTTTGTATCATTCATTTTACTATTGATCCAAATCATTATCTGAAATTTATGCATGGTCTACTGATATATATTCTAATACTAAATTTTTTACATTTTTTTGTTTACTGTCAAATATCCTTGACTTTTTACTTGATACATATGAATGGGTGTGGGTGTCTGGCAGATTTTATGTCTATTTGCAAATTTCATCAGATAACTAAATAAATGTAAATGTAAACTTTGATTCCTACGCCACCCTCGGAGTTTCAGAATGCGTTTGGTAACAATACTCGCACAAACTAAGTACGTGTGCGAGTGTTCTTACCTCTTCGCACGCTGTAGTGCTGCCAACACGTCTAATGACGTACCGCGAGTTCATTACCTGCTCGATTATCGGGGCCAAAGACAATATTGTTTCCCGGCCACACTCCTCAATATTTCGGAATCACCAATTCGGTATATGTTGAAGGGTGGCATACGAAAGAAAACCCTTTCATTCCTTAAGTTATCCATCTTTATTAATATATTATTTAGCATATATATAATTGTTTAAGTATAATTAATTCTTCGTATAATTTTTCTAGAAAATGAATGTCAATTACTATCATGTAACCTACGCAATACGAAATCATTTAAAAAGTGATACCTGAATAATTTCCTACTATCTAATTTGAATACCTTGTTCCTATATTTACTTATATTTTTGTCTTAACATACTATTTTCAAAGTTTTTTAAATTCAGGTTTTTTTAATTTTTTTATTTATCGATAATATTTAATGGAAGTTGATCGAGTGTTTTTATTGCAAAACATATTTGAATGCAGGCAACAGCCTTTTGTACTTATATCGAGAGAAGTATTGTACGAAACAGGGCGAGGGATTCCTTGAACGTTGCGTGCGAACCGCCTTTCTTATAATATCCGGTGAATAATTTCACGAGTGCAAAAAGCCTTCGCTAATCCGGTCATAGTTATCACGGATGTCAGATATTACCCGGATTTAAATACGAGTATCCGAAGTATAATTGAATTGAAAAATAATGAATTTTTCTTAAAAAGGCTTCGATGGAGATCCCTTATTGAAAAACATCAACAGTGGTTTGTTTCGATAAAACTTCACGTTTTCCTCAAACCTCCTCTTTTGTCTTTTACAGTTTTTAAATAAAGTCTTCTCTCTCCGTGGTTGCAGTCCTAAGACTGGTTTGCAGCAATTTCAACTCTTCTCCATTCCCCCCTGTCCTGTGCGGCTCTTTTTAAATCTGTATATGTTGAGCAGCGCACGTCCACCAACAGGTCCTCCAGGTACTCTCGGCGTGGGCGTCCCCTAGAGTTTGTCCCCTCGGTCATACCCTCCATTATGGCATGCAAGAGGCCCTCTTGTCGTATTATATGACCGATCCATCTTGCACGCCTTTCGGACAGGATCCTGAGCAGGTGCCTTCCTCCTTCGATTCGTTGGAGAACCTCTTCATTTGTGATGCGGTCTCTCCAGGAAATTCCTAATAGTCTTCTATAGGACCACATCTCAAAAACCTCTAGTCTTCGTCTATCTCTTTCGGATAGGCACCATGTCTCGCAGCCGTACATCAAGATACTCCATACATAGGTCTTGATGAGGAGTATTCTCAGTTTTAGGTCTATATTATTTGATTCTATTATTTTCGACCTTTTATTAAATGCAAGTCTAGCCTGATGTATACGGCTGTCGACCTCGCTCTTGGACCGACCGTCCCATGTTATTTTGCTCCCGAGGTAGACAAACTCCTCGGTGTTCTTTAGTGGTTTACCCGACATCACTATTCTCATCTGGTGTTGCGCTCGGCCTACAGTCAGCAGCTCATCTTAAGCATCAGTCTGCAATTTCAATTTCGATTTTTTTTTCCATGTCATATGGATTGTTATTTTGAGATTCAAAGGGCTAACTGTTATTGTATTGTAAATTTTAAATCAAGGCTAATCCGAATCACTTCCCCACCCCCTCCCCTATTAATTAGAATTAGCGAGGGTTTACCGTAAGTTGAAAGATTTCACGGGTAGGAACATAGTTAGTAGAGAAATCTTTAGAATTACTGTCTCGAGAGATGACTGATGTTTCTACGCCGGATATGGTAATCATTTCCTGGAAATAGCCTCAAAGACGAAGGTAGTAACGTCTATTATGTTTCAAGTCACATCAACATGTTATTAATTTAACGAACTTCACCGTATCATCCGATGAAGTCGGTGCCCTAGTTGGTAAAACTCTCGTCTTCCAACCTGAGGGTAGCGGGTTATATTCCTATCGGTACCCAATTTTTTTTAATTGTTCTAGTTTGGTTTTCACTTAAGCTTTGTGTAACACGACACCTCTTCAGTTGTCTGAAAGAGATTATCACAGTATACAAGTAAGGAAAGTAGAATTCAATATAATTGTATTCTGAGGAATGTTTCTGTACTCGCTGTCTTGTCTTGTATTGATATGTTTTGAAATAGAACGGTTTAACTATTTTGTGGGGCTATAACCGACAGATTCTAACTATCCAAATCATGCTTTAAAGAAATGGCAGTTTTCAAATTTGCCATATTTATATCTTAGCCTCGTGTTGTGTGAATATGAAGTATCAAAACTTTTGGTCGTAATCCCACAATTTTGGTCGTAATCCCACAATTTTTATCAGGAGAATATATTGTAATAAACACGAGAATATTTTGCCAGTATTGGCCTTCCTGCGCATTAGAAATGTAAGAAATATAAAATATTCCTCGGAGGGCAACCCGAGTCTTTCATTCTAACTATAATAAAATATATGATATTAATCATGTGATTGTTTTTACCACAGAATAAGGAAATTGATGAAAGTTCTTTACCTAGCTTGCTCCACATTGAGGAATGTAAAGACAGCACGATCTCGAAAGCTTCTCTTCTCTTCGTATATACTACATTTTCAGGAGAGAACTTTTAAACTATCAATGTTCAAACATCACGTACGAACTTGCGGTGCTTTTTAGTTTACATTCTTTTCTCATTTTATAGGCATAAAAATGTTTCTTCCTGATTTTGAGATGTAACTTATTTCAATATACTCTCCAGTGTCACTCCTAGTACTTCTGTCAATTTCTAATTTTTGTGGTTTTTTTGTAAAAACATAAACAGATCTAACATTTGCGAATGAAATAGTCGTATGAAAAACAAAAAAATAAGGTGTAATTATAATGATTTTTGTAATAAATAAGTTTACTTCAAGTTAGATTTGTGGAAACATTTTCCAATTGAGTGTCATGAAATGACGAATATATTTGACATGTACCATACGTGCATGTGCGGACTGGAAATATAAAGAATTAAGACCCAAATCAAACTAATCTGGCCGCATTATAAAGTGTGTTATGTGCTCTCATAAGTGCGAATTGCCTTTATGAATCTTTCTACTCTTTATTTAGTATTTCATCATCTCATTCACTTCCTCTCGTATCATCTCTTAGTTTTTCTCAGTTTCAGATACACCATTTAAAAGAGTGTTCAAAATAAAAGGAAAGTAATATATTTTAATGAATTTTAGCTTTCGTTATAAATATTTTTTAATTAGAATCATGGCTCGATTCCTAATTGAGCGGAGCCTTATTATGTTAGTTCAATGGGAGTGCCACGAAGGTGGATTGACTCACTTAATAGCGCTATATCATCTTTTAAAGGAGACTAAAATCTCAGTAAAAACTATTTTAGGAAAGTGGTTGACAAGCTTCGCTGTCACGCAACCGTCTCGGTATCTCGAGATGGCTGCATTCTCATGAAACCAGAAAACCAAAAAGTACTGCAAGTAAACTCGGAGACTAGTTTTACTCGTAGACCTTTTTAGTATGAACTTAGTGTTGACCGGTGTTTAGTACTTGTCTTACACAAATTCTTCTCGCTCCCTTGGCTCGACAGTACCTGACGGATATCGCAATACCTGTTGTTTTAGTTAACCTTTAATAGTTAACAATAAAGATTCCAGGTGTCCAATTTTATGTGTTTGTTCCGTACAAACTTCCTGAAGGCATGATGAAAATAAGATGTAAGAATGCCTTCAGGAAGAAATACGAGTATGGTAACCGTGTATGCAAGTGGATAACATAAGGTGATGTTATACTCAATGAAATGTAGCACATGTAAATATAACGGCGCATGGCATTGTCAGTAAAATAACACAGGGAGCGGCTGTTACGTTTGATTTGGACCTGAAATGGCTTATTGCATTTTGAAAACTTTTCAGTTTTACCTTTTGGGACCACAGTTTTAATCTAAAATATTTAACCCTTAGCTCCACAGTGAACAGATCTAAACATAAGTCTTATTTCTACTAGAATCACCCTGTATAGTACCTGTACCTGTAATGGTTGAACCATTGTCATCATTCATTTACATTTATATTTTAATGACCTAATTACAATAAATAAAACATGTGCCAGAAAAGAGCAAAGTAATATATTTCTTTATAATAATACTAAAATTATAGTAATATTTGTTTTACATATATACGAGGCGTATCCACAAAGTAAGTGTACTGAGGCTCTCACGACCGGATGGATTTTATTTTCGACATGTTAGCTACACTTCCATGTAGCCTGACCCTTAAACTCCGCAACGAGACCGGTTCGAGGTCAGTACGTTGAGAAGTGTCGACGCAACAACACGTTTAGTGAAAAATGTCAACCCAATCTCCCGCCAAGTGCGAAATTTTGTAAAAAAGCAAGAGTTTTTGAGGCGCTGCAAACTCCATGGAGATGAATTTCTCCGCTCCATCGTTACTGGAGATGAAACTTGGGTTGTACACTACACGCCTGAAACCAAAAGGCAGTCTCAACAGTGACGTCACACCTCTTCACCCACCGCCAAAAAGTTCAAAACCACAATTTCAGCCAAGAAAATCATGGAATCCGTGTTTTGGGACTGTCAAGGTATAATTTTAATTGAATATATGCCTCAAGGGGAGACCATCAACTCTGCAAGATACTGTGAGACCCTAAAAAATTGCGGAGGGCGATTCAGAACAAGAGGAGAGGCATGCTGACAAAGGGAGTCTGCCTGCTGCACGAAAATGCCAGACCACACACGGCCAACGCCACGAAGGAACTGCTCGCCTCGTTTAAATGGGATGTCCTGAACCATCCCGCGCATTCCCTTAACCTAGCACCTTCAGATTACTATCTCTTTACCTCCTTGAAGCTGCACATGGGTGGAAAAAGGTTTTCAACCGACGAGGAGGTAAAGGAGGAGGTGGAGAAGTGGACGGAGGAGTTGGCGGGAAACTACTTCGAGGAAGGCATCAAAAAGTTGATACCCCGCTTCACCACCTGCATTGAGAGGAATGGCGACTATGTCGAAAAATAGCTTACATATGTACTACGGTAACCACGTAATTTTTTTGTTTAAATAAAAATAATTGTAACCTACAAAAATTCAGTACACTTAATTTCTGGATATGCCTCGTATATAGATATAAGGTGTTCTGGAATAGCGGTGTGGCGAAGTTGATTGTGTAACTAGCCCTGAAGACGAAACTACAACATTATATAGATTTTTTATTTTTCTTATCTGTTTTACTTTTCTGGTAGACATTCATAATTTCCTTTTCAACATTTAAAATTAAATTTGGTTAAAAAATGTGGTACTTTCGCTTACTGTCAGGCGAAAAAGGATTAAATGAATAAAGTTTCATAAAATGCTGTATCCTTTAAATATTCTCTTAAAGAAATTATAGTTTAGTTCTGTTCACTGTGTATTTGTGTAATTTTTTATTTGAAACTAGCGTAAACTTCATTATTATTACTATAAAATTTCAATTTATTTGACTGTTTATTCCCAATATGTAATGTATGGGATCTACTGTTACTGTCTCGAGTTAAAATATTTCTTGTAATACAATACTCGTGTAGTGCTTTTTAACACACAAAAACACTTCCGAGTGTATTTTGACTGACCTGAGTTGATCAGTTGATCAGGAGATGGGAAAAGTATTAGATTTAGGTTTGTATTTAGTTCCGAGGATAAAACTTAGAATATTCATTTTATACAGAGTGCGTTAGATTCATAATATTAAGTTTATTTCATTTTATGATGTGCGTATACTGAATTGCTCCAAAATATAATAGTGCCACTGACTAAACTGTATTTGTGTACTTTCTTGTTAATGGTATTTACTTCCAAAATTAACTGCAATACTAGAGGCCCTTAGTTTTTATGTTTCCAATAATTACAACAAAAAATGATCTATACTAACTATCAACTTTCAGAACAAATGTGACATCTTGTATGAGTCGGAAGGAGCTCCTCCTATAGTGGTGACAAGCCTAAGTGTGAAAAGAGTATTAACGACAACGGACTTAAGGTCTGACGTCGCAGGGGAATGATGTAGTGAATATATTCACAACGGTTTAAGGCCCGGAGTCCACGCAGCCTAGCGAGTTCCCGGTACTTTCGTAAAAAACTTGGAATGCAGCGTAACTATTCTTTAACACCACTAGATCGGAGTAGCCAATCTGTCCGAAGATGAACCGAAAAAATTTTGATGTATATATGCATCTTATTTTATGAAAATATGTCAGATGCAATGTGTCAAATTAAATCCATCCTTGGAGATATTATCCCAAAATTGAGTGCCACTATTATGTTATGTAGTTATGAGTGTTGTTTTCTGTCGGTGCATAATCCCCTGTTGTGAGTTATAATACATATTATTATGGGATAGGGATGTTTTACTGTTTAGGTGGTTCGCTTTTGTTTTGAAGCCAAATAAATATAGTCCCAACATCGCATATCTTGTATTTTATTCACTACCTCTCCAATAGCGCGTAGCGTAACGTAACGTAACATGTATCCATTGTGGAGATGTCACACTGAATGTTAAGCGAGTCTCTACACACTAAGTGTCGAGGACAAGCATCCGCTCGGTGTGCGTGTTTACTTACATCAAACCCTCCCCCTCCCCCTCCCCCTAGTTCCCTTGAAAGAACTCTCGATGGAAACTTGCTGAAAACATTTCCTGTATTCATCTTTTGCCAACCTGTCTACATCTTAGGTTGGTTTTTTAGTTCATGTTTCACCTGCATACCTCATTTCATCTGAATTTAGTGTAAGTGTCCAATAGAGTGATAAACAGTATACTCTCTCAATAAATTGATGCTATCCAGTCATTATGGAACATGAGACTTGTTACCTTTGTAATTTGAGATTTGATATGATAGGACTGTACTGTACTTGGTAATACGCAAAATTGAGCAGTACAATCCGAGCCAGTCCAAGGCAGACTCATCTTATTATATACAATAGTAAGGCTGACATTAAGCACTAAGCTACGCAATCTATGCATTAAGCGAGCACATTCAGAATTAATGTGCTCGCTTAATTGTGTTTAAGATGAAACATAAAGTAAAAGAAATATTATTTTAGAAAACAGGAAATCATTTAGAGATTTTGAAACACTAATCGACTTTAGCCATGGACTCTGGAAACCCTCGAGGACAACATTTACAAAGAAATGGAGAACCAAGTAAATTTATCATGAAAGAGCACAGAAATATTATTTTTTAGAAATTGACACTAAAAAATGATAAAGGATTAAATAAACGCTATTTTTTAAATATCTTCAAAATTATAGGCTGGTCAGATGGTCTAAAAAACTATAACTGTCTCTTTTCTTTCCAGTCGCCATTGACCTCATAGTGCAACACATCCGCGACTTCTTAAATGGCCGCGGCGGTCCTTTAAGACCCGCCCCTTCCTCGGAGTTCTCCAACGGCTCTACTCCGGGCACCCCCACCCTGGAGGGGGTATCTACCTCGCAGCAGCCGAGCCCGCAGCGGCGGAGGACCAACACCATCTCCAGGCCGCACTGAGCCATCCCGTTCACCTGCTTTAGTCGAGGAAATCATATGCTGGCCACTCATGATTATAATTGTCATTTTGTGTATAACAACAGGTTGGTTTTTTATATTTCAGTGGGGGACTGATGTCTGTCACAGTCACATAAGGAACTATCTGCTGATTTAAAGGTTACCACATACATATAGTTACTGGAATATCTCGCTTATATGGCAGGTAGAGTTCTATTCTACACAATAGCTGTTAAGTAAATCACAGCCCCTTTTCTCTTGTCCTTTACTGGTAAAATATGCCTTATTAGTGAAGTGTCTACAGCGAGATATTCTTGCATGTATTTTTGCATTAACCCAATGATTTCAGATTTACAAAACCATGATAATAAATCTACCGAGTCCTCAGGAACCATCGTGGTTACCAACCTGTTAAATTACACATATTTGGAGTGTTAGAAATTTTATTATCGTTGAAATAATGAAATATTAAGCAAAATGGACATATCTGGAGATGCCGTGGATTTTACTTGTGTTGAGCATATTACTCATTTAAGTCATTTTTAGATGCAATTGTATCTGATTTATCATTGGTAGATTTATTGAAATGCGCACTATACAGTACAGTAATTGTATACTTAATAAGTATAACTATAAATGAGAAAAGCACATAAGTGAAATAAAATTGTTCAAGGTTATCCCTAGAGTCTCGAAAAGACTGCCCATCTGGTGGATGGATAATGTTTTTGCATGTGCATGTGCATGTACCCTTCCATGGTGTGGTGCTACACGGAGCCCACAAGTTGCACCTTCAAAATGATCAAACTCACTTAACCTGTTTCCTCACAACGCCTTGAGAATAAAAAAAGTATCTACTATAATTCTGTAGTTCATGACAGAAACCAGAAAAATAGAAAGATGAGGCATTTCATTTCCGTGTTCGGACAATCAATTATCACCTATACCGCATGTTTCCAGTAGACAGCAACAGAGATCACCCTATCCATTCACATTGAATCAGGTCCTGTGTTGTCCAGGTGTTCGGACAAACTAGCGTGTGTTACGAGCCCTGTTTATCCCCACAAGCACATTCAGTGCTCGATCGTTCAAGAAACGTCAACTTTGCAGGTTCACCTTGCATCTAGTCACTCCTATTCGGAGTCATTCAGAGTCTATTCAGTATTTTCCAATTATCACCTACACCGCATGTTTCCAGTAGACAGCAACAGAGATCACCCTATCCATTCACATTGAATCAGGTCCTGTGTTGTCCAGATGTTCGGACAATCAATTATCACCTATACCGCATGTTTCCAGTAGACAGCAACAGAGATCACCCTATCCATTCACATTGAATCAGGTCCTGTGTTGTCCAGGTGTTCGGACAAATTAGCGTGTGTTACGAGCCCTGTTTATCCCCACAAGTACATTCAGTGCTCGATTGTTCAAGAAACGTCAACTTTGCAGGTTCACCTTGCATCTAGTCACTCCTATTCGGAGTCTATTCAGTATTTTCCAAGTAAGCAAATGTAGTCGGTGACCAGGTGCCATCTTTTTGGAGAGCTCCATTCAGTTGTCAGGTGCTTTTTCTTTCCACTTTATCAAATGTGCTTTATCTTTATAAAATATATACATCGCAGTCGGGCATCCCCTGGAAACATAAAAAAATTGATGGGCAACTCTTCCAACTCTGTAAAATCATAAACCAATGTCACAGATGAAATTCAAATTTACCAAAGGAAAAATAGATTTTCAATGTGCTGTTTAATCAAGACAGACTTCTTCCAAATCTCCGTTAATGTTTGATTTAGCCATTATTGATCATTATGAGCTACAAGAACTGTTCTCTTTTCTAGCGTAGTGTAGGAGCCAGGAAGGGAATCTTTCAATATTTTACGTATAGGGATATTCATTGATACAAATACAAACTAAATTCAACAAGTTTAGCAAAATTTGTTTTTATTCCTGAAACGAATGGAACAAAATGATAATTGTTTGTTGATGCAAAAGAATCAAATAGAAAAGCATCATCTGCGGCCAGCATTAGGAATCACTTAAGGGACACAAGTAAATCTATTTAGAATTGAAGTTTAAGCACAAATTGCTATATTTTTTGTTACATCCAAATATCAAAGTATTATATATAGAGATTTTAAAATTGTTTAAGTGTATTGAAACTACACATTTATTATAAATAGAAGGTATTTAGTTCTTGCAATAAAAAATTTATATTAGAGTATACAGTGACAGATTTTATAACTTTATGGTAAAATGATGTCAAACCGGAGAAGCGTCACACGTTCAGGTGCATATTTGACACATTTATACAGATATTAAAAGTTATCTCTTTAGAATATGGTAAACTCAAAAAAAATATGACATTATTTTCCCAGTAGAGGAGATTTTATCTGAAAATCTAAAATTGATATTAAGATTGCGTTAAAATACATTTCACGCTTCTACACACATTTTTCCATTCAAAATAAAAATATTCAATTGTAATGTTTCACTCTACAGATTGTCTGCATTATTTAGTAAAGTAATCTATTTCAATTATTTATAAATTAATTGTGATCATCTCGCTTGCCTTTATGTCTTCAAAATAATTCAAGCAATCTAAGCCTATTGAAAAAATTCATTTTTATGTATGTAAAAATCTCTTATACATATTTATGTGTGTAAACAATTTAAAGGTGTTGCTCTAAAAGCCTTAAAGTAATGTATTATATAGCCACGGATCCAATGGTAGCTTGGAGTTGTACATACACCTTTGTAATTTCAAGACAATAAACTGTAAATGCAACCACAAAGCTCAAGTTCTGACCATAGACAACAACTTTTTTTACTTTTATGACTCAGGTCCCACACAGCATTTCTATACGATGATAAGTATATGCCAAAATTGTCATATTTAGTGCCTTTTTATTTACTTTACATAGTTATTTAAAAAAATCCATATTGATCTTCAATAAAAATAATTTAACTTTGCATATTTTGATTGATCAAAAATGTTTTTTTTTAAATCCTCTATCTAAAACATTTTTGGTTGATCTAGGCCAGCTGTTCCCAACATATTTTAATCACAGAATCCTTTTCACATTGATAAAGAATAAACAACGAATTGTCTTCATTTTATAAATTAAAGCTATATTAGTGGTCGAAAATGGGTGTTTAATTGTAAAAAGTAGCAAATTTCTATAAAAACCTACAAAAACTTGTCCCGTATCACTCATTTGTTGTAAAATGGTGCTACAATATGTTACTTCTTGTTTTTATCAATAACGATAGCATTTTAGTCGAGGATGAGTATTTTATAAAAAATAGCAAACTTCTATAAACACTTAAATATTGAAGTATGACTCAATTTTGGAAAGACAGTGCAGTATCGCTAACAGGATGTGAGTGATTTGGTTTTATGTTCTTGATCAACTTTCAACACAAAAAATAATTAAATTTCTCTATAAAAAGAATATATATCTAGAGATTATGAACTGCAGTACCCCGTTTGGAAGATCACAGGATTCGGCTCTTGAACCTCTGATCTTAAACTATATTTTATAGCTAATGAGCAACATCTTTAAATAATATATCTTTCGCTAAAGTTATGTGGTTTTTTCTGTTGTCGAAATATTTTTATATCACATATACCTATATATTATATTATATAACAAAATTAAGAAAAAGAATTCTAACAAAAATTTATAAGATATTCGTATTGATATATTTTGTCAACCAAAGTTGAATATTTTAAGTTATCATTTATTGTTAGCTTTAGAGTTATTATAAATACGATAAAGAAAATATTTTCTGTTTGTTGAATGATCGAATTACCGAGCCTCGTGATGAGAGTGAGATTAAATCTTAGTGAATTCAGGTGCTAGAATATGGAAGGAATGTATTTTTATCAAATATGTTAAGAAATTATATTAATGTGAGAGTTTGTTTTGTTCTTTGTCTAAAGTTGCGTAAACACTTTATCCGAAAATTTCAATAAACCGAACGAGGATAATATACAGAGCAGAACCACTCGATCCAATTGTTAAGCCAGGAAACGGGATGCTATCCATCGTACAACACTGTATCTGCTCTATGTCTCTGTATCTCTGTATCTCCCGCAATGGGTCTTGGAGAAATTCAGATTTAAGATGAGTACCTCATTACACCTCAATTTTGTTAATATTTCTAGATTGTTACACCTTGTTTTTTCTGATAAATTTAATATTGCAATTAATTTCTTAAAGAATATATGTGTCACAGTGGAAATGGATTATTCAGTGAACGTAACTAGTACTAATTATCTTCAATAAAATATAATCAGTCACTGTGGAAGAAATTCTTCTTTTGAAAATAATGAATGCGTATTCCCAAGTGCTTTTATTTCTTTTGCGTACATGGTAACATATGATACATCTTGCGGGCTTATTGTTACACAGAAACTTCTTCCAACTAACGGTGATTGTATACATTTGAGTGTTTGTTAACCTTTAAAAATTGGGTTGTGAAAAGTAAATTTAAAATAAAATAAAAAACCTTTAAATAGATGTTTTTTTTTATCGGAACGAGAGAGTAGAGTTATGACATTTGGGCGTGCATCAAGTGTCATTCTTCTCGCATTGGTACTTCAGTGCGGAGCCGTGCGTGAATGTTCATATTCTAGAATGTTCACTAACGACAAACAGTGGAGGTAGACTTTCTGCGAACAGTTCACACTGTAGTACACATTCACAGACCATCCGCTTCCACTGTAGCGTATATGTTATTCCAAATTTTAGTACAATTGCGAAGATCACTCGCCATACAATGCAGAACTATTTGTAAACTATGAAGCATTTTAACAAATATTTTATAAATAAATCTATTCTATGTTATCCTTTTATTTTAAATGTTTTTGATGATACCAAATTATACTTATGTTATTTAATGTTTAGAAAGTAACAAAAATAAAGTCTCTAAATTATTCGTCAAATGCTTCACTTCGAAAAGAAGATGCGTCAAATATTTCCGCAGGTGAGATCATCTGTCTGGGATCGCAATCATCTTCTGTCTGTCTGGAAAGAACTAACCGACTACGGTACTGCTGACAATTGATAAAGGTCACTTCTTGACCAGCAGTTTAGAAGTACAACAATCTCTCAATTTCTATGCTGTTAATTTTAAATGATGTTTGATTGTATTTTAATTATATACTCCATTTGTTTTTTATATGTTTAATCATTATCTTTTGAGTGTAATTAATAAGTGATATGTTTTATCAATATAAATTGAATAAATCCTTATTCTCAAAGAATAAAACTATTTGTATTAAATAAAGATTTGATGGAGCTAGATTATGTTAGGTTAGGTTAAGTCCTATTTAAGATGTGCCATTGAAGAACAATTTATTCTCATAAGTGCGAAAGAGGCTTAAGAATATTCAATATTTTAACATTATATCAAAGACTACAGAAATATAAAAGACAGGAAACTTTGCAAAGCCACTAACTTTCACAATTATAGTAAAGCCATGTGGCGAGGTGCTAAAATTCTCAAGTCAACAGATATTTGACCATACCAGCGTAGTCGTCCTTGGGCTTTATTCTCTTTAGGCGCCACTTTCGGCGCCACTCTTTTGGATCTTTGGTCCGATTTAGTGACGCCTGGTGACCACCATAGCGTGCGCGTATCTCCACTTGATGAAACAGTTGTTCCTCTCTCTCTTGACTATGTTGTATAACACTCGACTATGTTGTATAGCGGGCCTGATCACTGTTTTATAGATCTTGCACTTAAGTTTTATTATTAACCTTCTGCCGCGCATACTCGTAACCCTTGCTTTTCTCTCCATTTGTTCCACCCAATTTTATGGTTATTCATTTGACTTATTCTAATTCGCAACCAACTAAATTATCTTTGATATTAACTTAGCTCTCCTCACCCCCGGGATGTTGCTGGACATTTTCATACAAAAGTAAAAAAGTTTTCGCTCTCAATGTTTATGTTTATCTAGTCTTTGGATTATGTAAAAAGATCCAACCCAGAATAAACTCTTTTTTATTATTTGAAATTTCTAACAAGTTTACCTCAGTCGTATATAGTACGAGTATAATATTAGGGGTAGGGGTAGGGGTACCAGTCCATTGACCGTCATTAGTCCATCTGTTAGCATGTCTGCTGTTCCCTTTCAGCCAGTGAACATCTGCAGAACTTCTTTCAAAAGGAATTTCTTTTTGACCGTGTTTCAAATGGAGAGATTTATGACAGATAAGCAATTTTTACCATTTTTTTTAATTGGCAATCTACCCACATTATAATGATTTGTGCCACCACATCAAATCCTTAAATTATAAGAGTCAATATTACGAATGAAACAGTTGAAACAGATCAACAATTGAAACACAACTGACGGTCGAAACTGGAATAAAAAACAATATTTTTATCCGGTACCTCTATTATATTATATATTATTACCAACAATATTCAGGCAGTAAACTGTGTGTGTATTTCATTTCATATTCAGGCAGTCAACTGTGTATTTCAAGTGCGTCTATTCAGCTAAAAAAATTCATTCCATTTTAGTTACATTGTTTTTCTCTGAATATTTTGGAAGACCTATTGGGTTTGATCTTTTTTTGCATACTTATTATGTCAATTTTGTCTCAACAGTGTTGTATGTGTTCAAAATTATCAATTTTTTTATTGAATTGGTTATGTTAATGGCAACTAATGCTTTCGATTTGAAGCTTATTTTAAATTTAATTAAAGAAAACAGTATTTCAATTCAAATTTTCGATAAATGAAAAATACGCATTTAAAGAAATTACTATTATATAAATCTTAAGAAAGTTTAAATACCAAATATAAATTATAATAAAATAGAAATTGCAAATATTATATGTTGAACAATAACTCTCCTATCACAAACCATAGACAATACCCAATTGTGTGCTTAACTTATAAGATAATTCTTTGTAATTTTTTTTAAATATCGCTATACGAGTGGCACCGTTTACTAATACCTCCTATATACATGCACTTACACAAATCATCTGACAAAATAATAGTTCACAACAGTGTATTATTGCCAACAATGAAGTTTGAGTATGCAATGTGAAAAATAAATGAAAGGAATAGAGTCAAAGTGTATCGTAGAATAAGAATTAAAGATAGTAAAGACTAAAAAAAGCTCATTGAGGGGGTTTGGACACATTGAGTAAATGGGTGATTGAAGATTGATTAAACAAATGAACAAGGCAAATGTGACCGGCCATTATAGAGAAGGACCAAGAAAAGTATTATTAAACTGAGTGAATAAAATTTTAAAAGGTAAAGGAGAACAAGATAAATCAAAGAAACTGTTTGAAAGGTTGTATGGATTTGATGAAATGAAGGAAGTATGTAGTGATGGAAAAGTTTGGTGCTTTGTCCAATCTGCTTACCCGGAGAGGAAAAGTGCATATTAAACAACTATGATAAATAAATAAGCCATTACCCATAGCTCTCGAGATGAGGACATCCTAGGCGCCTGGTTTGTAATATGGGGACAGTCATATTCATAGATTATAATATGTGTAAATCTCATATTAAACCATAGACAGTCTATAGAAAAATATTACTAGAATTTTCTCTAATATTTTTTAATAAATATTATAGCACATATTATTTTACTTCAAAATTACGCATTTCCATATTTTTGCTATTTCTATTGTTTTGATTATTATGAATATATAATAACTACAATTATTTTTTTCAGGTGTTAATGTTATTTTCTCATTTTAACTAAACTTATTATTTTAAAATTTGACAGTATTAAACGTGGATAAATCTGCCATATTCTGTAGTTTAATGTTATTCAATTTACATGATTTAGACCCGAATTCCTAGTCCGGTCTTTCTAATTTCTAGCCTTCAAATTTTGTGTTTTGTATTCAGAGTCGGACGTCATACGCACCTAATTGCAATTAAGCTAGTGAAAACCTCGTGATTTCTTTATTTAAGGAAGCTAGGACAAGTTAAATTAAACTTTAAATACTAATATCTTCAGTGAAACAAAGTTAAGATCTAGTATTTAGTGTCAAAGTTGGACTATGAATTCGGGCTTTAATCTTTAATCTTTTGGGTTTATCAAATTATGTTTGTTTCTTAAAAAGTATTTTTTTCTCAGACTTATCATGTTTGTTTTTTAGTTTTTATTCTATTTCAAATATACAGATAAATTATCCTATTACTGTGATTATTTTGAAAGCAGTGTGAGGTTTTGTAACATTAATATTTTTTAATTTTTGTCGGAAGTCATAAAACAAGGGTGGCCAATCTTTTCGGGCCGAGTGCCAAAACTGGTATTGGGTAGAAGCTCGCAAACCGCACGTGCATTATTTTTAATGAATAGGCATATCAGAATTTGAATGCTGAAAATATGAAAACGAGGTAAAGTCCAGTGTTTTACTATCGACACTACCACAAACCCTCGATTACTACAAATAATTATTGTAATTTTTTAAATTTATTGCATAAATGCAAAATAAAATATTTATTTTTTGTAATGGTAATACTATTTATTTTTGGGTCACATTTAAAAAAAAAACATTTTGATATAAATCTTCAGTTTCAGAAATCTAGAATGTGTCCCTATTATTAAACAACTATGTTTTATTGTTATTTCTTTTATGATTTATAAAACAGCTCGCGGGCTGCACAAAACACCCTGACGGGCTTGGTCATGCTTGCCATAAAGTAGCCCTGGCTCCTCGCAAACTATGAATACCTTCTGAAGGTCAATATAAAAATAATTCAAATGTTTAAGATATATTTTCAGGCTGGCGACAGTATAATCCACACGAGGCTGTGCCATAATTTATGTTTGATTTTTTGTAATAAAAAAGTTTTCAGTTTGTATCCAAAGATTATCTTATTAAATATTTTTTTTGCAACTACTTATTCCGTTTTGGAAAAGTAATTTAGTTTTTTTAGTTGATTGATGTTTAAACCCAATGTACGTTTTATATTTTCTCTTTATCTTGTAAAAAAATCCATATTGTGCCATATGCCATGTTGCTATAGTATTTTTTGTAATTTTTCAGCAAAATTGAAATATCAAAAGCTTGTGAAATCTTTCAGAATCTGACGATGGTACATTTTTTAAATCTGGATAACTGAAAGATTTAGATACGGCATCGACACATATAAAGTGGCCAATTTAGTTCCGATAAGTTAATATATTTTTTTAAATGTTTTGTTTCAAAGGAACGTCCCGCATATTTTGCGAGTTTGCCCTTGGTACGAGTGTCAAGAGTACTTTGGTGCTGAGATTTATCTTGAAATAAAAAAAAAACTGAAATAAACTTTTCCTTTGGATTATTAGTAACCATTGGGCCGACTGCTGGCCAATTGGCATTCACGTAAGATAGTAAATAATGTACACATTTTTCTGGTGGAGTTTCCAAGTTCACCATAAGTCTAGATTTCTACTGAACCTCACAAATTGTGAGCTTGCTTGTGCGCACTTCTCAATGATCAAGGAATGTCGAAAAAAACTGCAAACAGGCATCTTGACAACTAAATTGAGACACCATCTAAAGAAAATCAGGCACAATCCCTGCTATTCTGCAGGCAGGCCTGGTATTTGTCATTGGTTGATAGGCATGACACACGTATGTTAAAGCAAAATCAGGCACAATTCCTGCTATTCTGCAGGCAGGCCTGGTATTTGTCATTGGTTCATAGGCATGACACACGTATGTTAAAGCAAAAAAATATGCGCATTTGAAAGAAATTAATAAAGATCTTGGTTCATCTCATTGGATCTTCTGAATGGTGATACACCCCCACTGATAGAATGCGAGATGTTTTTCAGCGCACACTTCTGAACTCAACTCGCGAGTATTGTACGAGCATCAGCCACTTTGTATGTGTTGAAGTCTGTCCCATATTATTTAATTACCATACATGAAGCAGCTAGTTTTCAAAGAACGTACATTTTAAGAATTTCATTTTGTTTGCTTGTTATTTGTTGACTAGTAAATAAAAAAATGACAAAAATGTAGTCAGTGTCTTCACCAAAGCAATGCTCACTAAGTAATAAGTATTTTAGGAAAATTTGTAATATTTATTATATTAAATATTATACAAAATATCAAAGCCTTTCCTTATTTTGACTACAACTAACCCATTACCATTACATATCAACCTCTCCCGAGAAACATGAAAGCACCTCTCTCTCTCTCTCCGTATAAATGGAAATGATAATTTGCCTGGATATGAAGTACGATTATTATTATTACACATGACAAGAAATATACACAATTTGAGAAAAAACAACAGGTAATTTGATTTGGACATATAATTTTAATGGATCTGGATTTGTTGCCTTTCATTTGTCGTATCCCTAGTTAACTAGGCTTTTGCCTGTATCTCACTGAGGATATTTAGCATGAAAAAATAAATTGATACTTCTTTCCGATTTTTGATAACACAAAAAAACCCCGTTGCACGGTCTCATCAACCTGACAAACAGTGACACTCAACTACAACTGGAAACATCTTGCGAAACTCAACTCCTCACACATCATCACTCCAGAAAGACCAAAAATATTCATCCCACAATATACCGCACACAATCATAAGAATAAAAATCAAAACAAATTCAAAACAAAAAAAAAAGAAGAAAAAAAGAAAAACACACAGAAACACAAATACAAAAACAACCAAAATTAAAACAACAAGAAGAGACCCACACTCACGAGCTCACATAAATCCTGATGTGTTCCTACTAATGAACCTGCCGTTATTGATGACACAAATCAAGAAGAAGGTACCCCCACCCCCATACAAGAGAAAAACATACAGCACAGTGCTGCTTTGACTAACGTTGAAAGCCTAATTTAGTTATTTGGAACAACAGGAATGTTGTGAAATCTGTACAGCATAATTTGCCGAAAAGTGGCTTAATGGAATGTCTCCATTGTATCTCGGTCTGAGGGATAACCCTTCAAAGAGAAGTAGACTCGAAGGTGGATTTTTTTTCATCTAATAAATTGACTGTTCCAAATCAATCCAATAGTTCATTTCTTAGTATTAGAGATATGGGTGGGGTGTACAGCTTTAGGAAGTTCTAAAAGACGAGCCTTTTTGGGAGGTTTTAACAAAATTTATGAGCGGGTTCAAATCCTAAGTTAGAGCGGAGAGTTTGTTCTCTAAATGGCACTATATAAATTGTCATTTTATCATTATTATTGGCTGGCAAAGGTGAATTCTCATTTCTAACTCGTGCATCATTTATTTGAGCCCTTATCAAAATGGTCAGCTGTATTATTGCATGTAACTACGACTTCTACAGCTTGCACTCCCAGCATAGAGTAATGCAAAGGCCACGAATTCTCTCCACCTGACTACATCGCCCACTTGCCGTGTCCATTGTGTAGGAGGCTGCTGGGTGACAATATTTTTTTGTGACCTTTAGTCATCGGAATAGGTTTTATTTAGAAAAACAAGACAATACACCTTGGTTTATTGAAAGTAACATAGTGTATACATATAATACACCGATCAATAAGTCCCGGGGCTAACCAACAGATGGTGCCTCTAATAACAAACCCATACTATTCTTAGTTAGTACCAACCTTTAGAAGTTACGTGTCAAACTTTCATGACATTCCGACATTGTGTCATTGAGTTACAGTGCTTTTAGTGACGCTACTTTTGCTATTTTCAAAACAATGGAAAAAACCGAATTTCGTGTGTTGATAAAACATTGCGTTTTAATGGGAAAAAATACCGTTCAAACTGAGTGATGGCTTGAAAAGTGTTATCCGGGCTCTGCTCTGTCGAAAACAACCATTTGTTGGTGGTATGCTGATTTCAAACGCGGTTGTACAGACACAAATGATGCTGAACGCTCTGGTCGTCCAAATGAGGCTGTTACACCAGAAAACATAAAAAAAAAAACTCAAAATCGTGATGGAAAATCGCAAAATAAAGTTGCGTGAAATAGCTGACATCCAGAAGATATCATTTGGTAGTGTTTACACTATTTTGCATGAACATTTGGTCATGAAAAGTTTTTTTCGAAATGGGTGCCGCTTTTGCTCACAATGGAACAGAAACAACAACACATCGATGATTCAGAGCGCTGTTTGGCACTTTTTACACTAAATAAACAGGAGTTTTTGTGTCGGTATGTGACAATGGATGAAACTTGGATCCACCACTATACTCCGGAATCAAATCGGCAGTCAGCTGAGTGGAGAGCAGCCGGCTAGAGTCGTCCGAAGCGACCAAAAACTCAAGTCGGCCGGGAAGGTTATGGCCTCCGTATTTTGGGATGCGCAAGGTATAATATTCATCAATCACCTTGAAAAGGGAATAACCATCAATAGCGAATATTACATAGCGTTTGAAGGAAGAAATTAAAAAAAAACGGCCCCATATGAAGAAAGTTCTCTTTCATCAGGACAATGCATCGTGTTACAACTCGATGGTAACGATGGCCAAATTGCATGAGTTGAACTTCGAATTGCGTCCGCACCCACCGTATTCTCCAAATTTGGCCCCCAGCGACTATTGACTGTTCGCAGACCTCAAAAAGATGCTCCAGGGAAAGAGATTTGACTCCAATGAAGAAGTGATTGCCGAAACTAACGCCTATTTTGAAACCAAAGATAAATCGTTCTACACGGCTGGCATAGAAAAGTTAGGAAAGCGTTGGAATGAATGTATCGCTCTTAAAGGGGACTATGTTGATGAATAAAGAAGAATTTTGGCAAACAAATGTTGTTTTAGTAGTTAGTCCCGGGACTTATTGATCGATGTGTTATATCCTGAAATTACACATAAATTTAAAAGCAATGGAAAAAAGTACATTTAAGGGAGAATCCATTAAAAGGTCTGGGCTCTTCTCATAACATCCCCCCAGTTGAGAAACATCACCACCAACAGATGGCGAGCCCTGCTGTGAGGAAATCAGATGTTTTTCATCCCAAATCTTTGTGCAAAATAAAGATAAAGAAAGGAACTTTGAGATGGTTTGGTCTTGTGGAGTGTATGAATTAAGACAAAATGAGTAAACTAAAATATAAGACTTAAGTGCATGGTGTATACGGTAGAGGAAGACACCGAGAAATGTTTAGAATGTAAGAAGCACGAATAATATTGTAGAAGATGGTGCTTGGCAAGATACAAGATATTTAGAAGTTAAATAGTGAAAGGAGTAATAGAGTACTTGAACGGAGGAGTGTGAAGATTTGTTCCTCTGCTATTCACAAGAGACACGGCATGACTACACTAGCTCGCAAGATATCACATATGTATGGTACGAGTATGTAGGAAAGAGAAATTTATTACAAATAAAAAATAATATTTTTAGTTTTTTTATGTTTTATTTTTACAATAATATATAATTAACAGTTTAGAAAATGAAAGACATCAGTTACTTAACTAATAAAGGCTTAAAGCAATAAACAGTTCTGTGTCTGAGAGAGTTCACACCACATATTAACACTGCGTACACGTACACAGGTGTGTGATGTGATGTCCCGGTCCTCACTCCTCACTGGTAGTACAACTCCAAGTTCATTCCGTCGTGGATTTCATCTGTTAGTGACTGTTAAGGGAATTCATAGACATTGGTTATGTTTCAAAAGTTTAATCTATTGTATTGCACTTTCGTTAAATGGAGAATAATCTGGTGAACTAATTGCTTTACTCTCATGGTGACATTTTCCACCCGAAAAGACATTTTAAAAGGCTTATATACGAGTAGATGTTTACATACAATAGGATTACACCCACAGAAAACTTTTTTTTAAATTTTTAATATGACAAATGCATTGTTTATTCCTGTGTGTGCAAAAATATGGAGCCAGTAAAATGTGTATTTTGTGGTTATATTTCCTATTATATATGTTTTATTTCTATAGAGACACGTTTCCTCGATTATTACAGAACAGGTTAAAGTTTAGTTGGATCTTTTTTGCATGTATTATATATATATATACACATCCAATATACAGCAAAAATAGACATTTGCCTAAGGGTGCCCAAAGATTCACGAGTAGATTATAATATTTAAAAAATAATAAAAAAATGTTTAAAATGTATAACCCATGTACGAACACTGCTAGATGGATCGACATTGTCAGCACTAATACATCTATCTACATGTTAAAAAGTTTTTTTATTGGATTATCTTTAAGAATCAAACCTGAAACATTTATGTCTGGAGAAATGTCTACCCCAATAGAGAAACAGCATGATAGCGTGCAAGTCTGACCAAATGGTAAGTAAACTAAGAACAGAGACCGACTGCCTCGGCTTACTCGGGAGAGCCCTGAATAGTCTCCGAGTAGGGATGTAGGGCGAGGTGAAGATGCAGAGATGAGATTTCTTAAACAAAAGTAAAACACACGCTTACATGTATGTAAACTGGGACTCCACGATATGGGCAGGACCCAGGGCCTGATTAATTTGAATGCTAGGGCGCTGGTATCTCTGTTGTCTCCGACAATAGGTGGTAGAAATACGTTGTATAATTAAGAATTGATAACCGAAAACAGAAATTAATGAATTAAGAAATATAAAAGTTCAGTTTACATTTATACGTACAGTTAAAAGATATTTTATATAATCTGTTTGCAAATTTATACGTAAAGATATTAGCTAAATTAGGTAGACAAGATGAAAGTTTGTATAAAAGTAATATATTATTTATATGTTGTTTATAGTTAAGGCATTAACGTTGTGGAGGTTTAAAGACATTGTAATTTATTTTTATCAAACACTGTTTATTCCACTTTTTTGTGACGGTATAACCCTACCGGTTTCAAGGCTTTTACCTCATCTTCAGGGGAGCGCAAACAAGTCTTGTTTGCGCTCCCCTGAAGATGAGGTGAAAGCTTTGAAACCGGTAGGGTTATGCCGTCACAAAAAAGTGGAATAAACAGTGTTTGATAAAAATAAATTACAATATTATTTATAGTTGAGGCATTGACACCGTGGAGGTTTAAAGGCATTGTAATTTGTTTAGTCAAACAATGTTTTTTCCACTTTATGTAACGGTATAACCCTACCGGTTTCAAGGTTTTCACCTCATCAACAAGGGAGCACAAACAAGACTGAATTATGTTCGAACTGGTACCGACATACACACTTCTAACGGTAAAAATTCGGGTTGGGGATTGTGGGTAGAGGGAGGCATCTTCAGCAAGCAGCGGTGAAATCTTGGGAATATATGTATTTGCCAGATGTTCATCCCAATACACTGACTTGGATATTTCTAGGGCCTCGAATTTGTCCAATTTATTTCCGTTACTACTGATATGCAGGAATAAAAGTAATAGTCTAAAAATATTGTCTGAGAATGAAAAAAAACTTGCATCACTGAATAGAGTAGCCTGAAAAGAGGAAGTGTTGTGTTCTGCGGCATCAGTATCGGCATCCCTGTGTTCCTTATGGACATTTAGATGGTAATGATACAGGACTGAGAATGCAATCAACTTCATCGCATAAGGGCATTCAACAATTACTTAAGTATGGTATGTCACATAATGTTAATGTGTAAAAAAGAAACATAAAAGGATACAATCAGCGAGTTTGATGTGATCTTTGAAGACAGTGTACCATTTTTTCAACACAATCTTGTCATATCGAGTGCCAGTCTGAGCCGCTATCAGTTTCTTCAGGTCGCCCACAGTATCGTCCGGGTTGCACTTCACCCGAACTTTCTTTCCTAGCCGGTCGTTACAGGTGATTTCCAACATTTTAAAATCTGTTTTGACAGTGCCTAGAAAGAAAATTATATATTTTAATATTGGAAAAATATAACTGTCATATCATCGTTTTGTTATAAAATATCACCCCGAGAATGAAATGTTCTTGAATTTATAAAAAGCAGCCCATAAGAACCACTAAACAAATTCAGATGAAATTATGTCTGCAAGTATATTTCAAACTGAAATATCAGTTATGAATAACAACTATATTTCAGTTCAGTTCAGCTCAATCCCATCATCACCCACCCACACACATAGGGGATAAAATAAGTTCACATTCAGCACAACCTACACTAGAAGATCTAAATCCTATTTATTTCTTCTACCTAACGGGATTCTACTTCTGGTGGTGACACATGTGAAAAGTATAGCAGTGACGACAGACATCGTGGGAAAAGGGAAATGCATCTCAAGGCCTGGAGTGCAAACACACCAGCAAGTTGTCAGTACTTGCACAGAAAATTTGGGATGCAGAAAACGATTGTTTGAAGTCACTAGATCGGAATAACAACTATACTTTTCACTAATCTCCAATTTTTATTTATTTCTATGTAACAGATTTGAATGGATGATACGGACATGTTAAAGAGTGTGGCCGAGAGACAATATTGTCTTGGACTACAGTAATCGGGCCTTTGAACCTTCAGATTTTAGAACCATTGGAGTATGGACATGTTATTAATACGCATACATGAAGATGTAAAACCAGGCGTACACATTAAGCATATGCAAGCTTATTACCAGACGAACTTTTTAACCAGACTGGTAACATTTATTTTATTCTTTGGGTATTATAGAAAAATTAACCTGGAACACCCCAGGTGGCGGAAGTCCAGCAACTTAAAAAATAAGCTGTGAAAGTCGTCCATCAGAATTCAATCACACATCAACTCCATTCCATTAGGAATGTTACAAAGCCCGTTCATTCAGGTCAGTCTGTAGCCTGTTTCTCTACGTCCTCCCACATTAGACAAAAACTCTGAATCTCCTTATCATAGCACCACCGGTGACCAATTTATTGAGTTCATATTGAAGAATAAGCCCTGATAATTTGAGATCTGATATTTGTGCAGATATCTACAATAGATAAATATGAAGTAGGATGATGAATCCAATGGGGCTGGTTAAGACGAGCTTTACAGATTTTAAAGACTGGTTTCTTGAGTTAGTTGCCAATCCCTTTATTTTATTTGTACACACATACATACATATGACTAACTAGTTTAATATTACTAAAGGAGTGAAGCAAAGATGTGTTATGTCACCCTGGTTATTCAATATTTATATAGACTTGTGCGTCATAAAGGCATAAAAATCTCAAACAGGAATGTATGTGGTTGTTGAATACTGATGACATGGTAGAGTTTTTTTTAAATAATTGATATCATAGAAATATAATCCTTATTGCCAGGTTCGTACTTTTCTCACATTCTCCATAGTTTATTTCTTTCGTTGAAATGACGGTGAGCCCTCTCTATGGGAAAACAAATCTCCCCATGAAAACAAGAATCCTTGCGCATCGCACCGAATAACTTCTTCCTGCTTTAACAATAACACCATCCAGTAAGAAAAAAATCAACCTCCCAACATGAAAAAAAAAAAGATCTTCAAAGTTCCAAAGAAAATGTGAACAGATCCCACGGATAAGCACCCCGCCACTCCATGGTAGTGTAAGGGGTACGATTGTATTCATCCAATCACACAGTGAAAACTCGCCATAATATTTAAGTGAATATTGACAAATAAGGCACGACTATTTTTCGACATTTTAAATATGGAACTATATGCATTGGTTGAGCTAGAAAACGAATCAAATAAGAAACAGTGGCTCTATTCCACAAAATTTATTACAAAAATGCAAACATATTTGAAAAAAAAAACATAATTTTACCACTTTCATTTGTTTATATTTGAAATCTGACATTTGATCTCCAAATGCATATTTATTTTATAAAAATGCCAGTATGTGTCAAACTTTTGCAATTTTAATCCGTAACTTTCTTCATATAGCCAATTGAATATTAATAAGTAACATATAATAATAATATATTAAAATAATTGTTTACAATTTCTAGAACAAAAAGTGAGGTTAAATAAACAACTGTATTTTTTTACCACATTAACCAGTTTGCTGGAAAATTATTTTAAGCTAATATTTTTCACGAAAATAAATGAGGCATGAAAATTCATAATGACAATAAATTAAAATTTACGAACTTACAAGTTCTAACCGAAATTTGACAGTTTGTATTATATCTGTTTGACAGCTTTCACTTTTCCGCCATATTGACTTTGCTTATTCCTGTCAAAAAAGATATTTTTTAGAAGACAAAGTCAGAAACTTTTAATTTATTAGCCAATAAAAAACATTTTTATATTTTTATTTTGTTTCAAAATAAGACTGAGCTAAGTTATTTTCAGAAAACTAAAAATAAAAAAGTTTGGTAGCTCTCTTGTCCGGAATGTATAATGTAAAATCCACATCATTCTCTGGTGAAATATTTCTTTACACTAGAGATGGGACGATATTACATATGTTGCTCATTTAATTAACTAGTTCTCAAACTAGTTTTTTCATTTAAATAAAACGTTGCTACGTATTCGTAACGATGAATCGAATGAAAATGAGTCGCTGTTTTTTTATTTATCAATTTTATTTTATATTATCTGAGTTTTTATAACTTTCATTCATGAATTCATGTAACAAATCTTAAATGTTTTTTGAGTTATTCGAAATTTTAAGACGAAAATTAAAGAAAAAAATATATGCATACAAACGACCTCCATAGCCTAGTAATTAGTTGATAAGACGCTTGTCTCCTAGCCCGGAGGCTGTGATTTTGATATCCGTTGGAACCCAGTTTTTTTTAAAAGGGTTCCAGTCTGGTTATCACTTAAGGCTTCTTTAACACATTTCTGGTTAGTTGGAAGATATTGCCACAGGGAAATAAGTCCACCAGGTTTACTGTATACAACGAAAGTGTACAATAAATATGACAGAGCGGACTGATTGGATGGGAGAGGTTTATAACGTCACTGTATTCTTGATAAAACGTATAGTGATGATAATAACGGTGATTGTACAATGAAAGCACTTACCATAGTGTATTCATTTGAAATTTGCTCCATTAATGTTACTTAATTGAAATCGATATACTTGCCTGGGAAAATTTAAATCTACATAAGAATTAAGAATTGTAACATTTTTTAATATTTAAGTTAAAAACGTATGTATTTAAATAGGAAATATAAAACAAACCATTGTCAAACAGTGCTATGCCAGAATTTACAAACAATTCAAGCTCGATATCTTTCGAGTCATTCTTATATCTTTTAAAATAATAATATAATGAAATGCAACCAAAGTGCGAACTTTTAAGGATATGTGAATTCCTATAGAAAGAAAGATGTATAATTAATTTTTTTCTTTTTCCTCACTAACGGCATGTTACAATATTACGTATGATATGTGTATATGACAATTAAAAGTAAAATTTGGAACTAAAGAACCTTCAACTTGTTTTAGTTAAAATAATTATGAAAATTGAGTTAGTTTGCATTATTTTCAGATCAGTTTGTTTTTTTTAGCTTTGAAAGTGTCTAGTTAAAAAATATAAAAATAAAATAATAGCTAATCATAAAAATTCTTTAAGTTCTCTTATTCGTTAAATAGACTTGTTCATTTTAATCAGTAGTTCACGACCGACGACATCTCTATTTCTCTGTAGTGTCGGATAGTGCAAAATGCGAATCCCTAATGAATATGTTTCAAGTGCAGAAGATGTGGCAGATCAGGTGAGAAAATTACGTTTTATCCAATGATGAAACTTCCTGGAGCTATCCAAAATTATATAGAATTTTTATTCCGTATAATAACACTTTTACCGCTGGATTTCACTGTCACGTCACCCGATCACTTGTATTTTCATTTGTAAAAGTATGTTTACTTTCTCGCTCTTTTAAATGGTATTAATCTATGTATTTTCAAATAATATAATATTTATTTGACCGATATTAATTCATCACTTTTGTAATTTAATTGTAAGTTTTAAAGGTCGGACGCTTTGAGCTGTCAATATGAAAAATATACGTTAATCCTAACCTACTTTCGGCCTTTTGGACTTTCTGCTAATCCATATGTTTCATTCTCCCCCGAGACACGATCAAATTTAGAGATTCATCGTGAATAAGATAAAAGCTAAATATTAGAAGGTTACTATTTTATTTTTTTCTCGAAATTCCTAATTCAAGTGATGATTTTAAAAATGTATTTATAATAATAATAAAATAACAATTATATACAACGTGAACAATTATATACAACTCTCTTCGAGGGCGCTCTAACTCGGGATTCAAACCCCACATTATTGACAGATTAAACTCATTGCAAAATAAATATATGTCGAGTTTAAGGATAGGCAGGTGTGGTGGCTGCGGCCATTATATAAGATACTCCTCGCATCTGCATATGTTCAGAAAAACATGTTCGGTAAGAAATCCGCAGAAAACTTACCAACGAATAATACAAATAAACCTTTGTAGATCTTCCGATCATTCGGCTTGAAGTGTAGCGTAGTGTAGTGTGGTGTTCATAGTTCAAATCATTATTTTCAGGAAGTTCTGTAATGCAAAATACAATAACCACCATGTATTCTATATCAGTTTTGCCTGTAAGGTGGATCACCAGTGAAAATGTTAAAATACACTTTTTTAATCTTTGTCAAAATGATGATGACTTTCCCAGCTTCCTGTCATATCAATCATCAACAGGCATTATGTGCTCGAAACATTAACATGCGAGATATGAATACATCATTCGAGAACAAGTCTCCAGAAGTGTCTGTTCATACAAGTAGAACTAAGTGCCAGTGACGGACACACTGAACTATAATACTTCAAACAGTACACCAAAGTCAGGGGGCGAAACAGGAGAAAATCCCTTTAGCGATTCGGAGACCTGATAAGTGAAGTGAAGATATTTCTTATTTCTACGAATGTAGAATACCATAGAACCCATCGGAGGACGATATTTGGTTATTAGACTTATCTTATGTTCTGTTGCAACACCGAGTTATTATAGCGCAAGAAACATATTGTTTATCTGTTAAGTAGTATGTGTTAGGTTGGCATTTCAAAAAGGGATCTTTCAATAATATACACTCTCGCAAGAAACACACAGGTGAAGGAATTACACCCATACCTCGCTTGACGGTCCCTCGTAAAGCGGGTTTGAAAAAAAAACAATAGACAAATTCGCTTTACAGAAATAAAAGAAAACTATATGTGGAATATTGTGAAATAGAAATTCAAATGAAGATTTGCACAAACTGGTCCAAGATCCATGATCCGAGAAAACAAAATGAAGGTTTCTAAAAAATTAACGAAATAATTGAAAGCTTTTTTACATTTTGAAAAAGAAATTTAAAATCGAGTTTGAAAATAATTCTGGTGAAAAGAGAAGCTCGAAAAATGAATGACATTATACTCGTATATTGTTAGAAGCAGTTCGGAGAGGAAAATATAAAATATTCAAAGCAACAAACATTGGATGGATATTTCCGCCCAGTTCCTGCTTCGTGATTGACAAATTTTGACATGGAATCTTCTTTATATCTGTATTTTCTATGTATACGGTTTCTGTGTTTTACACATTTCAGAATGTAATCTGGATTTTTCTCAAATGTTTCATTGAGTTTTTTCTTCATGGAACACGTGCATATTTAATATGTGGAAAAGAATTATGGACAACTTTTCAGGAATGTATTTCTTCCATAAATCGAGGTATAGTGTCAGAGATACGAGTGGTGTGCGCAGCTTTAGAAGCACTCGGAGGCAATCCTTTTTGGGAGGTCTTATCAAAATCGATGGGTTGGTTCGAATCCTGAGTTACGAGCGCCCTTGAAGAGAGTTTACTCTCTAAACGGCGCTATATAAATTGTCCTTTTATTATTATTATTATTATTATAGGTGTATTACCTTTTTCAATTAGAAAAATTAATAATGTAACTTCTTTAATTTTGTGGTTGAAGATAATGAGCCCATGCAGGCAAATATCGTAACCGGTATTGAGGAATTTAATATACATATTTGCGAAATATATAGTATGATCTAAAATTTCTGTCAAAGGTAACAAAAATTACATTTTCAATAACTACTCGCTTTACTTGCGTAGTAAAGAGTTCTTTGGTAAAATTAATTAATTTATATTGATTGTCATTTTGGCAGTTGAATGTTGTTAAATCTAAATATTGCAATACTTGAGCGGGTGAACATTTAGATTCATGTTTAAGAAATTGTTTTATGTTAGTACTCGTACATTCAATTCAAACTAAAAACATCCTAATGTCTTTTAACGTTGAAATCTCTTTCAAGTATATCAGTTAGGTTTGCATTTGAAAAGTAGATCTTTGGAAAAACAATTATAGGCACTACTGGTATATGAAATAGGTTTATATATTATGGATGACAGATCTCCTCTCTCTTCCATTTTGTACCCGTTGCATCCACCCTACTCTAGCAGCTTTTCACCCTAATTGACTCTAGTTGTCCTACTGGCCTCCATTCAAGCAGATTCTTCATCCTGCAATCCTCTTGTAGACTTTTGTCTTTCATGACTCGAGTCCATATTCGGATTTTATCATTTGGATGTGATCTCCAAGACTTATCGTAAGTTTGACTCGTTCAATTGTTTTTTCGGCAATAAGCGCAGCCTATTAGCAGATTAGATGGTCAAAGTCATGGATTTTGCTCTATATGTTAGTACAGGAAGATGCACATAGAGATGAGATGTAAATGACTGGCATGTTTTTAGATGGCAGTCAAGTAGAAAGGCTACGGTTCCTATTGAGAACTGTTAAAAACACCTAAAGCAAATACACACCCTTTTTTTTTATTAAAAAGAAAATAGATATGACTGAAGTCATATGTATCCTTATACCCTCTAATACTAGGTTGAAAAGTGCCTGTGTCGTTCGAGGGGAGTAGCACAGTGCAGGATTTGAACCGACGACGTTCCGCACAGAAGTCCAGAACATTACCGCGCGGCCATGCACCTTCAATTGGTAAAACTGATATGTGATATTTTGAGTGATTTCAGACACTAAAAGGTCCCAAATATGTACCATTTACAAGTATATTTTGTAATGTGGATAGAAAAATAATAAAAGGGCAGTTTATATAGTGCCGTTTGGAGAGCGAACTCTCCTCGAGGGCGCTCTAACTCGGGACTCCGAACCCACTATTATTGACATTAAAAGTATTACTAAATAAAATTGATTTATGTTGATTGTAAGGATAGGAAGGTAGTGTAGATGAAACAGAAAGAAAACATTTCTGCTTGGTAAAATAATAATAAATAATTTTTTTTTTTAAAGAATAGATATGATAGAAGTGTCGGTACTGAAATCATAGTACAGAAGTCCAGCGTTGCCGTTCGCGGCCGTTATCACTTTATTGTTTTATAGCTCTGTTTTGTAATAAAATATCACTTCAAGGGCCCTTTGTTTTTAATTTATTTTTATGAATGCCATTTTTTCGGTGAGGCTGCAATAATCCAAAAATTCTATTTTTTGTATCAATTGTTATATCATATAAGGATGACGATATATATTCTTGAAACATATTGCGAATAACATTGTAATAAATATTGATTTTATACGATTATTTATTTGAAATATTTAAAAGTGAAACTTGGAATAGAATTGTTAAAAAATTGTATTATTTTATAATTCATTACAGAAAAAAATTATACAGTTAAGTCTCCATTATCTGACCTAAATGGGATTGCGGGATGGTCGGATAACCGAGAATGATGGATAATTTTGAATTGCGGGAAAGAAGTTGTTAAACATGTGTTTTTATTACTTTATAACATGTGGACTTCTATATTCTCACACTGTTTATATCTTTCATCCAAAATAATAAAGCTTCAAAAATAATAATTAACGTTTTATTTTTTGTACAAAATACAAAAATAAATACAGAACAGTAAAATACGAACATATTTAAGTTCTGATTTAAAAATTTTAATTTTTTGTGAATATAAATTGATGTTTTTACATGTACACACTACTATTAAATAAAGGTAGCAGATTGCAGACTTTTCTTGCAGACTGTTTTCACTTTAAACAATGCAACATATTCTGGAATTCGGCATTACATATTTTTTTTTTACATTTTGCCTATGGTCAGGTAATCCAGTATGTGAAATAATAAAAGGTCAGATAATGAAAACTCTACTGTGTATATATTTATAGGCATATTTTATTGATGTATTATTAAAATTTAATTAAAATAATAATATCTGAATTCTTAAATGGTAGGATCGCTTGCTTGCTGAAATGCATGCATTGAGAAGAATACACATACATAGTGACAATATATGGGATTGCTTGCTTACTGAAATGCATGCATTGAGAAGAATACACATACATAGTGACAATATATGGGATTGCTTGCTTACTGAAATGCATACATTGAGAAGAATACACATACATAGTGACAATATATGGGATTGCTTGCTTACTGAAATGCATACATTGAGAAGAATACACATACATAGTGACAATATATGGGATTGCTTGCTTACTGAAATGCATACATTGAGAAGAATACACATACATAGTGACAATATATGGGATTGCTTGCTTACTGAAATGCATACATTGAGAAGAATACACATACATAGTGACAATATATGACGGAATAAAGGGATTAAGGATGAATATGAACTAAGGCTGATGTGTTCAGCAATATAAAGAAATGTATGTTGAGATTGTTTGGGCATGTGAAACAAATGAATGTAGAAAGACTAACAAAACAGATATATAGTGTAAATGTTAGTGGAAAGTGTGAAAGAGGAAGACCAAGGAAAGGTTGATCGGATCAAGTGAATGAATATTCTGAAAGAAGGAAATGTAAAAAGTCAGAAATCATGGAAGTTGTATGAGGTGTATGTATGTAGAAGAGGCTAAGGATGTGTATCGAGATAGGAAAGTCTAGCGATCTGTCCTCTCTGCCTAACCCGAAAGGGAAATGGTGTGATGGAATGTATGTATGTAAATATTTAATATTGATTACTGTAATAATTAAGTAATTAAATGATTTTTATTTCAAATTTGTTTTTTTTTTTGGAAAGTATAGCCTATTTTTAAGTCAAAATGATAATCAAATGTCCTAACATGTGAACACTCGGTGAATACTAAGAATGCCAGCAACAGCAATAGCAATACCAATAGTTTGCCATTGACCTCTTTCTCAATGCAATTCATCCAACTTTGACATTTAAGTTGAATCTTAATTAATTGGTTAGCTTTTACGCAAATTTATATGTTTGTGTTTTTATATTTGTGCTGACTGGATTTATGTTTGTGCTGACTGTTTTTATGTTTGTGCTGACCGGAAATATTGAATGCATTCATTATAAATATCTAAATTAGATTCGTAACATAACTATTCTAACATATTATAGCGAGAGTATTATTAAACAGAATTACTTCAAATTCTATATAGCTTGACAAATTCAGTGTCCAATTGTCTGTTGATTACTATATTTCACATGTGTTAAATCATTCTAGTTGTGTTCTACAATATAAATACCAAATCAATTAATAGAAGTATTATATTTTAAGATTTGTTTAATTAGTTAATTGAATTGTTTTTAGAATGAATTACTTTGCTCAGTGTCAAAATCTGCTAAGATAATAATCTACAACAGTTTTTTAGTTCCATCTTTGATATATGAGAGTGTGGATGAATGTGAATTTGAGGCTGAGTTAGAGGGATGTGTTGAGTAAGATGAAGAGAGCACTCCGAGATGGTTTGGTTTGGGCACATTGAACGAATTAATGATTGATGAAAGCCTAACAAAACAAATATACAGTGCAAATATGAGAGGAAGACCAAGGAAAATATGGTTGAATCAAGTGAATGATAAAGGATATGTACTTCATCTGCCTTAGATTTCTGTACTTCATCTGCCGTGGATTGTCTCACAATATCTGTTGAAGGGTATCATATTTTTCTCCTTGTATTATATGTCCAACGTAACTTTTTCTTATTCGTGGTGGATAATATTTCTCTATCCCTATTCATCCGTTTCAAGGTGTCATCATTATGGACTTTGCCAAACCATGAAATTCCCTCAGGTGCTTCCGCAGCAGCTAGACTGTATCTGTTTTCTCTGTTTATATTTTGATTGTGTCAATAATAGTGGGTAGATTAGAATAATTTTGAAAATTACAGGCCAGTTTATAATTTACCGCTTTTGTCAAAACTTATTGAAAAAATAGCTTCTGCTCAAATGAACTCATGTTAATTGATATACTAGTTTCAAGTAATCATGTAACATGACGTACTAGTTTCAAGTAATCATGTAACATGACATACTAGTTTCAAGTAATCATATAACATGACATACTAGTTTCAAGTAAATCATGTAACATGACATACTAGTTTCAAGTAATCAATCTACGTACAGAAAATATCACTCTACAGAGATTGTTGTTTTAAGACTTATATCAGATTTGTTGACTGGGATAGAAGAGAGGAAATTAGGTGTAATCACTGTTCTGGACATGAGCGCTGCCTTTGATACTGTCAATACTAGGAATGAGTATGGGTTTTGACTGGGATAGAAGAGAGGAAATTAGGTGTAATCACTGTTCTGGACATGAGCGCTGCCTTTGATACTGTCAATACTAGGAATGAGTATGGGTTTTGACTGGGATAGAAGAGAGGAAATTAGGTGTAATCACTGTTCTGGACATGAGCGCTGCCTTTGATACTGTCAATACTAGGAATGAGTATGGGTTTTGACTGGGATAGAAGAGAGGAAATTAGGTGTAATCACTGTTCTGGACATGAGCGCTGCCTTTGATACTGTCAATACTAGGAATGAGTATGGGTTTTGACTGGGATAGAAGAGAGGAAATTAGGTGTAATCACTGTTCTGGACATGAGCGCTGCCTTTGATACTGTCAATACTAGGAATGAGTATGGGTTTTGACTGGGATAGAAGAGAGGAAATTAGGTGTAATCACTGTTCTGGACATGAGCGCTGCCTTTGATACTGTCAATACTAGGAATGAGTATGGGTTTTGACTGGGATAGAAGAGAGGAAATTAGGTGTAATCACTGTTCTGGACATGAGCGCTGCCTTTGATACTGTCAATACTAGGAATGAGTATGGGTTTTGACTGGGATAGAAGAGAGGAAATTAGGTGTAATCACTGTTCTGGACATGAGCGCTGCCTTTGATACTGTCAATACTAGGAATGAGTATGGGTTTTGACTGGGATAGAAGAGAGGAAATTAGGTGTAATCACTGTTCTGGACATGAGCGCTGCCTTTGATACTGTCAATACTAGGAATGAGTATGGGTTTTGACTGGGATAGAAGAGAGGAAATTAGGTGTAATCACTGTTCTGGACATGAGCGCTGCCTTTGATACTGTCAATACTAGGAATGAGTATGGGTTTTGACTGGGATAGAAGAGAGGAAATTAGGTGTAATCACTGTTCTGGACATGAGCGCTGCCTTTGATACTGTCAATACTAGGAATGAGTATGGGTTTTGACTGGGATAGAAGAGAGGAAATTAGGTGTAATCACTGTTCTGGACATGAGCGCTGCCTTTGATACTGTCAATACTAGGAATGAGTATGGGTTTTGACTGGGATAGAAGAGAGGAAATTAGGTGTAATCACTGTTCTGGACATGAGCGCTGCCTTTGATACTGTCAATACTAGGAATGAGTATGGGTTTTGACTGGGATAGAAGAGAGGAAATTAGGTGTAATCACTGTTCTGGACATGAGCGCTGCCTTTGATACTGTCAATACTAGGAATGAGTATGGGTTTTGACTGGGATAGAAGAGAGGAAATTAGGTGTAATCACTGTTCTGGACATGAGCGCTGCCTTTGATACTGTCAATACTAGGAATGAGTATGGGTTTTGACTGGGATAGAAGAGAGGAAATTAGGTGTAATCACTGTTCTGGACATGAGCGCTGCCTTTGATACTGTCAATACTAGGAATGAGTATGGGTTTTGACTGGGATAGAAGAGAGGAAATTAGGTGTAATCACTGTTCTGGACATGAGCGCTGCCTTTGATACTGTCAATACTAGGAATGAGTATGGGTTTTGACTGGGATAGAAGAGAGGAAATTAGGTGTAATCACTGTTCTGGACATGAGCGCTGCCTTTGATACTGTCAATACTAGGAATGAGTATGGGTTTTGACTGGGATAGAAGAGAGGAAATTAGGTGTAATCACTGTTCTGGACATGAGCGCTGCCTTTGATACTGTCAATACTAGGAATGAGTATGGGTTTTGACTGGGATAGAAGAGAGGAAATTAGGTGTAATCACTGTTCTGGACATGAGCGCTGCCTTTGATACTGTCAATACTAGGAATGAGTATGGGTTTTGACTGGGATAGAAGAGAGGAAATTAGGTGTAATCACTGTTCTGGACATGAGCGCTGCCTTTGATACTGTCAATACTAGGAATGAGTATGGGTTTTGACTGGGATAGAAGAGAGGAAATTAGGTGTAATCACTGTTCTGGACATGAGCGCTGCCTTTGATACTGTCAATACTAGGAATGAGTATGGGTTTTGACTGGGATAGAAGAGAGGAAATTAGGTGTAATCACTGTTCTGGACATGAGCGCTGCCTTTGATACTGTCAATACTAGGAATGAGTATGGGTTTTGACTGGGATAGAAGAGAGGAAATTAGGTGTAATCACTGTTCTGGACATGAGCGCTGCCTTTGATACTGTCAATACTAGGAATGAGTATGGGTTTTGACTGGGATAGAAGAGAGGAAATTAGGTGTAATCACTGTTCTGGACATGAGCGCTGCCTTTGATACTGTCAATACTAGGAATGAGTATGGGTTTTGACTGGGATAGAAGAGAGGAAATTAGGTGTAATCACTGTTCTGGACATGAGCGCTGCCTTTGATACTGTCAATACTAGGAATGAGTATGGGTTTTGACTGGGATAGAAGAGAGGAAATTAGGTGTAATCACTGTTCTGGACATGAGCGCTGCCTTTGATACTGTCAATACTAGGAATGAGTATGGGTTTTGACTGGGATAGAAGAGAGGAAATTAGGTGTAATCACTGTTCTGGACATGAGCGCTGCCTTTGATACTGTCAATACTAGGAATGAGTATGGGTTTTGACTGGGATAGAAGAGAGGAAATTAGGTGTAATCACTGTTCTGGACATGAGCGCTGCCTTTGATACTGTCAATACTAGGAATGAGTATGGGTTTTGACTGGGATAGAAGAGAGGAAATTAGGTGTAATCACTGTTCTGGACATGAGCGCTGCCTTTGATACTGTCAATACTAGGAATGAGTATGGGTTTTGACTGGGATAGAAGAGAGGAAATTAGGTGTAATCACTGTTCTGGACATGAGCGCTGCCTTTGATACTGTCAATACTAGGAATGAGTATGGGTTTTGACTGGGATAGAAGAGAGGAAATTAGGTGTAATCACTGTTCTGGACATGAGCGCTGCCTTTGATACTGTCAATACTAGGAATGAGTATGGGTTTTGACTGGGATAGAAGAGAGGAAATTAGGTGTAATCACTGTTCTGGACATGAGCGCTGCCTTTGATACTGTCAATACTAGGAATGAGTATGGGTTTTGACTGGGATAGAAGAGAGGAAATTAGGTGTAATCACTGTTCTGGACATGAGCGCTGCCTTTGATACTGTCAATACTAGGAATGAGTATGGGTTTTGACTGGGATAGAAGAGAGGAAATTAGGTGTAATCACTGTTCTGGACATGAGCGCTGCCTTTGATACTGTCAATACTAGGAATGAGTATGGGTTTTGACTGGGATAGAAGAGAGGAAATTAGGTGTAATCACTGTTCTGGACATGAGCGCTGCCTTTGATACTGTCAATACTAGGAATGAGTATGGGTTTTGACTGGGATAGAAGAGAGGAAATTAGGTGTAATCACTGTTCTGGACATGAGCGCTGCCTTTGATACTGTCAATACTAGGAATGAGTATGGGTTTTGACTGGGATAGAAGAGAGGAAATTAGGTGTAATCACTGTTCTGGACATGAGCGCTGCCTTTGATACTGTCAATACTAGGAATGAGTATGGGTTTTGACTGGGATAGAAGAGAGGAAATTAGGTGTAATCACTGTTCTGGACATGAGCGCTGCCTTTGATACTGTCAATACTAGGAATGAGTATGGGTTTTCAGCCAGTGCCCTCACCCGGGTTCAATTTTATGTGTCAAATAGAAGACAACCCGTTTTTATCAATCAAGAAGAATTTTCTCAGGATATTGTCAGAGATATGGGTGGCGTGTGCAATTTTAGGAAGCACTTAAAGACAAATCTTTTTGGGAGGTCTTGTTAAAATTTATGATTGGGTTTGAATAATAAGTTGGAGCGGAGTTTTCCGTTGAGGAAATTGTCCTTTTATTATTATTATTATTATTACTATTATTATTATTATGAGATTTTATTTTTCGATAGTGGTACATATTTCAAAAGGCAGATAGTGATATGACTGGAGCATATGTTGTGTGTGTGGTGAACGCGATCATTGCTGATATTTCGTGTCTCTCAGAGATTCTAGAACTGGTTGTATAGTTTTTCCTTAATATGATTAGTTGACAAGATCCAGATTATACAAGGGGACCGGCAATGGCAACAAATCCAAGCATGAAACAGAGTTAATGTAAAAAGGCAGATAGTGATATGACTGGAGCATATGTTGTGTGTGTGGTGAACGCGATCATTGCTGATATTTCGTGTCTCTCAGAGATTCTAGAACTGGTTGTATAGTTTTTCCTTAATATGATTAGTTCACAAGTTCCAGATTATACAAGGGGACCGGCAATGGTTTTCCCGCATTGTCGACGTATTGACTTAAATCCAAGCATGAAACAGAGTTAATCTAAAAAACCTATACAATCGGGACTGTATTGGTAACGGTTTATCATTTGATATAGAAAATTGTATATTCGAGTATAGAACCGCAAAATTGTCATTACCTGCGAGTTAAAAGTATAAGTTATCAATTTGTTGAGAATTTATGACAGTTATTGAATAATTAATCAACAATCAGTAAAAAGCGTCAACTTATTTTTTCATGTTTATATAGCCTCAATAAGATACAGGCAAAAGCCTAGTTTACGGGGGACATGACATTACATTCATATAAATTGAGTGTTCACTTTAAGTTTCCCGTTTTTTTTTTGTTGTTTTTGGAAATGGTGTGGTGGTATGTATCTACTTATCATGTAAATGCTGTAGAAATACGAACACTGAGAAGAATACACTGAGTGACAATGTACAGTATGATGGAGTGATTAGGGATGAATGTGAACTTAAGACTGAGTAAGATGAAGTAGAGCACGCTGAGAGGGTTTGGACACGTGGAACAAATGAATGAAGAAAGATTAACAAAACTAATATGCATTGTAAATGTGAGTGGAATATAATGATCAATATAGTGACCTGCACACCACGTACATCTTGACTCTTATCTCTTTTGGCAGCTTCTTAGATTCACCTACCGATATCCCATTATCTCGCAATGCGTATTCAGTCAAGAGATAATTCATTATTGTACGAGTAATATTGGCAGTGTTATCTTTTGGCTACATACTGTAGTGTGACATGTACCATAAAAACTTTATTATTATTATAAATGAATTATATTAACCCTTCCCTTACGGTGATAAAAATAATACGCGTGCTCCGGTGTTGAGTAGTGAGTACGCAATAAAAAATTTGCGATTTTAAATCGGAAAAATAAAAACATTCATAGATAATCCCCTTAATTAATTATAATTGAAGTTAAAAATTATAATAATTGAGATTTATTTGCTGAAAACATTAAAAAACTATCTGGCAACGCTCACGGAACGGGCGTACGTCTAACCTATTTGCAAGCCTAGAAGCTACTAGTGGCGCGGAACGTCAGTCGCATACCCCGGCGCTTACGCTTAATGCTTGCGACGTTGAGACAATTCAGCTCCTCGCAATTCAGTGGAGTATGCAAGAGTGAGATGCGAATATAGTGTCGCGCTTCCCGCATACTATTCACCTATCGTCAAGACGAGGCACTCGCAGCGTTTAAATGCGAATTTGTTTTCGATCTTTACAAAACACCTCGATGTAGTCGATAAATTCTGATTATTGGTAATATTATTTTTTAAATCAATGCGTAAATATATTATGGAGGAATACCTAAAATCTTAACCTTGTATTTATAATATTTATAGAGATATTGATGGTTATTAGAAGCAACGTGTAGAAGATACCCAACACAGGGAAGGAAAGGTTAATAGATGGGATGCTGGTTCAGTGATCGATGGGACTATTTCCGGGAAATCAGAACCAGAATTGAACTGAACGGAACGGAACTGTTTCTTAATGAAAAATATTTATTTATTATTTATTTATTTAACACTTTTATTGCAAATACAATCGGGCGGGATTATTGCCAGGCGGCAGTCTCTTCCAACCAACTAGACAAAAGTAAATGAAGCAAGTTACATGGTCGCATAAATCATTCAAATGACTATCCATCTCTACGAAATTCATGAACACATACGTATGCATACGCCCACGAACCCCACAAAGACGGACAATCACCCGAACATTTCTTTTCATATAAAGTGAGATATCATCAATCAAAGGAAAAGGAAGGGGTATTCTCTGTAATAGAGACTTCAATATCAAACTAAGAATGTGCATTGTACGATGTTACATCTTTTCAGCACTTTTTACGGTGTGGAGACTGACACTCACCCGAGCCACGACAATCTCAAACTAAGAATGTGCATTGTACGATGTTACATCTTTTCAGCACTTCTTTACGGTGTGGAGACTGACACTCACCCGAGCCACGACAATCTCAAACTAAGAATGTGCATTGTACGATGTTACATCTTTTCAGCACTTCTTTACGGTGTGGAGACTGACACTCACCCGAGCCACGACAATCTCAAACTAAGAATGTGCATTGTACGATGTTACATCTTTTCAGCACTTCTTTACGGTGTGGAGACTGACACTCACCCGAGCCACGACAATCTCAAACTAAGAATGTGCATTGTACGATGTTACATCTTTTCAGCACTTCTTTACGGCGTAGAGACTGACACTCACCCGAGCCACGACAAAACTAATAGAAGCATTTTTGAAATGTGGTTAAAAGTTTGAATGGATTGACAAAGTGCGCAATGAAGAGGTCCTTATACTCGTGAAAAAAGACTAACAAGTACTGTCTTGCATCAAGAGGCGAAGACTGGAATACTTGTGGCATTTCATGAGAGGTAACAAATATGTATTCAATATGACATGGGAAGATACAAGGGAAAGGAATTGTAGGAAGAAGAAGGAACGCCTGGCTGAATAACCTGAGAGTAGTTGAACTGTAGCACGGAGACATTGTTCAGAGCAGCTGACAAAGTTAAAATAGCCACGATGATTGCCAATGTTCTTTGTGAAGAGGAACGTTAAGAAGAGGAAGAGGAGGAATATCAACTACCATGGCCAGGATGTTTAGGCGTTCAGCACTAATATTATACCTTAAAATATAATTTCATTTAGATATTAGTGTTTGTTATTAAGTTAAATTTCATACAAATTATCAAAGCTTTCATAAATAAGGGACTCACGGAGTTCATTATTTTATTTTAAAGATTAGAGTGTATGAGGTCCGACTTTGAATAGGTCAGTATTTAGTATTTAGGCTGGACTACAAATTGAAAATCTAGTGTCTAATTTGAAAAAAAGGTTTTGGGTTTGAGGACTATTTATTTTGGGTTTATGAATAAATGATACGATTATATAGCATCTTTTCCATTCTGTAGATTAGAAATAGACAGAGGGAATGTGCGCCAGTCAGTGGTAGTAATAAAAGTTTTAGAAATATATGAAGTTATTTAATGCTATCCATTAAATAAAAAAATAAAAAAATGGACTTTTCGGAATTTCACCGAGAAATTGCGGCAGAAAAACTTGATTTAATTTGATTATTCTGTCGCCGAGCCCGTGAAATGTTTGAATATTTTGGCACAGCTGTGTGATCGGATAAATTTGGCAATTGTGCGGATACCAGCGAGATTTATCTGTCAATCTTGATGATCCAGTGAATATCAAACTGTATTTCTTAGGTTGAGACAATTAAGAAATACAGTTTATACTTATACCTTAACGGGTGATATATTTTTTTTATTGCACTTTCGTTGTATGCTTCTGGATAATATACCTTCATGACTCGAAATGCGAATGCTCTGCTGACACGTTTTCACGCTGTCTTTCAGATTAGGAGTCTGTGGTTTTTTTGACACTTGTAATTTTATGTAATTTGATAGTGAGTATGTTTACCAATCGACTCAAAATATTTTTAACAACCGGCTCAAAATATTTTTAACAACCGGCCCAAAATATTTTTAACAACCGGCTCTGAAAATTCATGAATATTTAACAAATGTCTCTCATGAACAGGCTCAGATCTGATGAGTTGTACAACACACCACTGGTTGTGGTTGTACAACTCATTATATCTCTATCTCTTAGTATCCTGGAATGCATTTGCTATAATTTTGCCTGCATTTGAATTTTTCTGCAAAAGTACTGGCAATTTGATAGGCAGTTTGAACTCCCGACCCTATGCTGATTTTTAAATATATTTACTGCGCTGCTAGCTGTCGGATCTTAAGACTTATTCTTTTCACATTCAGCCTCCGGAGGAAGTCCCTTCATCGTCACTAAAAGACATCGCGCTCATAATAAATAAAGGAAGTTTGAATATTCTAGCGTAGATCACACCGGGTGGGACATGACACCCATAGCAACATGACCGGTAGTAAGATTGAAATTAACCAAATTTGATTAATCTACCAAATTCTGACCCAGCCAAATATTGACCGTATCACGTTTTACCAGGTCATCCCGACCGTATCACGTTTTACCAGGTCATCCCGAAAAAATTGTACGTTTTATACTACTTCCATAGATTATCTTCCCAGCACAGAAAGATTGAGTTAGACTAAATTAATGAGATAACATAATGAGGATTCAGAGAAACAAATAAGTGCTTATTTTGTACAGATGTAACGACTTTTGAATAGTGTCACTGTGCTTCCCTGATGATGAGGGGACAGTCATGAAACTGGTAGGGTTATACCGTTACAAAAAAGTGGAATAAACAGTGTTTGATAAAACAAATCACAATATCTTTAAACCTCTGCACTGCAATGTTAATGCCTTAACTATAAACAACATATGCACGCTAGTTTGTCCGAACACCGGGAATACACGCTCTGGACTGGACCTGATTGGTGCGAATCATTAGGTGATCTGTTTCCTCCTACTGGAAATGTGTGGCATAATTGATGACTAGTACTCTTTCCTTTCTGCCTTCCCTGACAAAGACATGGCATGGCATGGCATGGCATGATGGCAGTTAAATAACAGTTGAGAATCTTTGTGTTGTATAATACAAGTATTTAGATAGCGCCAGGTGTATCGGCAATGCCATCAACAGGCGCACTCACAGCACTCACAGCCTGTCAGCTGATTCAATATTTATATTATCTGTGTCTTCGTCCCTCACCTCCCTTCAATTACCTTACCTTTAGCCTCTACTTATTAGCTGATCTGTTAAATGACTCCACTCATCGCTGTTGTTCCTTGTCCACATACTTCTTATATTCATTTCATTTTAATTTATTTATTTATACACTCTTGTACATAATTATATAATCAAACATTTACGTCACAATTGACTTAATATTACAACCATTGAGGAGTAATTATTGTCATTTGGAAACATTGCCTGATTCACGAGGACGAGGTTCGATGCTCGTTTTAAGGCAGTCAAAGAATCCTCCACGATACAGTACAGTACAGTACAATTTTATGTTTTTTTTCAGTTCAGACCTTGATATTGAATTCATAAAAAGCAGTTCATAAGTGCCACTTGATAAATTCACGTAAAATGATATTTAAACGTAAGATTTAATTAACTACATACATACATATCGGCGACCTTCGTGGCATAGTTGGTAAGATGCATATCTCCCAACCCGGAAGTTGCGGGTTCTAATCCCGTTGGAACTCAGATTTTTTAAAAAGGATTCTAGTCTGGTTTTCACTTAAGGCCTCTCGTGACATTTTTCTGGTTGGCTGGAAGAGATTGCCACATGGCAATTAGCCCGCCAGGTTGTACCGTATACAGCGAAAGTGTCATACAATACAACCATCATGCCATTTTCCTGCCGGGGCAGGCAAATATTAATGCCATTTCCCTGTCGGGGCAGGCAAATATTAATGCCATTTCCCTGTCGGGGCAGGCAAATATTAATGCCATTTTTCTGTCGGGGCAGGCAAATATTATATTAATGGCTTCATTTCATACTTTATCATACAGTGTTATTTTATATTTTCAAAACTGAAATCCGATTTGCGTAGTTTTTTTTTTAAATGTGATGAAGAAGTGATCTCGGCAGTGTAACACCATATTCAGAATATTTTTTCAGTGATATTGAAAAATTGCATCATTATACGTTGAAAGTATCAGAGTGAATGGTACATTGCAGCAAGTTAAGGAATTCTGCTATTTGGATAGTATTTTCTCAGATGATGGAAGAGTTAAGAGGGATATCAAATGGCGTGGGGCGATAGTATTTTGGGTTCAATTTTTATATATGGGAGTGAAACATGGACGTGGAATAAGACTGAGAGGAGCTGAATAAATGCGGCGCATTGAAAAGAATACATGGTTCATGAAATTCATGAAAGAAACATGAAATCAAAATATGTCCGCAACACTATTTTAGTACCAACATTGATGTATGGGAGTGAAATGTAGACATGGAACAATACTGAAATGAGTTGAATAAATGGTGTAGAAATCCGTGCACGAGAAGAATACATGGGATGATAATGTATGACAGACTATGGAATGAAATGATAAAGGATGAATGTTAACTTAAGGCTGATGTGTTAAGTAAGATGAAGAAGAGCACGCTGAGATCTGTGGGTATATGGAACGAATGAATGAAGAAAGATTAACTAAACAGATATATATAGTTCAAATAGAAGGAAGGGAGAGGAAGCTCAATGAAAGTATGGTTGGATCAAGTGAATTATATTTTGTTAGAAAGAAACGTAGAAAGTCAGAGATTATAGAAATTTAGTGAGAAGGTGTATGTATGGACATAGAAGAAGTGAAGGGTGAGTGTCGAGATAGGAAAGTCTCGCACCCTGTACACTTTGCCTACTCTGACATGGAAATGGCGTGATACTATGTATAAAATGTATCGAACTACAGGGTGACTATATTGGAAAATTTAAAAAAAAGTTTCACTTTATGACCTTCCTTATATCGTTGTTCTGGAAACCGTTTGACCTTACTACGCAATTCCAAATATCACCTGTAAAATGATAGCATCAGTTGATGACTCGACAGATTGTTACGGAGCAGATAGTTTCAAAATCCATTTGAATACAATGATTAGACAGACATGTTTGGTGGGTACTGATTATGTGTACGTGGTTGGCTCCCAAATCCACGGCCAGTGGGTCACGATACCCTTATCAGTCTGTAAAAGAAAATAAAACTCGCAGAGCTGTGTTTCTTTTGTGCAAAATGTATGTAGTCACTATCTGTATCCATTAAAACTTTTTATTATATTAGTTTCTTATCTTTTATTTTATTATTTATTTGTTTTACACTTTCATGCTAATACATTTCGGGGATTTATTGCAATTAAATTGTTTCACTACATCAATGTCTTCCAGCTGACCAGCCTTTGTTGCATAATTATTATCAGTATACATGATTGTTTGTTAAATTTAGTAAATAAAAATACATATCACATACAAATTTTGCCTTCTCCACATTAAAAAATTTCTTCATTTAAAATCTTCTGTTAAACACACTTCTAACTTAACCTTCTGTGCAACGTTTTCTTCTGTCCACATTAGCCACGCACACCTCACATTCCTGACTTGCATAGTCATTCATTCGCTACACTTTTCTTCTGTCCACATTAGCCACGCACACCTCACATTCCTGACTTGCATACTTGCATAGTCATTCATTCGCTACACTTTTCTTCTGTCCACATTAGCCACGCACACCTCACATTCCTGACTTGCATACTTGCATAGTCATTCATTCGCTACACTTTTCTTCTGTCCACATTAGCCACGCACACCTCACATTCCTGACTTGCATACTTGCATAGTCATTCATTCACTACACTTTTCTTCTGTCCACATTAGCCACGCACACCTCACATTCCTGACTTGCATACTTGCATAGTCATTCATTCGCTACACTTTTCTTCTGTCCACATTAGCCACGCACACCTCACATTCCTGACTTGCATACTTGCATAGTCATTCATTCGCTACACTTTTCCATTGACCTGTTTGAGTTTTGAGTGTTCCCTTTCACTCTCTTAGAAGACCTGTTTTGTTCGGCGTAGCTACATTTAGAAGTAACATCGGCTTCTATAACGCAGTTGTAAGAATGTGCCGAGAGTTAAGGTATGCGGTAGCTATCTCGGATGTGGACATATTTAGTTCTACACTGTCAGAGTTTAGGAGGACGCTGGATGAATCAACTGAGGAAGGAGTGTTTTATTTTTTCCATATATTGTATTATCTTAATCTGAATCTGTCCATTTTCTACCCATTAGTGGCTGAGGGCACCCCACCCCATCCCTATGGCTTACTTTGCGGTTCTCACACTTGTTAATCTGGTGTATTGGTAAAGACCCGGAAAGTTTTGTCATATAAGGGTATTGGCTATCTCCCGTTTGTTTCTGCCATACAGCTATAGAAAACATCTAGTGATTTTGTCTTAGCATAGAATGTTTAGATTTTTACCATATAACACATCGATCAATAAGTCCCGGGACTAAATACTACAACAACATTTGTTTGCCAAAATTCTTCTTTATTCACCAACATAGTCTCCTTCAAGAGCGATACATTAATTCCAACGCTTTCCTAACTTTTCTATGCCAGCCGTGTAGAATGATTTATCTTTGGTTTCAAAATAGGCGTTAGTTTCGGCAATCACTTCTTCATTGGAGCCAAATCTCTTTCCCTGGAGCATCTTTTTGAGGTCTGCGAACAGCCAATAGTCGCTGGGGGCCAAATCTGGAGAATACGGTGGGTGCGGAAGCAATTCGAAGTTCAACTCATGCAATTTGGCAGTGCCAAACAGCTCTTCTGAATCATCGATGCGTTGTTGTTTCTGTTCCATTGTGAGCAAACGCGGCACCCATTTCGAAAAAAGCTTTTTCATGACCAAATGTTCATGCAAAATAGTGTAAACACTACCAAATGATATCTTCAGGATGTCAGCTATCTCACGCAACTTTACTTTGCGATTTTCCATCACGATTTTGAGTTTTTTTTTTATGTTTTCTGGTGTAACAGCCTTATTTGGACGACCAGAGTGTTCAGCATCATTTGTGTCTGTACGACCATGTTTGAAATCAGCATACCACCGACAAATGGTTGTTTTCGACGGATCAGAGCCCGGATAACACTTTTTGAGCCATCGCTGAGTTTGAACGGTATTTTTTCCGATTAAAAAGCAATGTTTTATCAACACACGAAATTCGGTTTTTTCCATTGTTTTGAAAATAGCAAAAGTAGCGTCACTTAAACCACTGTAACTCAATGACACAATGTCAGAACGTCATGAAAGTTTGACACTTCTAAAGGCTGGTACTAACTGAGATTGGTATGGATTTGTTATTAGAGGTGAAATCTGTCGGTTAGTCCCGGGAATTGTTGATTGATACGTTATTTTAATCTGAATCTGTCCATTTTCTACCCATTACTGGGTGAGGGCACCCCTATGACTTACTTTGCGGTTGTCACACTTGTTTATCTGGTGTATTAGTGAAGACCCTGCAAGTTTTGTCATGCAAGGGTATTGGCTACCTCCCTTTTCTTTTTGCCATACAGCTATGGAGGACACCTAGTGATTATGTTTCAGCATATAATGCTTCTATTTCTACCATATATGTAGGTACACTTGGTGTAGTATTTAGAAATGTGTATGAGATAAACATTGGTAATAGAAATTTTAATACTTGGTATTATTTGTAAATTATATATTTTGTGTGAAAAACTTGATTCATTTCCTGTATTCACTTCCGGTTTGTGTTCTTTCAAATAAACATAAATACTCATCTCCAAACCATTTCCAAGTCACTTTATTTATTTTACTTCATTATTCAATTCTATGAAAAATAGTAACAAAAGTTAAAATAAAAGATAAACCCTAAGGAAAACAGGAGTTAGGATGGGAATTTTTTTGAGATAAATAATGCTTTAGTTTCTTCTTGAATATTGATAAGGTTAGAATGTATGATATAGTATGGAATGATCAGATAAGGAATAAGTGTTCGAGACATGTCATAAGTATATTAACCTTTCCTTCCCTGTATTGGGTATCTTCTACACGTTGCTTCTAATAACCATCAATATCTCTATAAATATAATAAATACAAGGTTAAGATTTTAGGTATTCCTCCATAATATATTTACGCATTGATTTAAAAAATAATATTAATATTAATCAGAATTTATCGACTACATCGTGGGTATTTTGTGAAGATATCGGAAACAAATTCGCATTTAAACACTGTGAATGCCTCGACCTTGTGTCTTGACGATAGGTGAATAGTATGCGGGAAGCGCGACACTATATTCGCATCTCACTCTTGCATACTCCACTGAATTGCGAGGAGCTGAATTGTCTCAACGTCGCAAGCATAAGCGTAAGCGCCGGGGTATGCGACTGACGTTCCGCGCCACAGTAGCTTCTAGGCTTGCAAATAGGTTAGACGTACGCCCGTTCCGTAAGCGTTGCCAGATGGTTTTTTAATGTTTTCAGCAAATAAATCTCAATTATTATAATTTTTAACTTCAATTATAATTAATTAAGGGGATTATCTATGAATGTTCTTATTTTTCCGATTTAAAATCGCAAATTTTTGATCGCGTACTCACTACCCAACACCGGAGCACGCGTTTCAATTTTAACACCGTAAGGGAAGGGTTAAGGAAAGCAATCTTGAGATTACCCAAAATATGTTATGCGCACCGTGTCGAACTTCTCACAGTGCAATAATAGCCTCGAAATCTACTAAAGATATTCCTGCTGAAAATTCTTCAAAGTAGTTTTAACGGTCCCGCGATACTTAAATTGCTAAGTTTATGTCCCTGATAAATATAACCGTGCGAGGAATTACCCTCTACATACCAACTTAGGAGGAATATCATGGCTAAACACTCAGTCATCTGTAGCATAGAGATGTCGGACTAACTGAATGACACTGTGGGTATAGTATGAGAAGAATCGTTGCTGGTATTCTTCTGTAGCTGATCCTCTTTGTGTAACAGGAGAAATCCGGTGCCAAATGGTAAATAAAAAAAAAGATTATTTGGTCACATTCAATGAATGAGTTGTGAAAGACTTACGGAACAAATATAATCAATATCAACATTTGAATGAATACCACATCTGTCAAATACGAGTAAGAACATTAATTTCATATCTTTAATTGATTAGAAACTATACACTTTCTTAACACTGCAAATGGAGGGAGTTTTCATATTGGTGGGCATTGGGTTATTTGTCAAAAGTACACCTTCATAAAAGGTCGGATACGCATCATTTAGTGGGCATTAAAAAAATATGTGATTTAACATTTCCTCACTGAGGACACATTTGGACATGCTAGAATTTCAAATATTTGAGTGACGCAGGTCTAACTTCTGATCGGAATATTAATAGATTGAATTAATTCCATAATTATCTAATTAAAAACCAGTTATTTGTAATGATTTCTTTACTTGCCAATTTACAAAGACAAATTGAGTAACGCGAGTTGATGTGTTAGTAATGCCAAATTTGACTTTAATAGCACCTTAACTCTTCAGATTTCTTCATTTTAGTGCAGTGTCCTTGACTGTTTTGGTCAATTATCCAACATTAATCATACTGTTACGAGTAAACATCTTTTTGCACGGTAATGCTGTGCCGTTTGTGTGATTATATTATCTATATTTGATACGAAGTAACTTATAAATTCATGCTGGAGTAGGCAGAGAGGATAGAGTGCCAAACTTGATTATCGCAATATGTTTCCTTCACCTCCACATCCATGCATCTCATGAACCTCATTCCGTTTCTCTTACTCCTTACCTTTTCTTCTTTCAAAATTTTATTCTTTCGCTCCAACCATACTTTTTTCGGTTGTCCTCGACCGCAAAACCCACTTATGCTTGCATTATAAATTTGTTTAGTCAGTCTTTCATTACCCATCTTTCAACATGTCCAACATGCTCTTTTTCATCCTACTCGACACATTAATTATTACATTTCTTATTGTCATACATCGATACTCCACACATTCTTCTCAATGCACTCATTTATTTGAGTCCTTTAATTCATTTTCCTTGACCATGTTTCACTCCCATACATAAATGTGGCACCAATACGTTTTTTTGAACCATAATTTTAGCAAATGCAGACATTGCTCGTTTTGAATGTATGGCTTTAGTGTCCCATTGACATTGTTTCCTAATGCAAATCGCTGCTCAGTATCTCATTTTCCATCATCTGAAATCATTCTTCCCAAATAGCAGAATTCTTTAACTCGTTTCAATCTTACATCGTTCACCCGAATATTGTATTTAGGGGGTTTAACATTAACTAGGACAGTTAGGAATGTCTTGAAGAGAAAATAATGGATATCTGCAAACAATTTTGATTCGCTTGAAGAGAAAATAATGGATATCTGCAAACAATTTTGATTTGCAACCTGCAGCATTTATCTATATTGAAATCGCAGATGTTCACAAAAAGGTAAAACAATGTGATATAAAATTATTATTGGAAAAGTATTGTCATTCGGATGTAAAGCCTGCACGATCTCTGGTGATTGGGCCATAGTTGAGGACACTTTTGAGATAGAAGACTGCTACGAAGAATCTATAAACTGGTACAGGATACAGACTTCTGGAGAGTCGTTCACTTAGAAAGACTATCCAAGGCGTAAGCCCCATTATAAGAATATTGACTGCGCTGCGAGTCATTTCCCTTCTCCCGTGACGTCGGACACATTTCACACTCAGTTGCGTTGTTGCCGGAGGAGGAGTTTCTTTGAGCAGTTCCTTCTTCATCACTAAATAGTGTTGCGCTCATAATAAATAAATAGAATTTGGATCTTTTAGTGTAGATTGTGCAAGATGGGGACTTGTTTAGTCTCCTGTAACAGCGCGAGTGGTGGTGGGATCTGGAATTCCAGAGTCGAGTCTATCGTCTCTTGCAGATGGAAGACGTAATAAATTATACTATTATTCAGTTTCGATGTAACCAATTTTCTTCATCACGTGCTCAATGCGTCATGGTCCTCTGCTATGTCTCGAATTGAATGCACCAACAACTGTCTTCATTCCTCCCAGTCCTGAGCTATGCTGAACGCAGCACTTAAAGAGGTTTCTGTTAATTCTTTTATTTGATTCGTCCATCTCATAGGGCACCTTCCTCTTGCTCGCCCTTCCTCAACTTACTGTCTCTGTGATAACCAGCTTCTCCCGACTTTCATCATTCAAATTAGTTTAGATGATTTTTTTGCATGTTATCGAAAGTCTTTCGGTAATCTTCAATTATTGAATGATAGAGAAGTTGGTGCACCTTGCGGTCCGTGGAATATGGAGTATTTGCCTCCAACACCACATCTCCAAGACATCTATCATGTTTGTTTCCTTCTTTCTCATCGTCTTTGTAACCGATAAAATAAGGTTTTTCTGCATTGTAACATGATACTGTGCCACATTGTAGAGCAGATAAAGGTCTGCAAGACATTCATTATCAAAGTTACAGGTCGCCGTGACACAATACACCGTGCGGGTCTAATCTCCCATCTACGTGAGGGCCTGTGTCAGGAACATGTGATAAGTTATCACCAATATTTGCCCAATACAATGCAATGTTATTTTAACTACTTTTTGATTTGTTTTTTATCGCTCATTGTTGTTTTCATTTTAAGTAATTTTAGAGAAGTGAGTTTTAGTTGGATTATGAGTTCAAAATCTAAAATAGGACTAAAAACTGTCAATGACAATTTTTTAATATCATAGAGCTTTTGGTGTTGTAGGTCTTGGGGTATAAAAGTGGTCTGCCTGCTCGTGTTAGAGATATGGGTGGCGTGTGCAGCTTAAGGAAGCACTTGAAGATGACCCTTTTTGCGCGAGGTCTTGTCAAGATTTATGGTGGCATATGAACACTACAACTTAAGCCAAATGTGTTACTATCACATTACAAAAGATCTATAAAGGTTTCTTTGTAGTTCGTCTTCCCTCGGTAAGTTTTCAGTGGTTTTCTTACCAAATATGTTTTTCTAAACATATGCAGATCCGGGAAGTACCTAATCTAATGGCCGCATCCACTATCATCTCTTTATATTCAACTTATAGACATACATATATATTATGTATGGTTAAAGCATTAACATTGTGGAGGTTTAAAGACATTGTAATTTGTTTTATCAAACACTGTTTATTCCACTTTTAGTAATGGTATAACCCTACCGGTTTCAAGGATTTCACCTCATCATCAAGGGAGCACAAACAAGTCTTGTTTGTGCTCCACTGATGATGAGGTGAAAGCCTTGAAACCGGTAGGGTTATACCGTTACAAAAAATTGAATAAACAGTGTTTTATAAAACAAATTACAACTTATATATATTTATTTTGTAATATTTTTTATCTGTCAATAATATTGTGTCTGTCAATAATAAGTCTCACATTACAGCACCCTTGAGTAGAATCTGCTCTATAAATGGCGCTATATAAATTGTCCTTTTATTATTATTATAAGAGAAACAGAAAGAATTGTATTGAGAAGATATAAGGATTTAAAGGAGGCAAAGGATGTTTTGATAGGAAAGTTTGATGCTATATTCTCTTTGCATACCTCAACAGAGAAATGGCGTTATCTATGTAGGTATGTTTCTCCCAACTATGACCACCATCAGTCAGTCGACTACACAGGAGAGCCATGTTATCTATCTATGTATGTATGTTTCTCCCGACTATGACTACTGTCAGTCAGTCGACTACACAGGAGAGCCGTGTTATCTATCTATGTATGTATGTTTTTCCCGACTATGACTACTATCAGTCAGTCGACTACACAGGAGAGCCGTGTTATCTATCTATGTATGTATGTTTCTTCCGACTATGACTACTATCAGTCAGTCCACTACAGTTGACTACACAGGAGAGCCGTGTTATCTATCTATGTATGTATGTTTCTCCCGACTATGACTACTATCACCCAGTCCACTACAGTCCACTGCACAGGAGAGCCGTGTTAAATTGCTTTCACTCTGATGAATTTGCCTCCAACTCAATTGCCTCGTACTCGTATAGTATATGTGGGAAATGTGACACTTTCTTGCGCTGCATCTCTAATCTGAATTAATTAAAGTTATTCAATCCAGTCTGTAATGATTTGACTCGGCGACAGGCTACTGCAAGATTATCTGGTGCAATTTGCTTATCATTGTTCTGCTTGAGATTTTATTGCATCGCTATTGTATTGTTCTGCGCTATAAATGTTGCGTGTTATGTGTGTGCTGTGCCACATGGAGTACTGATAATACGAGTATTTCATATTTTAGTGTTAAATCATTGTTATGCGAGTATTCATTTTTATAGTTCTATTCATAACATTATTGAATGATGAAGAAATGACTAACCGAGTATACAATTCAAAAGTACAAGGTAGAGGTAGACCGAGGAGAATATGGGTGGATCAAGTATACAAGTCAAAAGTACAAGGTAGAGGTAGACCGAGGAGAATATGGGTGGATCAAGTATACAAGTCAAAAGTACAAGGTAGAGGTAGACCGAGGAGAATATGGGTGGATCAAGTATACAAGTCAAAAGTATAAGGTAGAGGTAGACCGAGGAGAATGTGGGTGGATCAAGTATACAAGTCAAAAGTACAAGGTAGAGGTAGACCGAGGAGAATGTGGGTGGATCAAGTGGACAAGATTTAAAATAAGGTAACGTGAGAGGTATGAATAATACAAGGTTGTATATGATGAAATATGTATGAATCGGGAGGAGACAAGAGTTGTCTGCTCGGAAAGAAAAGTTTGAAGATCTGTTCTTGCTGTGTACCCCTCAAGGGGCACAGCGTAATGCTATTTATGTTTAGTGATATTTATTATTTTATATTATCTAATATACTGTGCAAATGTGAGGGGAAGGCGTGATAGAGGAGGATCAAGGAAGTATGGTTGGATCAAGTGAATGATATTTTGAAAGAAGGAAATGTAAAAAGTCAGAGAAATGGTAGGAGCTGTATGAAAAGGTGTATGAATATAGAAGAGGGGAAAGATGTGTGTCACGATAGGAATGTCTGGTCTTCCTACCCAGACAGGGAGGCGGTGTGATGGTATGTATGTTAACATTATGAAATTACACAAGGCAATACAAGAATTACACAGATGACCTCCGTGGCCTGGTGGTAAGACGCTTGCTCCCAGCTGGAACCCAGATTTAAAAAAAAAGGGATTCCAGTCTGGTTTTCACTTAGGACCCATTAAAACATCTTTCTGATAGGTTGGAAGAGATTGCCACATGGCAATAATCTCACCAGGTTAAATATAAAACAAAGGTTAACACAGGAATACTGTGGATAATTTAAAATACATAAAACCAATCATTTACGCGGTCTGCATTAATACTAATTCACTTGAACACGGTTGATTCTTGTTCTTGACAACCCTGAGGAACACCACTTTTGATAATAAATTTTGATAATAAACAAATGTTGTTTATAATAAATAATCAATTGATTCCAGGTGGTCAGAAAAGGTAAACATATCCTGCCGACGGTTGCGCGGCTATGCTTGATCAGCACTTTCCTGGAGGACGGGCTGCGCATGTGGTTCCAATGGAACGAGCAGCGCGAGTACATGGACATGTCCTGGGGCTGTGGCAAGATCCTCGCCACTCTGTTCGTGCTGGTCAACTTGCTGGGGCAGCTGGGCGGTTGCGTCATGGTCCTGGGCAGGCTCAAGGTGGAAATAGCCTGTGGGGTTCTATTCTTCATTGTTGTTCTTCAGGTAAATGTGACCGCTATACAGTAGCGTGCTAATCAATGTGAATAAAGAATAGTTGAAACAAGTGTTTATTAGCCATAAATTTTTTTAAATCATTCAAATATTCATAACTGTAATATGGAATATGTCCGTCTTTAGCTTTTATAACTTCATGTTCACGTTTGGCATGGATTCAAAAAGATTTTTACAAAATTAGGCCATCCCTAAACCACCAGTTAATCACTACTTCAATCATCTATTTTGTTGTACAGACTGTTTTCCGGATCCTGGCTTCACAAAATGCCCATAAAATTTCATCTGCTACAGCTTTTTGTAAGGCAGAATTTTTTATATTGTGATATTTTTTCATTACTTAATAGATCTATAATAATTTTGAGAAGCAGTGTGTAAACTATGGAAAAACAAATTCAGATGTACGAGGGTCATCTAGAAAGCAAAGTTACATACAACATTTATGTAGGATCGAAAAATGCTTGTATTTAATTGAAATTCACAGGATACTTCACAAATATATTAAACTAGTTTTCAACGTAATCGCCGTCGAGATCGAGACATTTCTGTAGTCGGGGCACCAGCTTTTGTATGCCAGTTTCATAGACCTCCGCCGCCAGCTCTTTCAGCCACTTCTTCACAGCTTCCTCGACCTCCTGATCGTTGGAAAATTGTTGGGGTGTAGTGACACATCCACGTCTCATCCCCCGTCACGATAGATTCCGGAAAAGCTTCTCCCTCCTGTGCAAAATGATCCAAAAATTCACACTCGGGCGGTCACTCGATTTTGACGGTGCTCCGGTGTGAGCATTCTGGGCACCCATCTCGAACACCACTTCTTGTAACCAAGTTTTTGCGACACAATATCACCAAGGAGACTTCGAGAAATGTCAGGAAATTCTTCGTGAAGGTCGTCAAGCGTCACACGGCGGTCATTTCGCACTTGTTCTTCAATTTTTTGCACAAGTTGATCAGAAATCACTGCCTTGCCTCGTCGTATCAGTACGCCCTTCTCTGAACAACCTAACCCACTTCGCGACATGTTGTCGACTCATCACATCACTACCATAAACTTTCACACGCTTCCGATGGATATTCGCGGCGGTATTGTTATGCAAAGTCAAAAAACGGATGACTGCGCACGCACGGACGGGAGGTCGCGACGACCTCTCTATCGGAAGAATTTACTATGACTGAACAAAATGGCCGACAAACACGCGGGACCAAACAAACTGACCGTTAGGATCCCCCTACACGCCAGGTGCGCCAACTTCGAAACAAAAAATTTCCCCCTGCCTCGGGAGCCCTTGTAACCTTACTTTCATGATGACCCTCGTAAAACCAATGTAGAAGTGAAATCCAAAAAATAGGATCTGTGACGTGACGTGTGCTTATTGAGCGTGAATGCTAACTGCTAGGCCATAGCACAGCGCTGACGTCCCGTTAATGATTATTGAGAATTGACATATTCATATCACCTTTTATGTTATTTGCTTGTTTGGATTTTTTAATCTTTAATAATATTTGTACGTGTATTGCAGACATTCGCATACAGCATCCTGTGGGACGTGCAGTTCTTGCTGCGTAATTTGGCGCTAATCGGGGCTTTACTCCTAGTGCTGGCGGAGTCGCGCGTAGAGGGCCGCAGCCTATTTGCGGGCGTGCCCTCGCTGGGAGACAACAAGCCCAAGAACTACTTGCAGCTCACCGGCCGCGTCCTGCTCGCGTTCATGTTTATCACACTCATTAGGTTCGAGTTCTCGTTCCTGCAGGTGAGCGCCGCGCAACACATTCTATTTACCCTTTTCCCTGTCAGGTATGGATTACACGGTGTGTACATTTTTTTTAATAAGTCTTAACGTTTAGGGTGGTGATAGGTTGGGTCAAGATCTACCAGAATATCAAAACTTGACCTCAGTAAAAACCTTACCGTTTTTAAGTTATTTGGACTTTTGTAAAATTTCGTAAAATCCCCTCCCTACCTTGCATCAGATTTTTTGTTGCGTTGTGTACAAATCACCATTTTCGTAATTTTTTTTTTATCGTGAAATACTTTTGAATAGTAAGTAGCCTTATCTATCGCATACAAAATGATTTCCAAAATTATTAGGGGTGTACAATACTTGAAAAATAAAAAAAATCTTAATTAACATTTTTACCCTAAACTTTGGCCTTCTGTGGTAAAAAAAATTGTACCGGGCATTTCCAGAATACTACTTTAAAAAGTTGCTCATTTAATGGAGATTTCAGAATAGTGCAACACTATTAGATTTTTTTTTACGAAAAACGAAATAATACTATTTTTTATTCAAAAAGGGCTGCTTCTCGACCAAAGTTCAAGTAAAATGTATTAATGCAAAATATACTTCATTTGGTTTCTCGTAGCGCGCCTATTGTAGCATTAATGTGCAAGTTTGTGTGATTTAATTTCATGATGATGAATGAAACACAAATTAAAATATTAAAAAATTGTTTTATTCAATGAATTTTACAGGCGTGCTCGAATTGTCGCCCTCCTGTCCTGATGCAAGCTCGGCATCAGGACAGGAGGGCGACATTTATTCCGCAGCTACATTGTACGCCGTAGTTCTAGAGGAACATTTTCGAGGAGGAGTGGCAGTTGTCCTTTCAAAAACTCCGCATGGGTTTTTAAGCTGCCAGCTATGAATATTGTGTAGGTTTATGTAGCCATCCCTCTTGCAGGCAGATTTATCACTCCATAAAACTTTATTTAAAAAGTCAGCTTCTTGGTGTTTTTTCAACATTCAGCGGCAAAATTGGACTCTTTGTGCGTAGTCTCTTGGTAACAGGGTATGTACGTGTTGAATGTGGTAGGGATGAAATGCATATCTTTTTAAAACTCTGTGCAAGGTAGTTTTTGGTATACCCGTACGCTGTTGCATCATCTGCACGGAAGTTGACGGGTCTTCTTCCCTTTCCTGCAAAATTGTATCATCATGTACAGTTTGAGACCGTCCTTCACAACTACGTCGGCCAGGGATTCTGCCTTCCATGTACGCATTGTGAGTTCTGATGAATACCCCATAGTTAGGATGCCTGCGATTAGGGAAATACTGCGATCAGCGTAAAGTGCTGCAGCTGCTCTGACACTACAACCCGCTTCGCCATAAATTAAATGCATTTCGGCATACGTGGAGTATACCCAAAATTCCGGTTCGCCATGTTAGTAATAGTTGCTTGTCACCACAGGATGCAAAAGGTCAAAGAGGAAGCCAAGTCGTTATGATCACAAAAAAAGTCCAAGTAGATAAACACAACAAAATCCAGGAGAACGCCAAAATATTAAGTTCACACAACTCCAAATCGATAGGCAAAACAAAGTCCGGGTCCAAAGCAAAAACAGTAAGTATGAAAACAATAACTTGAGAGAAAGGAGATGCGACGCGCACAGTGTAAGGTATCGTACTGATAGTCAAGACTTACACGTTTTGACACGAAAAAGAGCGAGAGAGCACATGGACGCCATTTGCTATTTATCTCACCTTTTGTTCGGTTTAAACTAATCGGTGGCAGGAAGTGGAATCTTGCGCTATAATAAGACATTGCTAACACAAATTACAACAGTTAATAGGTGACAGAAACAAAATGAAGTAGATTTTGCATTAATACCTTTCACTTGAACTTTGGTCAGAATCAGCCCCTTTTGAATAAAAAATAGTATTATTTCGTTTTTCGTTAAAAAATCTAATAGTGTTGCACTATTCTGAAATCTCCATTAAATGAGAAACTTTTTAAAGTAGTATTCTGGAAATGCGCAGTACAAATTTTTTTACCACAGAAAGCCACAGAATCCACTTTTTTTTTACCACAGAATCTACTTTTGTCTGGTTGGTTGGAAGAGATTGCCGCCTGGCAATAAGCCCGCCAGATTTTATTGCAATAAAAGTGTTAAATAAATAAATAAAGCCAAAGTTTAGCGTAAAAATTTTAATTAAGATTTTTTTTATTTTTCAAGTAATTTTATTGTACACCCCTAATAATTTTGGAAATCATTTTGTATGCGATAGATAAGGCTACTATTCAAAAGTATCTCACGATAAAAAAAAATAAGAAAATGGTGATTTGTACACAACGCAGCAAAAAATCTGATGCAAGGTAGGGAGGGGATTTTACGAAATTTTACAAAAGTCCGAATAACTTAAAAACGGTAAGGTTTTTACCGAGGTCAAGTTTTGATATTCTGGTAGGTCTTGACCCAATCTATCACCACCCTAAATATGATTCACTCAATACGGGACACGCTGTATATAGACTCTCAGCACTTTAACGGTTAATTTTTTAAAAATCATTCTAATAAGTAAAAAGTTGATTACTCAAGGTTTGTTGATGTTCTGTTATGTTTTGTCTCATTTTGATAAAATGCAGTGGATTTTTTTAATATCAAAATTAATTTCAGGGTTGTCACTACACTAAGAAATGTAAACTATAGAACACAATGCACAAATTTCATTTGATTCTATATAACCGAAAAATTACCATTAATGTAAAATAAATACGTGTATATGCTGTATTAATAAAGATTTTAAATATAAAAAGCCAAAATTAGCATTAAAATTCATAGTTTTAAATAAACTTTTACGTCACACGAGGTAAATGATGCCATAAAATATTGTGCCACAAATAACTCATAAATTATGAGGAATCCACTTACAAAGATTATGAACGCGCTAACCCTAGCCACATATAACAGCTCTCAAATGGATCACATTAGAAAATGATAAAATATCGATCAGAAATCATCTTGACAATGACCAAAATATTCATAATCTTCTACAGAGATGGCAGTATCTGTATTAATTGTCAAATATAACATAAGTCTATGTCGATTTGGTCATATAAGTTTAACAATATGAACCCGGATATAACTGCGCTTGGCTCGTGTGCTGTGTGCTGTGCGGTACAGCTTAATTATGCTGCTGATTTCATCCTCGCTGCCTACTCTAGACAACTTAAGTTGTTTAATTTATTTTTGTTTTTGTTTGTGTCTGGAGACAATCAAACTACGAAAATGGGATGCAAACCACACCTGGCGTTTACGTGACGTTTGGGAAACTCAACTCACATTTTTAACTCCAATCTAAACTCCCACAAGATCCAGCTGTTTAACACGTTGATCGCCGTGTCAGCCACCGGTGGCCGACACCGAGGTATTCCAATTGGGCCGTGTCGGCCACCGGTGGCTGACACGGCCGGCATACCTAACTTCAGAGTGTCATCCTGTCCGTCGGCTACGCGCTCTGTATTAAACTACTATTAAACTTGGCCGACACGGCCCTTCTCTATCTTACTACGATATGGCCTTAGGATATCTTCATGGTTCTAAAAGATATACTCATGAATGTGATAGGTAGGTTATATTAAATTAAAAACCTAAAAACGTAAAAACATTTTTTGGACATTTTACGAAAATCCTATTGGCGATCAATGTGTTAATCAACGTGTCCTACCCGAGTTCACAAATGGCGTGGAAGCGATGACACTCACCAGGCTTCTACTGAATAAAGAAGTCATTCGAAGCAATATTTATAGTAAATAGCTTTTTTAACATTATTGTTTTTTTTTTAAATAGAGTTAAAATACCTGTTTGCAAAAACCAAAAATTTAACCACGAATAAAAATATGAAGATAGAAATGAAACACCACCACCCACCACCTGCTACAGAAGCTAGCGCCAAACTGACTGTAGCGTGTTCTTACTGTGGTGCCTGCAAGTTTTGTGATGCGGCGTTTTGTTAAGTGTTATAAGCCTTATCGAAAGGATTGCCTTATTGAATTGAAAATGCGAGGGCCATTTTGCTCGAATGGGAAATAATAAACGGACCAAGTGTGGTTGGAAATTTAGGCCACCAAAAAGTCAAAAGGATATTCTCTAACAAGATGATGGCATCAGGCCTGGGATCAGTGGACGAGGGACTCACCCTACTAGTAGAAATGTAGAAGAGGCCTCCCTCTATGTGCTCATGTTGACTGTTAAGTCTGAGATAATGATGGGGATATTTTGGTTTTACGTAGGATTGACAATAAACCCTTCAACGAAAGTGTGATATAATACGATACATAGACGGCTGATCTTTCACAGGCACAGCTTTCATCCTCGAGATATTAAATAATAATTTCAAATATTGTTTCCTTAACATCACCTTAAGCATGAAAACTTTAATGCCTTTGAAATATCAACCATGCTCTAAGGCGATAAACCACACTGTGGGTGGTATATCTGGACTTTTTTTTCAACAAATGGACAATAGCCATGAAAATCTTCAAACGTAATTCTGATTGTGTCAACTTAAAATTGCTCAATCGTCCCTGTACCAGATGTGAACTGAGCGTAATGATTGAATGTATTACAGATAATGCAGGACATCGTGGGCAGCATCCTCATGGTGCTGGTGACAGTAGGGTATAAGACCAAGCTGTCGGCACTCATCCTTGTGGCCATGCTATCGCTGCTCAACCTCTACCACAACGCCTGGTGGGCCGTACCCTCCTACAAGCCCCTTAGGGACTTCCTCAAGTACGATTTCTTCCAGGTATGTGCCCCCTTCTACTTCTCTTCTCATCTAGGATAAATGCTTTGTTTACACATAACAAGCGGTTGTTTGAATACTCAGTCTCATTGCCGAGTGTTTGTTGCTTACATGTAACGAGGACTCGGCTGAGCACTGATTTCATTCAATTGACTATATATATTCATAAAATATCTGATCCACGAAACACTTTATTTGAAATGTTGATCAAATATAACTCAATCCTGTTTGCGACACATTGAACCGATAAAATTTGTTATTCCATGGCTAGATTGTGTTATAATTCATTCCATAGGAGCCCAAGCCCAAGCGATATATGCTTCTTCACATGTTATCCCTAAAACTAGTCAAATTGAGGTTAGATATTTTTAACATAATATTGTCCTATAAAGGTTGTGTATTTTTTGGATATATTATCTAATAAAAATTGGATATATTGTTTAATAAAGGTTCAACATGTTTTGGAGAAACGAGTATTGTCTAATAAAGGTTGGATATTTTTTTTACATATCGAGGGCGTCCGGCAGAAAGGGTGTAAGTACATTTTTTGCAAAACCGAAAGGGCGTAAGTACACTTTATGCCGTAAACAAGGTGTTATACATTAAAAAATCAACAATTCAAAACTCGGGAGATAACATTTCTCAAAAAAAAAAAATTACGAATTACATAATCACTGACAAAAACATTTAGAATTTATGCGGCACTTTCCACATCTGGAACATTACGGCCATTTTTTTTTTGTAAATGTAATGTACGAGGCGTATCCAGAAACTAAGTGTACTGAGGCTCTCACGACCGGATGGATTTTATTTTCGACATGTTGGCTACACTTCCGTGTAGCCTGACCCTTCCCCTCCGCAACGAGACCGGTTCGAGGTCAGTACGTTGAGAAATGTCGACGTGACAACACGTTTCGTGAAAAATGTCAATCCAATGTCCCGCCAAGTGCGAAATACCGGAGGCCGGGCAAGAGTTTTTGAGGCGCTGCAAACTCCATGGAGATGAATTTCTCCGCTCCATCGTTACTGGAGATGAAACTTGGGTTGCACACTACACGCCTGAAACCAAAAGGCAGTCTCAACAGTGGCGTCACACCTCTTCACCCTCCGCCAAAAAGTTCAAAACCACAATTTCAGCCAAGAAAATCATGGCATCCGTGTTTTGGGACTGTCAAGGCATAATTTTAATTGAATATATGCCTCAAGGGGAGACCATCAACTCTGCAAGATACTGTGAGACTCTAAAAAAATTACGGAGGGCGATTCAGAACAAGAGGAGAGGCATACTGACAAAGGGAGTCTGCCTGCTGCACGACAATGACAGACGGAACTGCTCGCCTCGATTAAATGGGATGTCCTGAACCATCCCGCGCATTCCCCTGACCTAGCACCTTCAGATTACTATCTCTTTACCTCTCTGAAGCTGCACATGGGTGGAAAAAGGTTTTCAACCGACGAGGAGGTAAAGGAGGAGGTGGAGAAGTGGACGGAGGGGTTGGTGGGAAACTACTTCGAGGAAGGCATCAAAAGGTTGTACCCCGCTTCACCACCTGCATTGAGAGGAATGGCGACTATGTCGAAAAATAGCTTACATATGTAATACGGTAACCACGTAATTTTTTTGTTTAAATAAAAAAAATTGTAACCTACAAAAATTCAGTACACTTAGTTTCTGGATATGCCTCGTATATCGAATTTCCACAATATTGAGACATGATAATTTATTTAAGAGTAAAATAAAAAAATTTATTCAATTTTTAGTATGAACAGCCAACGTGTATGAATTAAAAAAAAATTATTGTCACTTATTTGATTTTGACACGGTCACTTGCTTACACAGATTGATTTGTGTTTGTACGTGTAATATAAATATTATAATGTCACTGGTTTTCATTTGGTCACGCACTTGATTACGATATTATTATCTTTGATTCTAAATTTATGATAAATTAATGTTCACATTTATTTAAGGTAAAATAAAATAAAACTTACAAATATGTAATAATTTGTATGAAAAGAACACTCAAAACCTCTTACTTAGGATAAGAATCCTGAGATATATCAATATTGAATCAGATATAGACAGGAGAGCTCTGGAAATTTTCCACAGTTACTACGTGGATCCATGATTTGTTTTGGAAAATTTCGAATTATTAGACCTATAAATATTTTTGTCAAAAAAACATTACGACTTACGAAATATGCGGATTTTCAAATTTACAGTAGAATTTATTACGAACAGTCGATATCAGGGAAAAATACGAATTACATATTTAATGTACTTCTAATTAATGGACTTTAAGTATATTGATTTTGTCCATATATCTCGATTAATCAATTTCAGTTTTTATCAATTATAGGGATTTCTTCTTGAATACTCCTGTTCCTAGGCACACTATCGCTGGTGAAGAACTGAATCTCGATAAGGGAATGATGATGGAAGTAAAAGGAATATCACGTGGTTAAATTATTTTTATTTTTTCTTTCAGACATTATCAGTCATAGGGGGCTTATTGATGATCGTGTCGCTCGGCCCCGGCGGCGTGTCCATGGACGAGCACAAGAAGAAATGGTAGTGGGGCCCGCCCCGGCCGGCCCTAGTTTTATATATTTATAGTAAGAGAATAAATAATAGATCCTATTCCGGACGTCTCACCCGCGTCCCAAGTCTAACTGACACGTAATATAGACGGTGGGAATCATCTGCAGTATTCTGTGTTCCTTCTCAAAGTCCATTCCTCTGAATCATGTACATTGCTCGCTTGGCGAGGCCTCCTAACTCCTCCCTTCGTGCATGATTCGTAATACAATAACTCTTTACTTCTTTCTAATATCACTTTGCGATGGCTTGCCCTCCACCGGAGGGAGGGCTTCTGTTCGGTTTACCATTGAAGTTTATTTCTCTCGCTCGAACTAAATTGCAATCGGAAATATGGCTAAAAGCCCACCATATAAGACGACCTTTGTATCCTAGTCAGGTGATAATATACCTGAGCTTTAACACGGGAGTTATGGGTTCGATTTTCAATCAAGTTTTCAGGTTTAGAACCACTGAGGTAGACGTGTAATACACGGTTCGTCACTGATACATGTTAGCAATACTAAAATGGAGGTATATTAACCTTGTAGAAAAACTCTTTATTGATATGGGACAGTTTTTTTAGAAACTCTCGGCTGCAAGAAGAGCAGTTTACCAACCAGGCCCACTGAGGTGGCCCAATCCAATCCAATACGTAAAACTGGTCATAGATTTCTATGCCTTAACATTCCTCTTCTCTCCACATTGGAGGTTAGCAATCGTCATGGCTGTTTTCATTTTGTCTGCAGCTGCAGCTGCAGCTGTTCTGAACAATATCTTCGTGCTACAGTGGAACCACTCTCTTAGACGGAGTTCCTTCTACAGATTTATCTAAGATATTTTTTATACATAATGTCATACGTGCTCTTGTATTTCTCATACTTCCCACCACCTCAGTTAATTTTTTTTTCAACTATCACCTTTCTTTCATGATTCTACCTTTTCCTCCCTCTACAGCAATTTCAGGCATATAATATATATATTTTTTAAGTCTTTCATAACTTAGATCCAAACCTACTCAATTTTTTCTTAATTTTTCTTCATCTTGAACAGTTTTCCTTAATCCGATTAGTCCTTACTCTATCATACATTTTCAACATAAGATATTCACTTCAAGGCATATGTATTTACATACAAAACACAGGAAATGTTAAAAATATTAATATTGAATTTGAAACTGTGTTAAGGGTATGAGTTTCGAGAGTTAGAATGGGCTCGAGGGGAAGACTTTGAGAATGAACAGACGGTACTGGCCGACTTGATAAAGGTTTATAGTCATAGCAACAAATTATAGACAATTCTGTACCAATCCTGCATTAACTCTTGTCACTCTCTCTCAATCTTGTGAAGAGCTACTCCCACTCTCTCAATCTTGTGAAGAGCTACTCCTACTCTCTCAATCTTGTGAAGAGCTACTCCCACTCTCTCAATCTTGTGAAGAGCTACTCCCACTCTCTCAATCTTGTGAAGAGCTACTCCCACTCTCTCAATCTTGTGAAGAGCTACTCCCACTCTCTCAATCTTGTGAAGAGCTACTCCCACTCTCTCAATCTTGTGAAGAGCTACTCCCACTCTCTCAATCTTGTGAAGAGCTACTCCCACTCTCTCAATCTTGTGAAGAGCTACTCCTACTCTCTCAATCTTGTGAAGAGCTACTCCTACTCTCTCAATCTTGTGAAGAGCTACTCCTACTCTCTCAATCTTGTGAAGAGCTACTCCTACTCGGAATTCCATTCGACAGTGTGTTCATTCTTTCAGAGTGTAACTTTGTTAAATTTTGTAATCTAAAAATGTCTTCAAATAATAATAATCCTCTAGAAATAATACTAACCTAACTTCAATTAAGCAATTTATATAAAAACTCTTCAAGTATGTAAATATGGATTTACACTTTTTTCTCTCTATCCTGGAAAATGGTTATGGAATACCTTTTATTGAAGTTGTGAGGACCTTATTAGTACCGGTTCACCGGCTATGCATCAGTATCAGTACACTTGAGTAAAATTAAAAATTATAAAATCGAAGTGCCGGTCCTTAGTTGATACTTTTTAATATCTATTTACGCCAATGAGAATTGAGATTCAAATATTCAGAGTGTCAACACTTGCACATGGAATGATCTTGTTGAATGAATTTTCTGATATCGATATCTTCCATATTATTATCATTATATAATGGCAGCATGTTTGTTGTTAATATCTTTACGTATATGTTCTCAGTGCGATATTCACGAACTTAGCTATTAAGAGTATCACAACTCGCACACGGAATGACCTTGTTGAAATTTTTTTCTGATATTGATATCTTATAAATCTCGGTGTATAAATTGAGGATTAAGCTCTTTATTAAACTCTATAGACATTCTAGTAACTGAGCTTAGAGGGAAGCATGTCTAATGAATGCTCCCATTGTTATTGCTTTTAGAGTTTTATCTCAACTCTTCAATGTTTATTATATTATGTATTTTGTTTGATGTAATTGGGTTAAACCAATATCAACAATAAAATAAAATATTGACCAGATAGTAAAAACGTGGTGCGAAGATTATTGCCGGAGTTTAAAATGATTATTATTTTAATGAGGGGAATAAATAATCAAAATGATGATTAAAAGCAAAAGCAGGATTGGTACAAGTGTCTTGATGAGATGTGTATATATAAAATAATTTTAGATATTCTTAATGAAATTTTATATTTTTACGCAGAAAAGCAATTATTCTTATATTTATCCATTGAAATTTATTTATTTTTTATTTTATTTCTATTTATCATGATTTCCCGAATATATATTTTTTTTATTTTGTTTGTGACTATAAAAAAATGACAGTGACTTAAGTACATGATAAAAATCTATATTTGTTTGTTATAATGACAAAATTCAAGGCTGAAACTCAAAGGTTTACTCATATTTACTTAAATGTCTAATAAAAAAATGATCTAGCTCAGAGCTATAGTACTGTATGTCTATTTTTCTTTAAACTTAAAACTTGTAGAAATAGATTTTTTGGCCAATGATACTAAGGTTAAAGTTCGAAGTTTTGATAGAGTTTAGAGAAGAGCAAACTGCTGTAGCATCGAGATGCCTGCTGTGGTCTGACCTGACCACGCAGCTCACATGCCTGAGTACAGAAACTCGAGAAATATCATCTTTGGCAAGCCGACAGAAGGCCGAAGATAGCACGGTGGGCAGCGCAAGAGATATAAGGGTGTACTGCATGAGACACTTAAAAAGATCAATTCTCAGCACAACTGGAAGCAAACAGCAGTAGACGGAGCCAAGTGATGTTGAACTGTTGCTAGTTATCAGGGGCCCAATGGAGGAAGAAGACGTGGATACGCTGTTGAAGTACTGAAGCTCCTTGCCCTATATGCAACAGGATATGCCTATCACAAATCGGCTAATATGGTCATCTCCGGTGACCACCAACATGGAGTACCCTGATCCCCTGCTTTGTATTGTGCCTTCTATTATATTATTCATCACGGGTAATGGGCATTCTTTCATAAAGGAAAAATTGTGAGAACTTATTAATTTGAGATTAGCAGTGCATTATAAATGATAAAGATGTGATTATGTCTTGACTGGAATAGAAGAGGTCTACAGTAGAAGAGGATTTCACTTAGTGCAGGGCCGGGTGCCCATGCCACGGGCCACATTATAAATGATAAAGAAGTGATTATGTCTTGACTGGAATAGAAGAGGTCTACAGTAGAAGAGGATTTCACTTAGTGCAGGGCCGGGTGCCCATGCCAAGGGCCACATTATTTGTTTAATACATATTTTGCTTTGCCCGTAAGTTATAAGTAAACAATAATTTAAATTGTGTCTTATTTATTGTAAAAAATTCCCAATAAGGTTTATTCTACCTCTTCCATGATGATGCTACGCATGATTATGCTAATATTTTACGATATATTGCCAACCATGAACTGATCATTTTTACGTGTAATTGGATAGCATCATTTTTTTAGTTGCTTCTACGACATTTTGTGATATCTTGAGATGTGATAAGTGTGCATGAATGTTATCTACTTGAAAATACACTACTGTTTATAATTTATTTTGTTAAATCGTGATTTTACAGGGCTATGTAATGGAATTAAGGAAAAAAAATGAAATATAATTTTTTTCTATGCCATGTATATTCTTATCACTTGATGCTAATGGGGTGTCTGTTTGAATCACATCAAATTGACCACTTCGTGATTCTCACAATAAAAGGAGTTTAGTAACTCCTTTATTTTATTTTGCAAGCTTTTGGATTGGATGTTAAATGAATGATAGTACCAGCAGTATTGTAGATTCGTGGCAATCACCAGATGACTGGTTGGCAGGGGCTAGTGAGTAGTGGACACGATACCGACCAAACCGCTTTACAACCTAACCTAACCGTATCAACCAAACCGCCTTACAACCTTGTCTAACCTAACCTAACCCAACCGTATCGGTTTACAACTAGCCTAACCTAACTACACCTGTTAACAACTAGCCTAACCTAATCAATCCAGTTTGCGACCGGGCCATTAAATTAGAATATTTTGAAGAAGCAAGGGAGAAGAATAAAAAATCCTAAGCACATTTAATTCTACCATTGTCTATTTATAGGTGAGTTTGGTTCATTCAATGTATCAGAAATTGGATAATTAAATAATATATTTTTAAAATTGAGATAATAAAATTATTTTTGAGAAAAATAGACAAGCAATTCTATATCTCTGAGGTTCAGATATATAAAAAGGAATTTGGTAGAAATCTAAAATTTAAGTTTCATTACTCTATTCCTCATAGTCTACCATATCCATTCGAGTGGATCACATTATATAATAGTTCGAACTTCCACCGAGACTTCTTTCTTCCACATCATCAGTTAATTTATGCAAGTCTTCGGAAGCTCTTCGGTAGATTTCTAGAAGTTCAATGATAAATGGAATTGAATATTCCTGCGAGGTATGATAAGTGCGTAACCAAGCCATATTTGTATTCCTTTTCTGTGTTTTATTAATTAATGATTTGTTACATTATCAGCCGGTTAACAAACATTCTTAGTTCACAATTTAGAATTATCGAAGTACGAATGAGTCTAGTCTAGGTTGTGATCATTTATCTAAAATCACTATTTTAATACATCCAAGTCTGACTTTTTTTTAAAATTGCATGTTCATTCTGTTATTTGTCTTAGATTTACAAGACCTCCAACTTCCGTGACCTAGTTGGTAACATGTTAGATATCCATCCGGAGCTCTTCAGGGTTGATTCCCAAAGCAAAGATACCCGATAATATTACAAAAGGGTCTTGGTCTAGTAAAGTAGTTAGTTTGGCGGCGATACTTAGACGTATGCGAGTATTGTTACATCTCCACATGGGGTAGTGTTGTGTTGCCAGTACGTGCGATTATGACTTGAGAGTTAATCACGGAATTTGACGACCTCCGTAACCAAGTTGGTAAGAAGCCTGTTTTCTAACACGGAGGTTGCAGGTTTGATTCCCGTTAAAACCCAGAATTTTTAAAAAGATTTCCAGCTGATTTTCACTTAAGGCCTCATAAATATATTTTTAGTTGATTTGAAGAGATTACCACATGGCAATAACCCCACAAGGTTGTATTGTATACAAGGAAAGTGTAATACATGATTAACTCAGGCGCTGCTATAGTTGCCAGACGGGATTTATTTAATAATAGTGGGTCGGAGTACCCAGTTAGATTGCCCTCGAGGAGAGTTTGCTCTGTAAATGACTCTGTATAAATTTATTCTTTAAATTAAATTAAAGCCCAGAGGTTCGATTAATGGAACTGAAGAGGATGTTGTCACCCAGCAACACTCTTCAATATATTTGAATCACCAGTTTGGATATGTTAAAAGCTTTACCGTACGAATAAATGTATGAATTTACAAGAGACAACCGACTTGTTTTGTTATTTCGTGTTTTTAACTAAGAATGTTTAGGCTAACTTGCTATAGTTGAATAAGACTTATGCATTGTTTACACACGGTGACTACTCGGTCGTGTTGCCCAGGACAGTACTTGACTCGATCCGTGCTTAACAAGTTTACTCAAGTAAATAAACTGCTGAGTGGGGACAGGTGAATACTTAGTATTCAGTTGATCACTTGTTATACGTAAACAATCACTCGGCAATCGATTAACAAATATAGTGCTCGAGTGAGTACATGTTACGTGTAAACAAGGTATAATGATTCATCCCATAGAATAAATATATTGTATCTGTTCTCAAAATATTTTTTTGATAATTGCGCTTTAGCTTTAGAAGAATCAACAACGTATTTGTGTTAATTTTTCTAAATCTGCGCTTACAAAACTGTTATATGGAAAAAAAGTAACAATTCTAAATTGCATTTATAAATGAACTATGAAGATATCAAAATAAAAGGTCACTCACATTTTACAAAGGGATGGGATGAAGCGAAGCCTAGTTCCCTAAATAAATAATAAAAAAATTATTTATTGATGACCAATTTTGAGTTGTTACTTTTTTCATTAAAGTTTTTCTATAACTCAAAGTTCTATAATATGTAAAATTCTTGATTTAATTTTTAACAAACTCTTTGTATAAACAAAATACAGCGGCAGTGTAACAGAAATTTGCTACACTGCCACTGTATTTTATTATCCTATAATAAAAATTTAAATATTTGGACACCATTTGTTTTCGAACAAGCCAATTAAAAAAAAATCTTTACCAATTGAATAAAATTGAAATTGCCACATTTTACGCTTGCAATTTGTTCGATATTCAACGTGAATTTTGTGTCCATGCATAAATACATTCTGATTATTCTCCTATTATTTTTTTTAAATATGATTTAAATTATTTCACACCATTGTAAATTTTTCTCGTGAAAAACCAGTAACCATCGAAAGTAAATATAAATTTGATGTCTACAAAATATATTTGAGCATTAAAATAGAACATGTTAGAGCTTTATTTTGCTAATTAATATTTTTGGCTCTTTTGTAAAATTGCCGCAAATAATTCTTATTATGGAAGAAATTGACTGATGATTGAAAGCCAAAATGTAAAAAATTTAACTATCTATAATTTCTTATAGGAAATTCTTTCAATAAGGGGAACCCCTTAAAAAGGGAATTTCCAAATAAGAAATGGAGGTTGCAAGCAATAAACAAAGTGAGTCTCGAGTGTTTAATTATTTTTTTATAGATATTTTTTTATTCTTTAGTTTGAAGTTAGTCGGACGTTGTTTCTCGTCTCTTCCGAGAACTCGGGTTAAATGGATGACATATTCTATAGTTATTACGGATCATGCTTGTGAAAGAAGTCTAACATATTGTACCACACGCTGTTTTTATATCATCAAACGGAGTTTTGTATTGTTGTAGGTTAATTGAATTATTGGATCTTTTTTGTAACTTTGTGCAATTAATGATATTTTGATGTGTGATAAACATTTTTATATGACATTTTCCATTATGAACCCTTTTTTTAACAGTTGTTATTTTTAACTATGGTTTAATAATTATACCTATGTGTGCTTTCTGCCGATCAATTCTTTCTCTCATAATTTTGTTTTCTGTGACCAACAGTAACTTGATAAGAGTCCTTTATAGTTTGAAATCAACATCATCAGTCTGTTTGTTCTCTGCTGGATATTAGCTTCCTCCAAAGACCTCCATTCTCTTAAATTTTGGGCTGAATAGACCTACCCTATTCCCAATTTCCTTAAATATCTATGTTTGTCTGGCCGTACATCCTGACCGGCCCATTTGAGTTTATCCATTGTTTGATCATATCTTTGACTTGAGTCTGTCTTCAGATTTCAACATTCCAGGTGTGGCTTTTTGGATTTTCAACTCCTAAGCGCTATTGCTCTTGGAGCTACACGTAACTTATTGGCAGATTGGATTATCTGAGTTCATATGTTATCGCGAGAAGAATGCACATATCAAATACCTTTCTCTTGAAATTCGTGGGAATACGCCATTTCAGCACATGTAAAGCATTGCTAAAAGCTTCACATCTGAGTTTTACTCTTCTCTTGTGTTTCTCTATCCAGTTTAATGGTGTGATGTTTTTAAATAGATAATAAAACGTGCATAGCACAGTTACGGTAAGGAGATTTTCAGTATTGGCCTAATAAGGGAGGACATGAAGTGCCGGGCTGCAGATTTGAATGGATGTAGACATTTTGTGGCATCCCATGTGTTCCTGATGGAATGAACAGTGTTAGGTTAGATAACTTCAAAGATTGGTTCAAGTGTCATTTCAATCAAAGCGTAATATGTCATTTGAAAGTTGAGGTACATTCGAGATTGTCATAATTATAACTTAAGGGGTCATTCAATTCAACGAGGCTTTCTTTATTTCTATTCTCTCCATAAACACATATTTTTTATCTATGGACTGTGTAAAGGAAATGGTAAAAGTAAGTAAAATTATTTGTGGCTATTCTCAATATACGTATTTACATTCCTTAATTATATTTCTACGTGTATATAAAAACTGATTGTTTTTCCCTCTCATAGCAATTTCGAAAACTGAAAAAAAAAACATGATTACCAATATTTGACTGATACTTTTTAATTATTTTGAGATTGCTATGTTGCTTTGTTTCTTTAATTCGTGGCCACAGATAATTATCACCTGGCAGTATCAAAACCACAGAATAAACATTGTGTATCTATGGGTTGTATGCGTCTCCTCAGTGAATGGTGTTATCGAGACTGGAAGAGATTTTTAGGGTTGAGGAAGTAGTTTTTACCACAGGGAGGGCTTGTTGCCATTCCAAAGAAAGAAGTAAACTCTCTAATGGGAAAAAATTACGATACGGGCAATAACGGATATATTTTCATTCCATCAATTGTCATTAAGAGAAAGGAATTAGTTTTTAGGAAAACATTGTATTTAACAATTGACGTAATACTCTTCACTCACATGTATATTCATATGGCGCAATTTTTTTCTAAATCTGTTGAGAAAAATATATATTTAATTTTTTTAACTGTTTAAAAAAGGGTTTTTTATATACATATTTTTTTGTTCAAAATGTTTTCACGCATTGACCTGTCGTACGGCGTAACACAATGGATTGCTCATTTTATTATTGTAAAGTTTGGTCGAATGTCGTTTGTTGATTTTAAATGAATATTGAAATGTTGCAGAATGGCGTTTTTCTTTTGTAAAAAAAAATTTAATATGAAAATCAATTCATGTATCGTTATTTGTTATTTTCCAATTGTATATTTGAAAAGTGAAAAATTAAAAAAAAAGTAACGAAGAGAAAATATTTTTTAAATATGTATGTGTTTCATTTTGAACCTAATCCCTCATAAACCTAGTCACATCATTCATCGAACCTCTGATGGCTTCTCATTCTCGCCACCTAATCCCTCATACGGAGTCACACCATTCATCGAACCTCTGATGGCTTCTCATTCCCTCAACCTTCTCGGAGGCCTGCTTGTACTATCAGAATATGGATTATCACGGCTTCAGACGGCTAATTTTGGTAGTGATCACACGTCTCCCTTTCATGTCTACTTTTTAAAATAATGTAACGAATCAATTGTTTTATTATTGATTTTTTCAATGGCCGATCTTAATATAGTGGAACAAAATATAGAAAGAAAATAAAAGCAAATTGGACATATATTTGCAAAATGTAACCAATCTACATTTGGCCTGTTTTTTTTAATAGGCAATCCATCCTTACTAAGATGATTTATGCCACCAAATTACGATGTGCATTTACGAGTGTATGAGTCCATATAATTAAATCAATTGAAAAAAATTACAATTCTAGATAATTCAAAGTTTCAACTGATTAATCTTAAAAAATTTAACAATCGATCTATAAGTGGACAAGTTCCACGGAGAGAGAAGAAACGCAACATTCATTGGACGCGGTAAAGATATAATGCGCCCATAGGCGTCACCTATCTACCAATCGTCCGTCGTGATGATATTCGCCGATTCCAGTCGCGACTCACGTAAATGGTACCAGCAAGTTGGGCAAATTCTCGAAACGATAAGCGGGCCACTTTGTCCAAAAATGCATTTTGGTCGCTATAAAAAGTGCTGACCTGGATCAGAATTCATTAACCCGGCACGACAGCCGGATGGATCCGCTACCAGAGGAAATTCACTTTATCCGGCTGCCAAGTCGGGTGGATTCACTTCACCCGAAAGCTGTGCCTAGACTGATTTTCACTTCATCTGGGAACTGTGCCTGTACCGGCGCCAAGCTGGTATTAAACAACTGCCAGTTCCAGCCGAGGATCATTCAGCAGCCGACCAGCTCCAGCTCTCCCATTTTGTTCACGGGTCGACTTCCCCGGTTGCCTTCGTTCTGTTCGAACCAACGTTGCCACCTGTTAGAGTCGCCTCGCCTTCCCGCCCGGACCAGCATTGCTGTTGCTGCCTGGAGCCGCCCCTTCGTCCCGCCCGGACCAACGTTGCTGCCTGCTAGAGTCGATTCGCCGTCCCACCGGAATCAGCATCGCCGCCCATCTAGAGCCACCTGGCCGTCCTGCTTGGACCAGCATTGCCGCCTACCTCGAGCCGTCCTAACGCCATTCTCGTGCCAACGCGGGTAACCTATCTGAACCGCTGCCGGCTTATTGTATCGCTTCTATGTTCAAATAAAATTAAAAACTTATTTTGTGTTGTCAATATCGCCCCGAGCTCCTTGAATACACTCTCCATTCACGGTAGTAGTACCGTAGATACATTTTCGATTACTAGGAGGTTGTATCATGGTTTAGTAAATCAAATTTATCTCGCCAAGGGCAACCGAAAAATACATTATCTATAGTTTCATAATCCAGATCAGACTCGCAACCGGTATTCTCCACAATCACATGACATACCTTTATCTTATTCATTCTTATATTACGATTTATTTAAAGCGAGAAAACGTATCGCTTTATAAGGAATGATTTTTACGCATTCACTGCTTGATTTTTCCACACAAATTAAATTGAGGTAGGTTTATTAGATATTTATAATATAACGAAAAATATGAATTGTTGGAGCGCGTTTAATTATTATTATTTAATTATTAATCTAACGGAACTCGAAATATATTGGTACTTGACGAGTCATCTGTTACCATAGTATTTTTTCTATGGTGACAGATACTCCCTGTCCTGGCGTATACTCCTTCATATATAGGAGCTCACGGCCATTATTCAAAGAGAGAGAGAGAGAGAGAGATACTCCCTGTAAGTTGGCAACACTTATTTCAAAACGCGCGATGAGGCATGTTGACAGTTAATATTCGGCGTTTTTGTTTTTCATTTATTTTCATTAAATAGGCATTTACAATACAGGATTTCGTAATAAACAATTAAAAGATGGATTTAATCGACGGTAAGTTGAGATAATAATATACTTAAACAGCTTTTTTAGTACCGATCAATTATCTTAACCTCCAAGGGCGATCGTATAAAGTTGACGTTTGTCATTTAATTTACCTGTGTAAATTGCCAATATTATATATTTATTACTAAATTAAGATTAAATAAAAAAAACGAATCGTGTTTAGAACCAAGTGCTGGGGTGGCACCACAAAAAACAATAACATAATTCCAAAATAACCCCCGCCTTGATTTGACAGATGAACTTGTTGCGTTTGTTCATATTAAATAGTTTTCCATTACTTATTTCTATTCTATTTAAAACCAACCATTGCCAAAACTTCAATTAATTTAACACTCCAGATTTTTTCAATCGAGGATGTGCAAGCTTGCTTTCTTTAGACTCTTAAATTAATCCAATTTTTCTCTGTAGTACTTATATCCAAGAAATAAGATTCGAATTGTGTTAAATATCTTGAAAATGTTGAAAAATACAGGCATTTAATCTGCCTTTGATGCCCAAAGGAGGGGAACGTATGTAGCAGTTTAAATCCCAGATTATTTGACGAAAGAAACATTTGATGGGCTTTTCATGTAAGTATTGCACAAGAAAGTCGACTCATTAAAACACATCTTCAACGGTAGGCTGTTACGGTGCAGATCACTCGGCAGAATGAGTGCTGGTTCCATGATGATTTGTTGTCTGATTTGGAGAGCACTTTTGCAGATAAATCGGAATGGATAGCAGAGCCGTATTTACTATACTAAAGAAAATGTAGCATGGTCCCTATGACGTTTTACAAATTGGCCCCAATACAACCTTGTAACGACGTTCAGTAATTTTGATTATTTTTATCAACTTTAATATAAGCCTCGATTCTAATAAATAGCAAGTTATTTAGGTAAATACATTACATAAAACTAACAATAATGACAAATTAATATATCTTGTTACAAATTAGCAAAAATGTGGCAGTTTGTTAAAACCAAATAATATTTGGCGACGTTCCTCAAAAGTCACTACGTTAGTCTGCATTGGCTAGGGATGGGGTATACGATAATTGGATTTTCGATTTTTTTTATACATAGAATTAAATGTTTGTAATCTGTATTAATTCATAGTGGATCTTGGCCTATTTAAAGATAGATACAAATCATACAATAAATTAGAAAGTCAGTGTAATGAAAATTAGGAATTAAAATGTCAGTTGAGAGAAAAACAATTTTTTGATTTAAAAAAAAAAACGATTCGATTTGTAAAAAAAATGATTTTACCCCACCCCATTGAGACATGACATTTCGTCACAGGGACCACGCTACATTTTCTTGAGTATAACAGACAAATCTAGGCATTTACCTAGGGGCGTCAAACCAAAGGGGGCACCCAAAGATTAATAAGTAGGTTATAAAAATATTTAAAAGATAAACAGTGAATGTTGACTTCAATGACATCATGCTTTTGCAGAGAATAAAACAAGAAGTGAACTGTAATGGTTCGTTGTGTGGCGCTAAATACATCTTCATCCTAAACTAAAAGGATAAACATATTTTTAATCACGTATGGAAGAAGGGGGGGTCCCACAGAAACATAATCTACCAAATTTGTCCAATTATCCAGTTTGGTTCAATGTCGATCTAATCCGAGATCGAACGAACTTCATAATAATTATCTTCAAAGCAGAAACCAGGCTGACTACTTAGAATACTCGAGGCTGAGAATTGTGAAATTCATCGCAAGATCTGGTGTACCACAAGGATCTAATTTAGGTCCCCTGCTATTCCTCATATTAATAGACGATATTCAAAATTCTATAAGTCACTCGACATGTTTATTGTTCGCTGAAGACTTGAAAATTTTCAGAAAGATTAATTCACTTCACAACTGCGCACAGTTCCAACACGACTTAGACTCCCTAGTCTCCTGGAGTGAGCTAAATCATCTCCTGTTCAATATAAATAAATGTGTCTGTGTATCCTATAGTTGATCATTTTCACTAAACCACCATCAGTATACTATACAGGGAGTAACATTAAACAGAGTTTCTGAATTCAAAGATTTGGGCGTAACGAAACATTAACCATGTCTCGCGTTTGATATCGGACTGTTACAAACTACTCGGTTTTGTAATGAGAATATCAAAAGAATTTAACAGCACCGATATCCCCCGAAACTTATATAATTATCTAATAAGAACCAAATTAGAATATGCATCTACAGTTTGGGTTCCTCATCAGCTCAAATATAAAAACAATATAGAACAAATACAAAAAAAAATCCTCAGATATCTATGGTACAGAACAAAAGGCGATTACCCAAAATATGCTCACCATGTCAAAAAGTGAAAAAAATGTGTAAAACCGAAAAAACAAATTATAGACATTATTGTTGATAATCATTTGGACAGTTCATTAACTTTAATCTGAAATAACAGATGTGAATTTTTTTCACTTTTGTAAATAAAATGAGGCGAAACTGTAATAATTTTGTTATAAAATTGAAATAATTTCTTTTTATCCACGTTCTGATGTAGTGTTGAATAAATAATAGTCATAAGTGATGATTTTATAGTTTTGACATTCAGCTGTTAGGAGATATGTTGGCACGGTACTGTTGTGTTTAATGCGGTCTTTTATTTGGAAAATTGATATAAAATGTGTTTATAGGAGCAGTAATATTTTATATACATGTACCATTTTATCAATTAACGGTTCAGAATTGTTCTCTGAAACCGTGCATGGTACGGGTTAATTATTTTGCTAAACTATTATAATAATAAATAAATTATTTGTTTAGTGCTGTTTCATAACAAAATGTTGTCTTAAAAGCACAACTAAATAAATTCAGATGGAATGATCTGAAAGTAAGTTGAAAAATATAAGATATTAGTATTAACACGTTCCGTGCCGCAGTACATTTTGAGAAAATAAGTACCTGCGCCACTAAACAAATTATAGTTTATATTATGTATACATATATAGGCTTGATAAATAATGATTTATTTTTAAAAATAAACTGATTTTAGGTGATATTGTGAGCGTAGGTCACCGGTGACCTACGCGGCGTCGTACGGTAATACATGTATATACAACATAAACTTTTGTAGTCCAAACAAATTGTAGCATGCCTAATTTATTACTTATTATATTTTTTATTTATTTATGTAATATGCTATAGTGTTACGCCATAACATAATAATCTCTTATGATTACTGAGACAATAGCTCCAAAAAAAGGGTCACAATGTTGCATAGACAATGCACCCTCATAAATTTCCAGAGTGTGACAAATGGATGGTCCCATTCATTATGTTATCCCTGGAATCTCTTCTATACCCCCTAGCCTAATTGTAGAGGCTAGTTTATCCTTGAAAAAAATAAACCGTAATAGCTTGCTCATGTACACCTGGAGGTTTATTAAAAATAATTGCATTTTCAAACAAAATTTTGGAAGTTTTTATGTGCATTATATTCAGGGGCGCCCTATAGGTCACATTCAATGTTAAAATTCCTAGTAAATGTGACCGCTGGCGCGCTGGGACTGTTTATAAAAAAAAAAACACGTAGGTCACCTGTGACCTATGTGGCGCCCTGGTCAAAAACACGGTAGGTCACCGGTGACCTACGCGGCGCGGAACGTGTTAATGACAAGTTTATTATTCACCAGACTATTGGTACTTTTCATGCTGACACATGTGAATGTGGAAATACCCAAACCTAAGTTGCCTGTTTTTCGACCTGGAGGCTGCAGGTTTGGTTCCTGCTGGAACCCAGGTTTTAAATAAAAAATGTTTTTCACTTAAGGCCTCGTAAACATCTTTCCACTTGTACTGTACTTGTACTGTACACAAAGATAATATTATACATGATTTGCTCGGACGCTGCTATAGTCGCCGGACGGGATTTGTTTGATAATAGTGGGTTTGAGTCCAGAGATTGAGCACCCTCGAGGAGAGTTTGCTCTCTAAAGGGCGCTATATAAAATTGTCCATTGAATTGAATAAAAAAATAACCGTGTAATCATTTTTGCTTTTCTCTACTTTTAATTGTAGAAACGACATGGTGTGTCTGGAGATGCTATTACATGGTATTTAGAAACGACATGGTGTGTCTGGAGATACTATTACATGGTATTTAGAATAGTTTATTTTGTATCGCTATTGGAGGTGAGGTGATGTGGCCTATAGGAGTTACACTCTATCTTAGACACACTAAAATTTATTTAAAAAACAAAAGTACACGGGTTTTGTGTTGCAGGAGGGCAGAGCGAGGACATGTGGAGTCCCTTCAAGGAGCTGCTAAGCACGGTGAGCCAGTACGTGGGCCGCCCCAATGTAGGCTCCTACGCCCCCTTCGAGGCCGCCCTGCGTAGACACCGTCAGAATTTTCTCTCGCTCATGAAGAATCCTGTGAGTATATAACACTTTTACAGTTTTGTCTATGATTATTTTATAATGGTATTATTTTTTTTCATCAGCCTCATTTTGCTATTTGGGGAGGATGTTTTGGATATGTTGGAACATGTTAAGATGGATATTGAAGGAAGTGGAGCGATAGGAGACAAAATCAATAGGATACTAAAAAATATATACTCCAGCCGAACAGTATCAAAATCTGCTTAAATGATAGCTTACTGTAGTATTTTGGTGCCAACTATGATAAATGAGAGTAAAACGTGGATGTGGAAAAAGACGGAGAGTATGTATCAGCATGTATGTATGTATCAGCCTCATGTCTGAGAATGGTGATCTTGATAGGATAATACTTTTCTTTTAAGAATAATAATAAAAGGATCATTTATATAGCGCCGCTTAGAGAGCAGACTCTCCTCAAAGTTGTTTGACTCGGTACTTGAGCCCACGTTTAGAGAGCAGACTCTCCTCAAAGGTGCTTGACTCGGTACTTGAGCCCACTTTTATTTCAAAAACTTGACTAAGGAAGATGAACTTGTGGCGGTCGTCGCACACTCGGAACACTGTGGGTATCCATACACACGGTCAATGACCGATGAAGTGACCTTTGCATTCCTCGACAAATTTAAATAAACAAGTCCAAAGTTCACACGCCGGCCGTTCAACCTGCAGCCCGGAGCGGACCGCTTTCCACGCCGGAGCGAGAGCGCACCACGGCTGTCTCGCCAGTTCCGTATTTGAATGATACCTACATACAACATTAATCGCTTTTGCATGCGCAGGAACGAGACGTAGGCATATCGCGAGCGCATTCCCGCGCACATTCTAAAATGATATAAATACCTACGTCTACCAAATAAATCACTCTGTCTTTCTGCATTGCGATCTAACGAGTTTTATTTATCAACAAATCATCATCATCTCTTCCCTTAAGGACATATCTCCTAAAAACTACCTTTGTAGATGTTCCGATTTGTGGCAGTAACACACTCGGCTTTAGGTGTAGTGTATTGTATATGTGTATAGTGTTCATATATCATGATTAGAAAATTATGTTAATGCGATTACGTAAAATCCCGGTGAAAATTTATAATATAAACATTTATTTTCAGCCAAAAAATCCACAAAGCCGCGAAGAAATAAGCGCCAGCGAAGGTGTTACCCTCTCAGGCTGTGGACACACGATCCTGCCACAGCAGCTGGTGGATGAAACTATCATAGTCTCGGACATGTACGAACTAAACGAGTACCTCGCTCTGGAGTTACTGTGCACGGCCCAGCGCCAGATGCCGCGTCACCCGGGACTGCCTCGCGGCCTGGTGGCCGTGCTGCTGTACTACGACGGCAGGAAGGCACTTGCGCAGGCCCTCAAGACCCTCTTCATGGCCAGGAAGGGTGTGTCATGGAGCGTCGATGGTTCCGAGGACGTGGTTGATTATGTTACGGTTTATACTAATAAGCTGGTGCAGGACGGTATCGTACAGCATATTTTAGAGGTAATTTTTTTTATTTAATCTTTACAGTAAAAGTCCGTTAATTCTAAATTCATGGGACCAAATTTCACAAATAAAAATCCTTGACAAACCGAGACAATTTACGGATTACACAATCATGTAGGGATCCACGGTCGTCGCTGAATATTGTCAACACATACGGTCAACGACTGACGAAACGACCTTTGTATACCTCGATAAATTATATTTAACAGTCCGAAGGTCACATGCCAAAACATTGACGCGGCCGGACATCGCGCCGCATTCCATAGTAGAAAGAGAACGCATCACGCTGTCTCGCCGGTTCAGTAAATAAATTGTTACCCACAATACTATTTACGATATCTACAATACTTCAATTGACCATTTCTGCACGCACAGAAGCGAGATAAAAATATATCGCGGGCGCACTCCCGCGCCCATTCTGAAATGTTATAAATACCCACATACCGATAAATAATACATTCATTCACTCTCTCCTTCCGCATTGCGATTTAACGTATTTTATTTATTTACCAACAATCAAAATCATCATATACCTTTAAGGGACAAATCACTAAAAAAACAATTGAAATTTTCGGGGTACTTCCCATGGCTGGGAACATGGCGGTGATTTTTTCATATTGTAAAAATAATTTAAATCAAGTAAAGTTTTATCGACATATTTCTGCAATATTGATACAATAACATATTTAATGGTGTGGAATAAATAAAAATAGATATATACTATTTTTCATGGGCAAATAGTATATATTTTTTTTACAAATGAAAAAAAATAACTATAAATGTCACTTTTTTTATTTTGGCACGGTCACTTTATATTGGCATGTATGGTATGTGTATATACGATGATGTCAATGGATTTTATTTGTTCGAACATTTGATTCTGCTATTATAATCAACGATTCAAAGTTTTTGACAAATTAGTGTTCATAGTTGTGAAATTGTAAGATTGGTAAATTAAAAGAAAACTTAAAAATACATAATAATTTATATAATAACACTTAAAACCCCATATTTATGATAATAATCTTGAGATATTTTGAAGTTAAATTTTTGGACATAGGAGGAGCTCCGGGAATTTGGACATAGGGGGAGCTCAGGGAATTTGGACATAGGGGGAGCTCCGGGAATTTGACCGCTCGTTGGTGCGTAATACTCTAATTGTCTTGCTGCCAGGGATAGGATATATACTACATGGATCCGTGATTTGTGTGAAAATGTTTGAATTATGACAATATATAAATATTTTTTAGCGAAAAACACCACAAATTACAAAAAATGTTTACTGAAGTGCAACAGCTTGCACACAATAAACAAAAATACATACAGGCATGTTCTACAACAGCCGATCAGGCCGAATAATAAAACATTTACAAATATGTTGATACGATCTCGTCAAGAACTAACTTGCACTCTCAACCTAATTTATAGTAATGACCACTTCACTGGCCCAGTTGGTAAGACGCTTCCGGTTCCATTTCTGATGGTACCCCAAAAGAAACACCATTAAAAAAAGGTTTCCGAATCTGAAGACAATACTTGTACGTGCCCAGTATATGAGTGAGTGTTGTTCCCCCTTCATGTGTTGATAACTGGGGTCGAATGCAATATTGTCTTCCGGCAATGCTCTTCAATATGTTCAAATCACCAAATCTGATATGTTGAGGGTTCCATACGAAAGAAGATAGCAGGGCGCTCTGATCTGGGAATGGAATCCGCTCTTATTAAAAGATTTAAAATGTTGCATACAAAATTAAATAAGTAATTTATTGATTAAATCTCCGCAGGTTTTGGACACGTGGGATTTGAGCCGGGAGATGGAACTGCTCCAGCAGAACCGTGCCCTGGGAGGCCCGCGCCACCGCCGCCAGGTGCACCGCCTCATGCGGGAGACCCTCACGCTGCTGGCCTCCTCGCTGGCCAGCTACAGCGCGCAGGCCGGCCTGCCCAGAGCTCCCGCGCTATCCCTGCTGCGGGCACTCAAGACCAGGACTCCTGGCGCCGATGAGAGGGGCGGCGTCGACGACGTCACCGTGTCACTTATGATGGCCTTCCTGTACAGCTTGGACCTTTCTGTTATTCACAGGTTTGTGATTTATTAAATTGGTGAAATTTAATTTCAATTATTTTCAGAACTCGATGATTAATATATTTTATTGTTTAATAAATGAGTGTGCCATGATTTAAGATTTTTTCACCTAAGCATGATCTATAATTTAAGACTTTTACTGCAGTTATATTTATCTAGAGATTGTGTGAAGTTGCTGAAATGTTGTATAGTTTGTTCAATTGGTTCTGTGTTGGAATACTTCGTGGTTGGGAAACTGCAGCATTATGCATATTTGTATACAGTAAAAGGTCATTAATTAGAAGAATGATAATTCACTTTTTACATTTTTCGCCATTTTCTAGATCATATTGTTATGGTTTTGCAAATTTCAGAGCCATAGGTTCCATTTTATAAAATAAACCACCTGTTCAAAATGACCAAGCAGTAAAACAGTAAAACACTCAAGATTCAGCCTGTAAGCATGCTGCCGCTATGGGAATGTCTGATCAGAGTGTAATGAGAATATCCCACCCAGACATCCAGTTCCACTGTACAAAATGATTGCTATGCAGGAACTTAATGGATGCGACTAGGACAATCAGAGTGCATCTTGTCTGGTTATCTTTTAAATTGGTTCAGTGAACAATGTTGTGCTCTTAACTGACGAAACTCACTTTCATTTGTCAGGCTGCGTTAACAAGCAGAATTTTCAATTTTGGGCACAAAATAATCCTCGAGACCCCCCTGAGTGCTATTATGTGGAACTTCAGGGCGTGGCTGTGGCTTCAGATGTGTATAGAAAATGAATGTGGACTTTTGAATGATACAATTATTAATACAAGGTAAGAAATTGGGGAATATACGAGTAGTTTTTTCAGATTTTAAAATAAAATGTTGTAGAACCTTTCTATATAGCCTTTTTGTATTTATGTTTCAAATTCGGGAGTTATTTCAGATACAGGCAAAAGTCTAGTTTACTGGGGACACGACAAATGAAAGGCAACAAACCCAGATCCATTAAAATTGTGTGTCCAAATTAAATTACCTGTTGTTTTTCCACAAATGATGTATATTTCTTGTCATGTGTAAAAAAATAAATAAAATTAATTTCTGCTGCACCCTGTGTTAATATACCTCCTGGTAGTGGGTCAGAACTGCCGAGACTACATGCCGGATGTTCATCTTACATGATGGACTTGCAGGAATGCAGACTTACCTGATCTGAGGTGGAAGTTCTTGGCAGATCAAAGAGTGACAGCGTGACTAAAACCTTCACTTTAAAATCTTTTTTTGCAGACGTGAAGATGGCGAAGAACTAGCTCAGTCCCTCCCCGTGCTGAATGACCCAGACTTCCTGCCGTCACTGTCCCAGGAGCTGGGCGTGGGGCGCTCACTCGCCCCGCCATCCTCTGCGACTCCCGTGCTCCCCACATCTACCAATAGTGGGGTACAGGCACTCGCTCTCCTTGGCTGGGCGCTGGCGGCAGCGGCCACCAGCACTGTGGACGGCCACGACCAAGCTGCCGATACTGCCATCACTATGAAGGTGGGGTTTTAATGTCTATATGGATAGCATTATGCCATTTCCCTTTCCCTGAATGATTGACCTCGCATTATACGAGGGTGGTCCGATAAGTACTTAGCCTACAAAAGAATAACAAAAATTTTGGAAAAGCGGCGATTTATTTCTCAACATAATGTCCTTTGAGTTCGATACACTTGACCCAGCGATGCTCCAACTTCTTTAACCCGTCTGAAAAATACGTTTTCTGGAGGTCTGCAAAGTAGGCCTCCGTGGCGGCGATAACCTCCTCATTCGACTCAAATTTCTGCCCGGCGAGTGACTTTTTCAAATTTGGAAACAAAAAAAAGTCGCACGGGGCCAAATCCGGAGAATACGGTGGATGGGGCAGCAGTTCGTAGCCTAATTCTACCAATTTGGCCGTGGCGACGGCGGAGGTGTGAGCCGGTGCGTTGTCATAATGGAAGAGCACTTTTTTCTTCGCCAAATGGGGCCGTTTTTTCTGCAATTCGGCGTCGAATCGGCCCAATAATTCGGCATAGTAGAGCCCTGTGACCGTTTTGCCCTTCTCCAGGAAGTCGATGTAGATCACACCTTTTGAATCCCAGAAAACGGTGGCCATCACCTTTCCGGCTGATAGGACAGTCTTCGCCTTCTTCGGAGCACGTTCACCGGATGAAGTCCACTGTTTCGACTGTTCCTTGGTCTCAGGTGTGTACCAGTGTATCCATGTTTCGTCGACGGTCACGAAACGACGCAGAAACTCCTTCGGATTGCGCTTAAACATTGTCAAACACTGCTCTGAAGTGGTCTCACGGTTGCGCTTGTTGTCCGGAGTGAGCAAACGCGGCACCCATCGCGCCGATAGCTTTCTCGTGCCCAATACTTCATGCAGGATATGACACACGCGGACTTTTGAGATGCCTACTGTCTCAGCTATCTCGCGCACCTTCAATCGGCGTTCTGCCAATATGAGATCGTGGATTTTTGTCACGTTATCCTCCGTGGTAGCCGTTTTCGGGGCGTGGCTCATCAAAAACCGACGTGCGACCACGTTGAAACTCGTTAAACCAATTTTTCATGAGTCACCGTACACAGCATCCAAGCGCTCTTTGATTTCGCTGCACGATTTCCCTTTCAAAAACAAGAATCGAATCACTGACCAATATTGCTCTTTTTCCATTTTTCTCAAATCCGCGGACACGTTCGCTTCCACACGCGGTCAAAACTAAACTACGCGTCCGATTCGGCTGAAATTTTGACAGTAGCTGTCAATTCTTTGACAGTACTACGCGATAAAAAATTGCTCTTACGATAGTGGTGCCATCGGGCGGTGAGGCTAAGTACTTATCGGACCGCCCTCGTACATGGTTGTTTGGTCATATTTGAATATTTCAGAACTATCTCAGCTTGTCAGGCAACATGTTCCTTGTAGTTCCACGTTTCTAAATATTTGATTGCACTATTAATAGTTACAACTTATTATTTGTGTAATGCTTGTGTAATAAGACTACCCAAATTGGAAAATCAGCTTAGCCAATGTGGGAGTTTCCATATGACATATTTCTTACAAGAGTAAAGAAATTGTTCTAGCTGGGTTGAATTGCTTTTTTATTGTGAAACACTGCTACTTGTCAATATTGATTTTGAACTGTTCTTTTTGTATATTCTTTTTGTCACAAAGATCATATCTCCAAACCGTTTCAATAAATAAATATATATGAAATATACATTTGATCGAAAAATAGTTTAATTTTGAAATGAATCCATTAATTGTTTCTTGAGATATATAGTAGCTGGAACAAAGCGAAAATTGCTCTTTCAAGATAAATACCTTGACATTTTTGAGTTTCGAGTTACATGTGTAATGGTTGAGATGATTAATTCAGATTATCCTCGAGGAGAGTTTACTCTAAAATGGTGCTGTATAAATTGTCCTTTTTTGATTATTGCACAAAACCCAGAAATCAATTTCTTTTAGTTTTATCTTCAATATTGTACTCTTAAACCTTGTCCTTCTATATCCATACTGAATTTGGTACATCCCTGTCGTCATCCCTCCCTGTCCTGGGCCTGGGCCATGTTGATCCTGCTAACCCCTTTATTTGGTCCATTCATCTTATAGAATTACCTTTTGTGCTCACTTTCCTTCAACTTTTCCCGTGACAATTTTTCCAGATTTTTATTATTCTTTCTGGCAACATACATACCTATATTAAGATCCTTTTCTTACATATTGTCGAGTCTTTCATTATTATTTTTATTTCTAGTTGGGCATGTATGACATATTACGTATATACGTCTTGTTACCATTTGTGTTTAATATGGTTTGTTGTGTGTGACCAGGTATTCGAGTATCTGCAGGAGACATTCCTGTTGAATGAGACTATCTACAAGGAGGAGTTCTACATGAAGCGGATGCACACACTCTACACGGACTTCATCGTCCTCATGCACTCCAAGCTGATGGACCTGCGCCTCAAGTGTGTTCATTTTATTTTTACTTATGTCGTAGGGACACTAAAACATATATACTCGAACTGGACAGTATCAAAATCTGCTAAGATGACAGTATTTTAGTACCAACTTTGATGTATGGGAGTGAAACGTAGACCAAAACTTAAAGAACCAAATAAATGCTGTAGAAATGCATGCACTTAATTGATAAAATTTTCCAGGTTGTAAATCAGCTAAGATGAAACACGGATATGAAAAAAGATGAAAAGGAGTTGTAGAAATGCATGCGTTGAGAAGAATACATGTGGTGAAGTTTTTAGGGCTGAGTGGAACTTAAGCCTGCGAGATGGTTTGGGCACGTGGAAAGAATGAATGAAGAAAGACTTACAAAACAAATTTACAGTGCAAATATGAGTGGAAGGTGTGGTAGAAGAATACTAAACAAAGTATGATTGGATCAAATGTATGATTTTGAAAGAAGAAAAATGTAAATGTTGAGAATATAAATCAGATAAATCATAGGAGTTGTATGAGAAGATATATAGATGTAGAAGAGACAAAAGATGTCTATCAGGATAGAAAAGTCTGGCTCTGTCCTCTCCGCCTACCCTGACAGGGTATAATGGTATGTATGTATTAGGTGTACAAATAAGTTTCCGCCGTTTTTTATAAAAAAATGGGCATTTATTGTGAAAGAACGGAACCTCATGTTTTATTCGAAGTAGTACCCATCGCTTGCCACTACTTTTCCCCATCTTTCTGTCAGCATACGAATACCGCGTCAGTCATCATCATCATCTTTTGAGGCTATCCACGAATCGACTCAATTTTTGGTATCTTCATATGATGTGAAGTGCTGCTCAGACAGGCCATGCGTCATCGATCAAAACAAGTGGTAATCAGAAGGAGCAATGTCTGGTGAATACAGCGGGTGGGGTAAAACTTCTCAATTGAGTGTTTCCAAATAGGTTTTGACCGGTGCCGCAACATGTGGACTAGCATTATCATGCAGGAGAATAATTTTGTCGTGTCTGGCGTAGTAGTGGGCGCGCTTTTCCTCGAGTGCTCGACTCAATCTCATCAATTATGTTCGGTAGACAGCCCCAGCAATGGTTTCATTCGGTTTGAGCAACTCATAATACACGACACCAAGCTGATCCCACCAAATACACAACAAGAGTTTTTTTCCATGAATATTTGGCTTAGCCGTAGATGTTGAAGCATGACCAGGGGATCCCCATGATTTCTTCCTTTTTGGATTATCATAATGGATGCATTTTTCATCACCAGTGACTATATGGTGCAGAAAACCCTTTCGTTTATGCCTGGCAAGCAGCATTTCACATGTGGAAAATTGGCATTCAAAGTTTCTCCGTGTCAGTTCATATGAATCCCAATTTCTTTGTTTTTGAATCATTCCCAATGATTTCAACCCATGTGAAATTGCTTGTTGAGTCACTCCTAATGTAAGTGCAAGTTCTTCTTGCGTTTGGCACGAATCTTGATCCAATAATACTTCCAATTCCGCGTCTTCGTACACTTTCGGCCTTCCGCTACGTTCTTTGTCTTCGATGTCAAATTCACCGTTCTTAAACTTTTGAAACCACTCACGACAACTTCTCTCACTTAAGGCAGGCCACCATATGCTTCTACAAGCAATCGATGCGCCTCAGCTGCAGATTTCTTCAAATTGAAGAAGTAAATCAAAAGTTCCCGCAAATGACGCTTATTCGGCTCAAAACTTGACATTTTCGAACACAAAAAAATATGTTATACTGATAAAAATTCACTAATATTTCAAGGTCATGTTGTTGACAGATGTCCAACCTTACGATAATGACATTTTACATCTGACAATTTTAACCATAACTTACTGGTGGCGCCAACTTTTGTCAAACGGCGGTGACTTATTTGTACACCCAATATATTAACATTATGGAATTCCATAAGGTATAGAAAGAAATATTATGAATTATTTAAAATAAACGAACCCCTCTATTTGTGCAGTCTGCATGTATGTGAATTCACTTGAATACAATTGATTCTGCTTTAAATTTTAATTGCATAACAGTGACATCTACTAAGAATTAATTTGACCTGAATATTTAAATTTTCTGCTTCTGGTAACATCGTATTATTTTGTTTCTTAACATCATTAACGGAGTGTCGATCGGTGGGACAAGTTACATTTTCTTTGGAGCTTTGAGGATCCTTTTTATCTTGTTGGGTGGTTGATATTTGTTTTATAGAGAAATAATAATCCACAATGTTAATTATTAGAAATAAGATTATATTTGCCTGAAGAATGATTAACTAAACTAACAAAGAAAATATAAAAAATATTCATGTTACAGGGCCGATGAAGCAGCGAGAACAGCTCAACAGTACGCGACTGAAGGTCTGGAGCCTCCCGCGGCTCTGCCCCGGCACTTCGAGTCCTTGCTGCTGGGCATCGCCAAGCTGTACGAGGAGGACCCGCTCAACCTGCGCCTTCAGTACTGGACCACGGGCGACCATCCCAACACCACGGCTTACAGGTACACCTTCTTGCGCTACCCTCCGCTCCGCAGTAAGGCAATAAGGTTGAGCTCAGCCAGTGTGCAGTATGCGGTAGTTGTAAACTCGACAGTAAAGCATATGTTAACCAGTTTGTAATGTACAGTTATGGACTGGACAGTAAGGCTGAGCTTATCCAGCATGCGGTATATATTTAGATTTAACAGTAAGGCAAAGCTTTGTCAGTATAGTGTGTCGGTTAAAATTAGTTCGGCACTTTCCAATCCCTTTTCTTCTTATTGAGTTGACACAGTGAAGCTAAGCTTAGCTAGTTATATCAGTGAGATATATGTGTGTGCTTTATAATCCATTACGCAGACTAGGTTTGATAAGAAAGAAAAGTACGAGATGTATGAGACACGGGAAGATCTGGATAAAAAAGTGTGGAAATTAGTTCTGTCTGCCTATATTTATTTATTTATTTTTTCAAAACAGGCTTAGCCCAATTACTTTGAAAAATACAAGACATATTAAAAAAGAAGAAAAAACACATAGATAAAAATAAAAAATTATATAAAAAAAAATAAGGTATATGCATACATACGAGTATATACACACAAACATATGATACACATGTATTCACAGTCACTTGTATGTTGATGAGTGCTTTCTAACGCACTCAATCTTAGAAGATAATTTACTTTTGCTTTTGGTAATGTGATATGAAATATGTCAATATCCGAAGCAGTCCCGTTCAGAAGAGTTAAGGCCCTTCCAACAGGCATAGCGGCTGGAAGATCCGTTCTTGCGTATGTTATTGAGAATAGTTCTTGCCGGTGCAGTCTAGTATAATTGTTAGGAACATTTAACGCTAATCTTTGTAGTAATGCTGGACAGCTCACAACTCCTCGAACGAGTTTGACAACGTATACCAGGAGACGCAGATCTCTTCTTACGCTCAAGGAGTTATACCCGAGCATGCCCAGCAGAAACTGAGTAGGATAAAGTCATATATGTACGAGTTGCGTGATATGTACAAGTATGTACAGTACCCGGCGGTAAGTAATACACATTGGGCTTAAGAAAGAGATTGTCGGCCATAATCGGCTAACTTTGGCTTTGTAGAGCGTCGTCTCTGTTGCACGATGCGCTAACAGTCTTGTGACGGAACACATGTATGAATGACAGAGACGACGCTCAAGCCGAAGTTAGCCGATTATGGCTGACAATCTCTTTCTTAAGCCCGATGTGTATTACTTACCGCCGGGTACTGTATATTGTATCAGACACGTGTGTTATGTAAGATTTGCATTGTAAATAAATGTCCTTGTATGTGGTTCTCGCATTATCGCATTATGGATTGGACGGCTTGTATAAAAATTAATAACTTCAAACTGACCAATTAATAGGTGTTGAACGACATCCACACGTGATGATCACTTGGCAAAGAATGAAACTAAGAAGGGGGCCTCAATCATATTTACATCACTCTGCATGTTACGGTTTAAAGTTGTGTGTGAAAGTTCATATATATACGAGATGCAAAATGAACAAATACATTCTCGTCGGAACCATTGTACCGTGTTTTATTCAACAAAGCTTTCAGTCAAAAAGGTTTCTATTCAATAAACTATCATCAAGCTACATTGAAGTCACATCGGAATCTCTGAGGATTGAGCGACAACCATCCACACATCCACCTATTCTACTGTCTTTGTACTGTACTGCACCTATATATTTCAATTTCTTTCTTTGTCGTGTTTCCCACACTGTACCAAAATATAATGTTCTAAATGTGTACATTTTGTAATGTGTGACATTTTATGACAGGGGAGCGGTGCGTGGCGTGTCTCTGGTGAAGTTTGTCCGCTCGGCGGGCGAGCTGGCCCCGGCGCGCGTGCTTTCCCCGTGGGCACGGGCCGTGGCAGCCCTGGCCAGCGGGCCCGGCGCGGCCGCCCGGGCTCACGCACTGCTCAACCCGCCCGCGCCCCACCCGCCCAACCAGCATCTCTCCTTCCAGCATTTCTTCACCTCGCTGGGCAAGTACTACAGGTCAGTGGTCATATCTTACTCTGAATGGTCTGCACACCACGCAAGGCGATCTCTATGATCCTTGTGTTACATTTACTATTTATTTCTGATGGCCATATAACATCATTTTTCCGTTGACTAACTTTCTGACAAACCAAAGTCTCGATGAGCCAAGTTCCCGAGAGACCAGCGCCAGAAAGCAAAATGTACATATGTATGAATTTATTGAGATATCTACGATAACGGTAGCAATCAACCTTTTGTTGTATATACACATACATAACACATCGATCAATAAGTCCTGGGCTAACCAACAGATGGCGCCTCTAATAACAAATCCATACTATTCTCAGTTAGTACCAACCTTCAGTAGATACGTGTCAAACTTTCATGACATTCCGACATTGTGTCATTGAGTTTCAGTGGTTTTAGTGACGCTGCTTTTGCTATTTTCAAAACAATGGAAAAAACCGAATTTCGTGTGTTGATAAAAAATTGCTTTTTAATGAGAAAAAATATATATTCATCGATTACCTTGAAAAGGGAAAAACCATCAATAGCGAATATTACATAGCATTATTGGAGCGTTTGAAGGCAGAAATTGCAAAAAAGCGGCCCCATATGAAGAAGAAAAAAGTTTTCTCTCATCAGGACAACCGTGTCACAAGTCGATGGTAACGATGGGCAAATTACATGCGTTGAACTTCGAATTGCTTCCGCACCCACCGTATTCTCCAGATTTGGCCCCCTGCGACTATTGGCTGTTCGCAGACCTCAAAAAGATGCTCCAGGGAAAGAGATTTGGCTCCAATGAAGAAGTGATTGCCGAAATTAACGCCTATTTTGAAACCAAAGATAAATCGTTCTACACTACTGGCATAGAAAAGTTAGGAAAGCGTTGGAATGAATGTATCGCTCTTGAAGGAGACTATGTTGATGAATAAAGAAGAATTTTGGCAAACAAATGTTGTTTTAGTAGTTAGTCCCAGGACTTATTGATCGATGTGTTACCATCATGCCATTTCCCTGTCGGAGTAGTACAGAGAACAGCGCCAGACTGACACACATCTTTCACCTCTTCTATCCATACACCTTCTCATGCAACTCCTACGATTTATCTGATTTTCTATGTTTCCTTCTTTCAAAATATCATTTGACCCTACCTTACTTTTCATAGGTCTTCCTCTCACACACCTACCACTCACATTTGACCCTAGCTTACTTTTCATAGGTCTTCCTCTCACACACCTACCACTCACATTTGACCCTAGCTTACTTTTCATAGGTCTTCCTCTCACACACCTACCACTCACATTTGACCCTAGCTTACTTTTCATAGGTCTTCCTCTCACACACCTACCACTCACATTTGACCCTAGCTTACTTTTCATAGGTCTTTCTCTCACACCTACCACTCACATTTGTCCCTAGCTTACTTTTCATAGGCCTTCCACTCACATTTGCACTATATATTTGTTTTGATAGTTTTTCTTTTTAATTTGTTCCACATGCCCAAACCATCTCAGCGTGATCTTCATCTTACTCAACACTCCGGCCTAAAGTTCGCATTCATCCCTAATCACTTCATTCCATATTCTGTCATACATTGTGATCCCATGTATCCTTCTAAGTGCGTGCATTTCTACAGTATTTATTTTGCTCGTTTCAGTCTTGTTTCACTCCCGTACATCAAAGTTGGTACTAAAATACTATTGTGGACCATCATCTTAGCAGATTTTGATACTGTCCAGTTCAAGTATATATATATATGTTTTTCACTTTTCTATCACCATGACTAAATTTCGCAATATTAATTTTCAGATCCTTTACATACAACTCTTGTTATTCATCCTCATTCTCCGGCCAACACTACCATATCATCAGCATACTGCAATCCGCACAACCAGGGTGACATAGAGACATCCTTGCATTGTCCCTTGTGAAATATCAAACCACTCAGCCAAGGAAGCGCTCACTCTAACACATGCTCTACTTTCACCATATAATGACACCATTTACTTTGAACACTATTCATTTTAATATTTTTCATAGTTTGCCTCCTATCACGCAGTCATAAGCTTTTTCCAAGTCTTATTAATTTTTTTCCATACATTTTCTTACAAGCATACACAAGGAGAAACTCTAATTCTTCAAATTATAAGGAGAGAGAGAAAGACATCCTTACAGTCCGAAGTAACAGCCGGGGGTGATGGTTACCGAGATAAGGGTTCTGTTATTGAGTCTTTATATCTCTCATTCAATTTTTCCATTATTATTGTGTATTGCAGCAAGCTGGTGTGTCACGAGAGCGGTATGATGCGCAAGTGTGTGCGCAGCGAGGAGGTGGTGGCCATCCGCGCCGCTCTGCAGTTGCTCAGGGCCGTGGCAGCGCACGACGCGCCTGCGCGCCAGGCCGTGTGCGATCATCCCGGCTGGGCCGCCGTCAGCGTCCTCATCGGTAAGTTTTAACATTTGCGACAGATGAATAGTGGAACTACTATCGTATTGAATGACGATAGCGTAGAAAGTAGGGATTGAATCGATCGGGACGTATGAATAACTAAGAGATTTTTTTACCAAAATATGCTGTTCATTGCTAAAAACCATTTTCCACTTAAAGCAATAAAAACTATAATATGTAACAATAAATCACTTTGTTATTCCACTAATTACATTAATCCCCGCTACACATGTTTCTACCTCCTATCCAGAGGCTCTCTTCCGGTGGAATGATGCCGAATTGTTATGAGAATAGTGCTGAGGTGAGACTTGTGCCATGTTACTATGGACCACCCAAATTGGAAGTGTGTGGTCTGTTGATGCAAAGGAAACATGTTTAATTAAAAAAAGTCATTTAAGTTAACAAAAAAATGTGACCAAGATTACTATTTTTTTTATGAAAAGCTTCTTTAGCCACCTTGAGTATTGCCACCGTCCTCTTTGATCTTCTCAAGACTTTCAGTTTGTGATATTTATGGTTTGTTTATCCCGTGTCATAGATAAACAGAAAGAATTCAATGCCCACCAAATTTAAAAATAATAATTATAAATAAATATAGGTTTATTGATAGCAAAATAGTATGTGTATACATATACAGTGATACCCTGTTTTTACCTGCCCGGAATTCATGTTTTCCCGTTATTTGCGTTCAATTTTAGTACATTTAGTACCCGCTTTTACGTTTTTATTTCCCGCAATTTACGTTAGAAATATTTAAAATGCAAATCAATTTATAAACATATTTAATGAAATGTGCGACGATTTAAAATATTTGAAATGAATATTAAGAAATAGAAAAATGTTGTTTCTATTTATAGACACGTGTGCACCTGCACCTGCAGCGCTCATGGTCAAGGTTACACGAGTCGTGTAATACAATGCCATTGGTGGGAAATTTAGCGAATCAGAGACAGGCAGACTGTATAGGCAGGTCAATCTAAGCTTGTGTTTTAAACGTGTCGGTCGTGTACATACAATTTCAATTGCCAATTGTTGTGTATTTCGTGTGTCAATTTAAATTTTAAAATTTTTTTTAAAATTTTTCGTTGAATCCTTACAAATAATGTCTCAGCAAAGAAAAACATTATCGATTCAAGAGAAAAGGAAAATTCACGAAAAAGTGAATAAACACGTTGGTTTACGTGTTTCACTCGCGCGTAATTTGGGGATACCCATTACAACTTTGGCTATGATAGTAAAAAAATCGCTAATCGATTGAAAAAAGTGCGATGCAATGTGGTCCCATGGTGAAAAAACGTATATACATACGACCTTCAAAATACGATGAAATGGAAGAAACCCTTCAAGAATGGTTTGTCAGCTCGCGTTCCAGCAATATGCCAGTCATCGGTCCATTAATTTGAGATAAGGCCCTGCACATTGCGTCTCGATTAAATATCGAAGGATTTACTGCATCAAATGGCTGGATAGATGGTTTCAAGAAGAGCCACTCTGTGGTGTATAGATCAGTTTGCGGGGAATTTCGAAGTGTTGATTTAGAGATCGCTGAAGATTGGAAGCAGACAACAGGATGTTCCTACTGTAATTGTGATGACATCTGAAGTTATGGATATCGATGATATAGTGGACAGTCACCTCAACGAAAACTTATCCGACGAAGAATTATCTGGTGAAGAAGAAGTAACTTAATCCATCCAATTCCGACAAAAGAAAATGCTATGAGGCATATTGAGGGCCTTAAAGCTACTTTACTAGCATTGAAAACGTACAAGACGAAACTTTCTTATCGATTTATAAGATGGAAAGAGCTGTAAACCAGCAAAAAAATATGTACCAAACCAATTTGCTTAATTATCTAAATAAAAATATAATTTTCAATTTGTTTTCTAACCCCGAATCTATGTTTTCCCTCTAATTACGTTTTTTTATCAGTCCCTTCAAAAACGTAAAAACGGGGTTTCACTGTATATCCTAAAATTGAACTACAATTAATAGATAGTCTGGGCTCATACCATAACATCCCTCCCCTTCCCTCGAGTGATTCACATACACCTTCACTCTCTTCTTCACATAAATCTTTGTGATTCCAAACTAGGTAATTGTTGAGCTCAATTTTAATATTTTTCAAATGCTATTTGCTACACATTGTTTATTTTGGTTGGTTTTCTATTTTTTTTAGGTCTCGTCGGTTGTAGCATCCCAATCCCCCTAAAAGCAGACCTCGTGCTGACACTAGCCGCTTTGGGAATGAGTCCAGAGACTGCCACGTACATCTGGAACTCCTTAGAAACGGCGCAACTCATCAATACTATCCCCTCCACCAGCAGCTACTTGCCGTGCGGAGTGGAGACCGAACTGGAAGAGGTTGAAGCCAGGAATGAAGAGTTTCCTCTCACAAGAGCTCTTCTGGAACTCTTCGATACATTATCGACTTCGGGAATACCGAGGACACTCGGAGCGGGGCCGAGAAAACCCGGATTTGATCCTTACCTTACGTTTATAGTCAATTCCGTGTTTTTGAGATTTCCAACACGATCTTACAGGAATCCTGAAGAGAAGTGGCAAATAGCTTCTCTGTGTCTCGTTTTATTCGAAAAGTTTTTGAATCAGTACGAACCCAACGCAGCAGATTTCCCTTTGCCATCGCATCAAAATGAAATGAATCCTCCGCCGGGTTTCCACATTATGTTGCAGATGAACACCAAATCTGATTTTCTCCGTCTGGTCTTGGCTATTTTAGACGAGAGTGTCGTCTTGCTGGACAGTTTCCAACCGTTTCCGGGAAAGAAATATTTGGAAGATTCGGCTCTCAGCTGTTTGAATTTATTAGAACGAGCATTGTTGACTCAACACTTTTTCATGTCGGAATTGAGCAATTCCGGATGTTCGATATTAGTAACGGGACTTAACAAATTGCTCCTTGGAACAAATCCCAGATCAGGAAAGCCAGATCACATGTTGAATATAGCAAAATACGTTACGTATAACTTTTGGTTACAAAAGCATTCGCTAGCAGCTGTGAATGTTCTAACTATGGTGGCGTCGCAACCGACTGCCTCTCAGCACTTGATAAGCATTTTAACGTGCGATCCTTCGATCAGAACTGACATAAGGCACGGATTTGTCGAGTGCTTAGAAGCCGAAGAAGGAAATGCGTCCGAGGATCAAATTAGGAACATAATAATTCAAACTAAAGAGTCTATAGTCAATTTAATACAGACTTGCTTGAGCAGTCCGCCACCGAATATCTCCCACTATTTATTAGGCTTTGATTTGAGCAAGGATATAGGCAAGACGGCCTTCCACCAGCCCGGGATCATGGGATTCCCGAGGACTTGTTTACACTCAATCATATCTATATTAGACTCTGCAATATCGCCTGATTCAGATATAAAGAATTCCGCATTGCAAGAAGGATCTTATAAGCTATTGTACATGTTGTGTTCGAAGCAAAGCACCATGGGCCCAATATTGAGATATCTCAGGGCGTGTAACGAGTTTGTCGCGAGGCACGTGGCAGCGTTGAAGGCACCTTCTGCCGAGAACGATCCGGTGGCTCTATCGGCAGCGGCATGGCTGCTAAAGGTGTGCGCTGTAGAATTGCACGTGACGGCGTGCGAGAGGCAAACATCGCACTTTGCTGCCCTTGCGAAACAACTTGTGGAATCACCCGACAAGGTATTGTTTTTATTTATATAATTATTTTTGAAGCACTCATTATTATTTTCATGAATGTATTATGCACTGCAACAGGTTATATTAGATAGATGTTTTCTTATTGGACAGCCATCCTAAATAATGAATACTTTCAGGTGGAGGGTGGTGGAACTCTAGTCCGCCTGCTGCCCCCGTTATCCAGCCCTCCGTCCCCGCCGGAAGAGCCCCGCTGGAGACTCCTGGACTCGGGGGCCCTGGCTGCAGCGCGCAAGGCTTGCTCCCTACAACCTGGCACCGGGCTGGTGAGCATCCCCGGGCTGAGAGCCTTGCTCAGCAGTCACCTGGCGGCCTCACTGCGACCCGCTGCTCCTCACCGCGCTAGACTCCACACTGAGCTGGAAGAGGTACTCTCATTGCCGTGTCCTCAGTTTCATCACCACATCACTTCAATGTATCCAAACCAAATAAAGGTTTTCTCATTGGACAGAGTAATCCCTCCATCGACTTTGATGTATCTGAGTGGACATGGAACTAAAAAGAATCTAATAAATGTTGTAGAAATGCATGTACTTACAAGAATACACGGGGTGACAAGGGTGACAAGGGTGACAGGTATGACAGAATACGGAATGAAGTGATAAGGGATGAATGTGAACTTAAGGGTGATGTGTATTAAGTAAGATGATGAAGAGCACGTCGAGATGGTTTGGCCATGTGGAACGAACGAATGAAGAAAGAATAACAAATGTACAGTTCGAATGTGTGATAGAGGAAGACCAAGGAGAGTATGGTTGGATCAAGTAAATGATATTTTGAAAGAAGGAAACATGGAAAGTTAGAGAAATCATAGAAATCGTATGAGAAGGTGTATGAGTAAAGAGAAGGATAGTGTGATCATGGAAAGTCTGACACTCTGTCCTCTTTGCCTACTGCGATAGAGATGGCAGGATGGTATGTTTGATGTATGTATTAGTTTACTCCATTTTAATTTTCCTCATTAAATGATTTCTGAATGTTAAAAATGGAATTCCCCGAGCGTATTTAGGAATTAATAAAGAAAGTATCGACTACTATTGTATTGTTTTTTCCCCAGGCTGTCTCTTACGCAGTGGCTCTGAACCGACACCGGCGCACGTGTGCGGCCACGACAGCCTTGGGAGAGGCGTGGCGTGCAGCTGCCGAGGCCTTGTGCTGCTGCCAGCGTGCCCCCAGCGCTGCTGGGCCCCTCCTTCGGGCACTCCTCACTCATCTGCATCCTGCGCCGCCACCACCCCTTGCTGACGTCGTCTCGGGCACCGTGAGTATCTTCTTCATGCGTCGTGTCTAATCCCCCTGATGTTGGTGATCACTCTTGAGAAGATATCTGTCTGGGGCATGGAACAGTTCCTCAATTTTCTCGGTATCGGCTTATACGTGAATGTTGCATAACCACGACAGGCGTCTTTCATAAATTCTGCATCGACCTTTAATTTTGCTCATCAATATATTGGGTGTACAAATAAGTCACCGCCGTTTGACAAAAGTTGGCGCCACCAGTAAGTTATGGTTAAAATTGTCAGATGTAAAATGTCATTATCGTAAGGTTGGACATCTGTCAACAACATGACCTTGAAATATTAGTGAATTTTTATCAGTATAACATATTTTTTTGTGTTCAAAAATGTCAAGTTTTGAGCCGAATAAGCGTCATTTGCGGGAACTTTTGATTTACTTCTTCAATTTGAAGAAATCTGCAGCTGAGGCGCATCGATTGCTTGTAGAAGCATATGGTGAGGCTGCCTTAAGTGAGAGAAGTTGTCGTGAGTGGTTTCAAAAGTTTAAGAACGGTGAATTTGACATCGAAGACAAAGAACGTAGCGGAAGGCCGAAAGTGTACGAAGACGCGGAATAGGAAGTATTATTGGATCAAGATTCGTGCCAAACGCAAGAAGAACTTGCACTTACATTAGGAGTGACTCAACAAGCAATTTCACATAGGTTGAAATCATTGGGAATGATTCAAAAACAAGGAAATTGGGTTCCATATGAACTGACACCGAGAAACGTTGAACGCCGATTTTCCACATGTGAAATGCTGCTTGCCAGGCATAAACGAAAGGGTTTTCTGCACCATATAGTCACTGGTGATGAAAAATGGATCCATTATGATAATCCAAAAAGGAAGAAATCATGGGGATCCCCTGGTCATGCTTCAACATCTACGGCTAAGCCAAATATTCATGGAAAAAAACTCTTGTTGTGTATTTGGTGGGATCAGCTTGGTGTCGTGTATTATGAGTTGCTCAAACCGAATGAAACCATTGCTGGGGCTGTCTACCGAACATAATTGATGAGATTGAGTCGAGCACTCGAGGAAAAGCGCGCCCACTACTACGCCAGACACGACAAAATTATTCTCCTGCATGATAATGCTAGTCCACATGTTGCGGCACCGGTCAAAACCTATTTGGAAACACTCAATTGAGAAGTTTTACCCCACCCGCTGTATTCACCAGACATTGCTCCTTCTGATTACCACTTGTTTTGATCGATGACGCATGGCCTGTCTGAGCAGCACTTCACATCATATGAAGATACCAAAAATTGAGTCGATTCGTGGATAGCCTCAAAAGATGATGATGATGACTGACGCGGTATTCGTATGCTGACAGAAAGATGGGGAAAAGTAGTGGCAAGCGATGGGTACTACTTCGAATAAAACATGAGGTTCCGTTCTTTCACAATAAATGCCCATTTTTTTATAAAAAACGGCGGAAACTTATTTGTACACCTAATAAATTTTAGGAACTGATATTTTTCTCCTCTTAGTATATAATGTAGATTGGCAATCTTTCGACATTTTATGGTATTTATGAACTCTTGTTCTATGTCTGCTCAATGTAGTATCTTGGGATATGATGTTACTAAGAAATGCTGAGCATTGTTCTATGTCTGCTCAACGTAGTATCTTAGTGTTTGAGATATGATGTTACTAAGAAATGCTGAGTATTGTTCTATGTCTGCTCGATGTAGTATCTTAGTGTTTGAGATATGATGTTACTAAGAAATGCTGAGCATTGTTCTATGTCTGCTCAATGTAGTATCTTAGTGTTTGAGATATGATGTTACTAAGAAATGCTGAGTATTGTTCTATGTCTGCTCAATGTAGTATCTTAGTGTTTGAGATATGATGTTACTAAGAAATGCTGAGTATTGTTCTATGTCTGCTCGATGTAGTATCTTAGTGTTTGAGATATGATGTTACTAAGAAATGCTGAGCATTGTTCTATGTCTGCTCAATGTAGTATCTTAGTGTTTGAGATATGATGTTACTAAGAAATGCTGAGTATTGTTCTATGTCTGCTCGATGTAGTATCTTAGTGTTTGAGATATGATGTTACTAAGAAATGCTGAGCATTGTTCTATGTCTGCTCAATGTAGTATCTTAGTGTTTGAGATATGATGTTACTAAGAAATGCTGAGTATTGTTCTATGTCTGCTCGATGTAGTATCTTAGTGTTTGAGATATGATGTTACTAAGAAATGCTGAGCATTGTTCTATGTCTGCTCAATGTAGTATCTTAGTGTTTGAGATATGATGTTACTAAGAAATGCTGAGTATTGTTCTATGTCTGCTCAATGTAGTATCTTAGTGTTTGAGATATGATGTTACTAAGAAATGCTGAGTATTGTTCTATGTCTGCTCAATGTAGTATCTTAGTGTTTGAGATATGATGTTACTAAGAAATGCTGAGTATTGTTCTATGTCTGCTCAATGTAGTATCTTAGTGTTTGAGATATGATGTTACTAAGAAATGCTGAGTATTGTTCTATGTCTGCTCAACGTAGTATCTTAGTGTTTGAGATATGATGTTACTAAGAAATGCTGAGTATTGTTCTATGTCTGCTCAATGTAGTATCTTAGTGTTTGAGATATGATGTTACTAAGAAATGCTGAGCATTGTTCGATGAATCGACATTTCAAATGCTTCCAGCTTATTTAGCATTCGGATCTTCCTGGTTCATACCATACGCACATAATAATAATAATAGGTGTAAGACAGGGAGACACGTTATCTCCAAAATTATCTTCTCTTCTTCTAGAAGACTAGGGAATAAATATTTACATACATACAAATCATCACACTGTGTCCCTGTGGGGTAGGTAGAAATAATAAATTTCTAAGCACACAACTAGGATATTATTTTGAGGTTATCACCGACTGTGGATGAAATAAATATTAGCCCGATCTCCTCAAAAATGTGTGTATAATTTGGAAAATTATGCAATTTTTGGATCGCGTCAATCAGCCATACGCATAGTTTTGACATCCTTTTGTAGAATTTATTGAATACCTACCTTTATCCGTCTCTTTTGAAGAATGAATATTTCTGTAAAATCAGCCAAGTTCGATAATTAATGAGATTCGGTTGTATAAGCTTTTACATTTGTAGTCAACTTGGAATGCGAACGGAGTGGATGTGGATGCGTACCGGATACTGTTTCACTATAATGTTAAATTGAGTGTTTAACCATAATGTAAGCGCATTCTCCTGTCCCACCACGTAAGAATTGAGTTGACATTAAACAAGTTCCCAAGATGAAAACTGCAATGTTTTCGAAACATCGGCATCATAAGTCAAACCACTCTACAGTACAGTACAGTACAACACTCTTAAAGACCTTATACAACTGATAGAAAAGAACTGCAAAAGTCTCAAAACATATTTAATGAAATTCTGATTGATTCCAGGTGCTCATCCTGTTGGTGAGTCTTCGTCAAAGCTTCGTGGCAGAGCGTCGGCAGTCCCTCCTCTCGCCGAGCCCTCTGGAGACCTCCTCTTTTATCCAGTCTTCCGTGGGTCCACACAACACCCTCAACCTAAAGTTCATCCTGCAGAGGATACTCAACTGGATGATTGTATCCGGCTCTTCCTCGCAGAAGATGCGAGTCAACCTTTACGGAGCCCTGCTCAACTTCATGAGAATCGCAAATGGGAAATATTCCAATGATGACGATTTAAAACCAGATTTCGAGGCGACCTACGTCAGCAGGTTGGATTCGACTATAGGGAGACGAAGTAAGGCTGAGGAGTCGACGCCCGTTCGTGTGGCGATATTAGAAGCTGTGAAAGAATGCGGGGATGCTCTGAGGGAGTGCATCAGTTCAGACGCTGCTGGCGCCAGCCACGAGGTGTGTCGTGTGGCCGCTCTGGCCTGCCTCGAGGAGCTGGTGGCCCTGGAGCAGGAGGAGCCGTGGCCGGCCGCCCTGCAGTCTGCGGGGCACTTGAGGAACTTGATTGACTCCTTACTCAAGGATGATGCAGCACTCAAACAGGTAATGCTATCTTTGCTGTGAATATTTTAATTACTAAACTTCAAATCACTTTTTTAAAATTACTGTAACTAGGACCCTCATTAATGAATGAATGAATGAAACTAGGTATTCACAATAAAGTGCGAAATCCACTTCAAAGTTCTACTGCTCCGAAGAAACACTTCTCAGACACAGATTCTAAAGATGCATTGGAGACATCCCATTAACTGGAACATCTAGTCTAAGTATGTTCGAAAATGTATGGTTTTATGTTGCTAATTAATTACTATTTGAGATTCAGAAATATTGATTTGTTTAGACTGGCGATAAGTAGAACAAACCTGTTGAGAGCTCTTCATTTCTTTCACGGGCTGTCCCTCCTGAACAGGGCCTCAGATATTGACATCCTCAGCATTTCAGAACAGATATTGTGTGTAAAATAAATAAACTGGTCAAAACGGTTTTTAAACAAATAATTGACAGTATTTTATCAAGATTCCACAACTCAGTTAGATCCTTCTCATAAGATCTTACGTTACAAGTTAGCAAAATATGGAACATAATAAGATCTTATCGCTTCTTCATCGTGACCTCAGTGCTGAGGAACGTGACCCACAAATTGCAGAGCACATTAATGGGGTTTTCTTGGGAAAATAAGATCTTATAAGAACGGTTTGAAAAGGTTTTGTGCAAAATTCTCTTCACGATCCATTTAGGGTTTGCACTGATAAATAAAAATTATAATTGCATATTTTTTTTTATTATTTCTAATTGCAGGTTCTAGAAGTTGTGCCCAAGACAATGAAATCATTGTTCGTGTACGAATCTAAACTGAGTTTGCTCAACAAGATGGCCTCGTCTCGAGCCGGAGCCGAACTTTTGCTGCAGCAAGGCGCGCTGGCCTGTCTCGCCAACATGCAGGTCTTTGACTGTCATCCCGACATCCACACCAACGTGCAGGAAACACGCGATTTCATTCCCTCGATAGCGAGTCGGTATAGGCAGATCCTGTCCCCTGCATTGGCACTTTGCGATGCTCTAATCACAACACTCGGCTCCGAAAACCACAGCTGTCTCCTCCAGATCACACATTTCCTTTTGAGCCATTCGGAAACTGTGGAATCAATTCTTCGAGCCGGTAGTCCAATGGCTCCTATAGGATTATTATTAGAATTAGAAGCTCTCACGTGTGTTATCGCGCGAGCCTCGAACCAAGAGATCTTCGGCTCTGTAGAGTCGGAAACTGCTTTACAAGAAAGTGTCGTCTCTGTTTATAGAATACAAAAACTAATGCTAGCTTTATTTCCACGATTCGCACTGTCAGATATCTTAAACCTTAATGATAACGAAAGTAATATAGAAAACGGAATAAACCGTGTGGCAGTGTATTTCAAAATAATGTGTAATTTGACTTGTTACGCGAGAAATATAACAGCGAATCACGGCGTGGATCACGGGAGCATCGGAGCCGTGTTTAGACCAGTATTAAGCTCAAGCGGTTTGGACAGAAGAGGTCAATGGGCGACGCAGTCATCGGATAATTCCCCACATTTAGGAATTTTAATGCAACAGTTAGTTAATTCGGTAACTCACTTCAACCGAGAGAAGTTAACGTTGGAACTGTTGCTACGGAAATTGAAGAGTATCCCGGATATGAGTACGGTGGAATTGGAAGAGTTGATTCCCAGCGACTTAGATGATAAGTCCATCAACGAAAGCAGGCTCTTGGCCTGCGAGAAGCTGTCGGCTCGAATCAAGGACAAGCGAAAGGAGATGGAGTACGCGAGGTTCGTGATCGACAATTGTCTGTACCTGATCTGGGCGCACCTGGACTTCTACATGCTGAGGGCCGTGCCTGTCAGCGGGGCCAGTTTGGTTGCTAATGGAACCTCTAATAAATGTGAGTAGTTATATTTGTTAAAAAAATGACACGTTTTCAAGTGATCAGACAGTTTATACTTTCCATGATGGCACTATTTACATCTGACTTCATTATTTCAAGTGATCAGACAGTTTATACTTTTCATGATGGCACTATTTACATCTGACTTCATCATTTCAAGTGATCAGACAGTTTATACTTTCCATGATGGCACTATTTACATCTGACTTCATTATTTCAAGTGATCAGACAGTTTATACTTTTCATGATGGCACTATTTACATCTGACTTCATCATTTCAAGTGATCAGACAGTTTATACTTTCCATGATGGCACTATTTACATCTGACTTCATTATTTCAAGTTATCAGACAGTTTATACTTTCCATGATGGCACTATTTACATCTGACTTCATTATTTCAAGTGATCAGACAGTTTATACTTTTCCATGATGGCACTATTTACATCTGACTTCATCATTTCAAGTGATCAGACAGTTTATACTTTCCATGATGGCACTATTTACATCTGACTTCATCATTTCAAGTGATCAGACAGTTTATACTTTCCATGATGGCACTATTTACATCTGACTTCATCATTTCAAGTGATCAGACAGTTTATACTTTCCATGATGGCACTATTTACATCTGACTTCATCATTTCAAGTGATCAGACAGTTTATACTTTCCATGATGGCACTATTTACATCTGACTTCATTATTTCAAGTGATCAGACAGTTTATACTTTCCATGATGGCACTATTTACATCTGACTTCATCATTTCAAGTGATCAGACAGTTTATACTTTCCATGATGGCACTATTTACATCTGACTTCATCATTTCAAGTGATCAGACAGTTTATACTTTTCCATGATGGCACTATTTACATCTGACTTCATCATTTCAAGTGATCAGACAGTTTATACTTTCCATGATGGCACTATTTACATCTGACTTCATCATTTCAAGTGATCAGACAGTTTATACTTTCCATGATGGCACTATTTACATCTGACTTCATTATTTGTTTTACATTTGATACAGGATAACCCAATAACATTAAATAACAAGGAAAATATTAAAATATTAAATATAGCATAATGACTGTGGGAACAATGTGATGTGAAAATTTCTCTTAATTTATTATGAAGTTCAATTCTCAATTTATCCACCAACATATGGAAGATATCGATATTGAAAAATTCATTTGACAAGGTCATTCCGTGTGCGAGTGTCTTGATTATACAAGTTCTCAGCCTTACATTCTGGTCCTTAACACATTTAGTATTGAAAACACGTATAGGCGTTCATATATACTTTTTATTAGATAGTTTTCTTTATAGAGAATTGTATTGAATTTTTGTTTCACTCTATCGGTGATGTGTTGACTCTATTTCAGTCCATGCCATTAAACATAATAATGGGTGGATCCTTCCGAGTAGTCAGTAGTCACATTGTTGTATTTGTGTTGATGGTGGGATTATGTGTGTTCCAGGTGCGGTGCTCACTGCAGTGGAGGCGGGCTTCCAGGCGTCGACACAGGACATCGCCCATCTCAAGCACGGGCTGGTCTCCGTCTTCAGTGACTCCTTCTGTCTGCACCTGCTGCACACGGCACCCGTAAGTCCTCTCGCTAATTGGGTAGTATCTTCTCAGATAATGGAAGAGTTACGAGGGATATCGAACGGCATTTAGCGATAGGAAAAAAAGTCAATGGGGCATTAAAATATTTATGCTCTAACCGGACAGTATCAAAATCTGTAAAGATTATAGTCCACAATAGTATTTTAGTACCAACTTCAATGTATGGGAGTGAAATGTGGACGTGGAACAATACTGAAAAGAGGTGAATAAATGGTGTAGAAATGTGTGCACTTAGAAAAATACACGGGGTGATAATGTATGACAGAATACAGAAGGAAATGATTAGGAATAAATGTGAAGTTAAGGCTTACGTGTTGAGTAAGATGAAGAAGAGCATGCTGAGATGGTTTGAGCATGTGTAATGAATGAAGTGAAAGGTATGTGAGAAGAAGACCAAGGGAAGTATGATTGGATCAAGTTAATGATATTTTGAAAGAAGGAAATGTAGAGTCAGAGAAAGTTGTATGGATATGTAGAAGAGCCTAAGAATGTGACAAGATAGGAAAGTCTGGAACTCTGTCCTCTTTGCCTACCCCGACAGGAAAATGGCATGATGGAACGTATATATTTTGAGCCTTCACTATCCCTTAATTTTGTTTTTACCCCTTTGTAATTTACTTTCAAAACTAAGTACTTTTTCTTGGCCCTTGAATAATACGTTAAAATAAAGAGTCGTTAAGTAATATGTGCATTATACTGTTACCAACAAGCTGATATTTCATCTTCAGACCAAACTTTGAGGAGTTTCGTGCTGTATGATCCTTTTATTGCTAAATATACAATAAAAGGAATGTAACGTTTTGCAGGACAAGCCGGCCGCCCAAAAGCCCTTCATGGAAGCTCTGCTGAGGAAGATCAAGTGCCTGCTGCAGTTTGTGCCCGTGGACTGACTGAGAGCGTTGCCCGTCCATCTGTTCTCTCTGCGTCGCTCCGCTCCATCACTACTTCTGGCGTATTTTATTATTTAGTTAAGTGTTTATTATTAATTTGAATAAAAAAGTTTTTAAATTATTTTTCTTTCCTTAAACTTTGTTCATGTTATATTTTGCTTCTCCATATAGTACGAGTACGTGACCAGGTGAAGTTCTAGGAACTGCTCAACAACACGGTTGTCATCATAGTTTGTTTGATCTAGTCCTTAATAGGACAGAGCGACGGGCTTCTATCTCGACACATTCTTTGCCTCTTCTACATTCTACTACAACACTTTCTTCTTTCCAATTATCATTCACTTATTTTTCTCTCACATTTGTGCTATATATTTGTTTTGTTAGTCTTTCATTCATTCCTTCTACACGCCCAAACCATCTCAGCCTATGTATTATTCTAAGTGCACTCATTTATTCAGTCTCATTCCATATAAATCAATGTCGGTACTAAAATATTGTTGTGGGCTATCTATCATCTTAGCAGATTTTGATACTATCCAGTTCAAGTATATATGTTTTAGTGTCCCATTGACTTAATTTCCTATCACTTCGTACCGTTCGATACCTTTCATAACTCTAATCTGAGTGCATACTACCCAAACAGCAGAACTCCTCAACTTGCTTCAATCTTTCATTGTTCACCCATATATCGTTTCCTTTTACACTTTTCTATCACAAAATATATTTTTCCTTCATATGGTACCCTAAAACATATGACGCATTGAAGAGCGTGGCCAGAAGACAATATTGTCTTCGGCCCCAGTAATCGAGCATTAAATAACCTTAAGGTTTAGAACCACTGGAGTAGGCACGGAACTCGTGGTTCGTAATTGCGTGCCTTGATAACACTACCACAGGTGAAACGATAACACGTACACATATTCGATGTGTGTAAGTATTGTTAATCGATGAACTCTTTTATTAGACTTTGACTTTGACTCTTTTTTATTACTTTTTCACGAGAATTATCGGGAATTGGAACTCGATACGCATGAAGAAGTCAAGTGTTTTACTAACTAGACCACGAAGGTCGACAGAAAATATGTGAAAAAGCAACACATGATAATTTTATCCTAATTGAAATAAATAGTGTATATTGTATTGCCAGCGAGTAGAAACACCAAAGTAGCATTTCTATAAAATCTTATGGAATCATATCTACTACGGGCTCCGCTCTTAGATGCTCAGCGGCCCCACCCTATAGTGGTGAGGTGCTGTGTGCTGGTGCTCCCCTGTAAATAATGGTAATAGTATCTATGTACATTCATTAGTCAAATAGTATATATAAAATTATCAAATTGTAGGCCATTTCAGTAAGACATGATAGCAATTTTCTTTGGCTTCGGCCACACAGGTAGGAGCCTCGCTTGGTGCTTAGAGCTACGCTGCGAGCTAGGTGACATACCCCAGTGAACAAACGCACCCCATACTATCGCAATGGCCACACTGCACGCTTAGCGCCACGCTACGTGACTTTTATAGTCACCTAGCACTAAGCACTTCGGTGTGGCCTCGGCCTTTGCGATTTAAAATGCTCATACAAACAAAAAAATATGAAATAAAATGATAAATTCCAAAACTTATTATCTTAGGGAACTAAAATATTGGTAAAATGATATATTCTTTATATTATACACCTCGAGTTAGTTTCAAATTGATACGATAATCATCAGAATGTTATTGAAAATATAAACATTAGGACATATTAAACTTAAAGAAATGAAATAATAGGGACGGGTAAAAAAAAATAACTTAAAATCTCAGTAAATGTGATATTTTTTGTAAAACAACCTTTTGAACTATTCTAAGGGGCACACATCACCAATACGGGTCGAGGCCACAGAGCGGCCGAGGGTAGAGCCCCTAGTCAAAGGATAATTGCGGCAACGAGGGATGTGAGAAATGAAAAGCATCACATATAGATATGCATTGTATACAATATGTCAGCAATAATTTAACTTGATAAAAATAAATAACAATTGATAAAAAGATTTCCAATTTGTGATTTTGTGATGAACTAAATGATAATGGTACTCGGAGTCTTCTTTCTCTCTCTTCATTTAGGTTCTCTTTCTCTTCTTCTCCACCGCCCTCCCTTCTCCTCCCCTAGCCGCCCATCGCTGCTCATGACATTAGCACTTTACTGGAATAATAAGAAATAAGAGTATGCATTAATAAATGTTTGAGAGTATTTTTATTTTAATCAGATTTCTTATTAAAAGACACTTTTACTACTTCATAAAAAAGACCCAACTTATAAAATCCAACTCAAAATAGGTTTATTTGAGATATTGTTCTATTCTACATTTTGTTTAATGGGTATGATATTACTACTCGAGTAGAGTGTTAGAAGAGCTTAGCTTTCTATACCCACCACCTTTCTCTCTTTCTACACCATAACATAACATATTCAAATGACTAACAGGTAAATAAACACTGTCGATTGACAAACTTTTGTTTATTGTATTGTATTGACCATTGAAGAGTTCAACTCATAAACCACATAACCATATTTTGTTTTTTTTTTTTTAATGGAAAAACAGTCATCAATAAGCGAAAATATATCCATAAATGGCATATTGAAACTAAAAGTGATTCTGTTTTACAACCAAAGATGTCACTGAGCACATCTCCACAAGCAATTACTCAAATACCGCACAGTTTTTTACTCATAACTCTTTACGTACTTTTTGGCTCTTGAGTGGTTTATGAGTTTAACTCTTCAATTATTCATGCCATTGTGAATTATGATTGTTTTCAGTGCCGTATTCACAAACTGGCTTCTAAAGATCATCACCACTCGCACATGGAATGACCTTGTTGAATGAATTTTCTGATATCGATACGTTCCACATCTCTGTCTATAAATTGAGGATTAAACTTTTTAATAAACTTTGTAGGTATAATTAAGTTACTTCCCAGGGAAGCATCACTAACACATTTGTTTAGACATAATAATTTTTTTTTTCTTGTTACTTTGATGTAATTGGGTTAATGTAAAATTAAATAAATAAATAAAAAAACCATATATCAACTGCATTATATTACACTTGATAGTGTTGATTGGTGGAACGCCCAGTGCTGTTTAGTTGGCAGTATCCTGGGCGGAAATACTAGACTTGATGGTGTCGATTGGTGGAACGCCCAGTACTGTTTAGTTGGCAGAATCCTGTGCGGAAATACTACACTTGATGGTGTTGATTGGTGGAACGCCCAGTACTGTTTAGTTGGCAGAATTCTGGGCGGAAATACTACACTTGATGGTGTTGATTGGTGGAGAACCCAGTGCTGTTTAGTTGGCAGAATCCTGGGCGGAAATACTACACTTGATGGTGTTGATTGGTGGAACGCCCAGTGCTGTTTAGTTGGCAGAATCCTGGGCGGAAATACTACACTTGATTGTGTTGATTGGTGGAACGCGCAGTGCTGTTTAGTTGGCAGAATCCTGGGCGGAAATAATTTGATGGCTTTGATACGTTAAGAAGGCTATTACACTTTCACTGTATACAGTACAGTACAACCTGGCGGGTTTATTTTATTGTTATATGGGAATCTCTTACAAACAATAATATGCATACATATCATGTCATTTCCTTATTGCGGTAGGCAGATAGGACAGATTTTCTTAAGATTTTTTTAGCTTTCTACTTTTCCTTCGGCATTAACACTTTGCACTCCTGTTGGATTTACTAATGACCAGTAGTCTACTCTGGGGTTGAAAAAAATAAACATAATTTTCTTAAAAGATACAAAAATATTATTATTTCACTCATTCTTTTGAGACAACCTATATCTAGTATGGGGTAACCATTGTAACGCGATAACATATTAGAACGACATTATTCGAAGAAAGTCACTAAACACAATTATTTAAAATCAAGTTAATTACTAAACATATATAATAATAATATAATATATTTCTTCAAAATTTAAAGGTACTTGTTTTGTAAAAGAAGTGTCTTTTTTGTTAGAAACATTTAACCTTTTCCACTCTGACCATTTTTTCTCAGAACTAATTAGCTACTCGGATTAAAATTTCTGACGTATTTATAAAATAAAAAAATTAAATAGGTCAAGTGAGTGATAAACTTTCATAGGGTCGGATGAAATACATGATTTAATAAAAAACAAAATAATATTCTTTAGTTAAAAATTAAAATTTTGGTTCGCTATTTTTGGGACACTGTCTGATAATTCGTATGACCATTGGATTTTTGGTACTGTTACGACCCCTTTTAATTTCTATTTATTTCTTTTCTTTATTTAAGGTTGAGTAAATTTCAATTATTTAAACCATGAAATTATCAGAATCATACTTGACTCTATTAGCTCGGCGGTATACTACTTACAACACACCTGCAGGGTGGCGGTGAACCTTGAAAAGATGAAAGCTTTGCCGAGTCTTTGGTTACCGCCTCTGATGTATTTTTTAAAAACAAATAATATTTGGATCACGAGCTTTATTTTTTGAATAATACAGACATCACGCTCTAACTGAATGTACAGAAATTTAACGACATTTTGAGATTCTAATTTTTGTAAGACTGATCTTTAGATCAGAATGGCATCATACAGTACATTTGGGAATTTTTACTATCCATTTTGACTACTTAAATTAATATACTCCTCACAGTACATTTCGCAAAAAATGCTCGCTAAATCACACTTCAAGTAACTAAAAATAATACATTTACTTCCAATATGTTTTATTTGCATAATTTCTTATATTACATAGCAATAATTGTGTATAACCGACCTTGGTTGTCATATTTTGGGTATTATTATCACAATAAAAAAGCTGTCGATTCGGTTAAACGTTATAATAAATGTATCTTTCTTACTGCTTATTATTTAATCACCACCACTTATAGTTTTTTTACAGTATGATATTTTTCGAAGCATTCTCCCACATGAAGTGCCGGTTTGGTATCACAAGTTTTGCAGTGATACATTGTTCGTTTTCATATAACTTAACACTATAAATGTCTATTGTCATATTTAAATTAATCACTTATAAATTTTTAAGGTATGATATTTTTCATAACACTCTCCAACGCACATAGCAGGTTTGCTGTCACAAGTTTTACAAAAATATATGGTCCTTTTTCATTGTTTTTTATCTGAACACACTATACACTCACGACATTTTTTTTCATTTTGAGGCATTAGTATGTGTAATTTTCCATCCAACCTTTGTTCTGGATCGAAACAGTGTCTGCCTTTTGTACAGTTTAATCCTCCTCTGTTATTTCCGACTAATTGAATGATGAGTTTGTCAACAAATTCAAGATGTGTCATAACTTTTAAGTTCATTTGATTTTGTTTTTCCTTATATAAAATATATGAGTTGACAACGGAAACTTCAAGACCCCAAAAAAATAATTTTCGCCACCATTTCAAAGTTTTTCTCAAAAATGGGTAGGTAGCAATATACTGGTCTGCAGTATCCACACCTCCCATATATTTAGTGTAATTTATTATCATATTCGGTTTTATTATGGTTTCTTCTTCGCCACCTCTCATTATTCTTCTTATAGTTTTATAATCGTTTGAATAATGATTGGTATATACTGTAACTATTCTCTTGTCCTTCCAAGCAAGAAGCAATTCGTTATTTTTGACACATGTAATTGTTTCACCTGACTTCAATTTAGCATTTTTTATTGGTAATGGGATATGCCTTCTAGTCGTCATTATTGTACCTGTTAAATGAGTTTTCAACTTCATCAATTCTTCTCCTAATTGCGGGCTTGTATATAGCCTGTCAGTAAACATATGATAGCCTTCAGCTTCAGGAATGGAGATTAATAAATTGTTGTATAGGTGCAAAACAATTCTTGAAGTAAATGGGAGATCAGGTCTAATTAACCTATTTGTGGTTACGGCACCATAATACGGAATAAATGAATAAATATAACCAGATACCGAATCCGCCAAAATGTATATCCTGATTCCCCATTTATTTGGTTTGTTTGGATTATAAGTTTTAAAACAAATCCTGCCTTTAAAATTGACTACAGATTCGTCTACCACTATTTCTTTACTGGGTATCATATGTTCTCTACATTTATTATCTAAATGTTGCATAAATCCATTTACTTTTTCAACTCTTTTTTCAAGTGTTTCGTTATTATCTGTTTCATTGGAATTGAGATGTAGCATCCAAAATATTTGTAAAAAACGATCTCTTTTAAAAACACTCCTGAAAAATGGCGAGTAAGCGACAAAAGCAGTCGAGAAGAAATCTTGGAGATTAGGATGTGGTCTCACTCCCATATTTAAAATGACTCTCAAGAAAGCTCTAAATTCTCCTTCATCCAAATCTCTCCGAGAATGCCAAAGAGAATTTTCACTTAAATTTTGAGTTTTTGAAATAATATTATTTGCATAATTATTAGTGTTACTGACTATGGATTTCATTAGTTCACCAGTAAAGAACAATTTGAAAAAATCTAGAGGCTCATTACAATTTGATGGAATATTAGGACCGACGCGTCTGCTACCAATGGAAAAATTATACACTTTTGGTTGAAAAATGTTACTTAAAATTTCCCAGGTAGCACTATTTGTATCACTTTCTGAAAAAACAGCTCACCTTCTTTTACTTGGTCGCACTTGGATATCACTTCCACTATCTGAGTCGTTATCATTTAACATAGAATTATTCACAATAGAGTCAACATTATCAAATATCAAAAGGTCATCATCACAGTCAGGTTGGAAGTCTTCAATGTTTTCAAAAGCATTATTCAAGGAAGATTCAATATTATTTACACTTTGATTTATAATTTCACTATGTTCACTAATATTACTATTAGGTGTACAAATAAGTTTCCGCCGTTTTTTATAAAAAAATGGGCATTTATTGTGAAAGAACGGAACCTCATGTTTTATTCGAAGTAGTACCCATCGCTTGCCACTACTTTTCCCCATCTTTCTGTCAGCATACGAATACCGCGTCAGTCATCATCATCATCTTTTGAGGCTATCCACGAATCAACTCAATTTTTGGTATCTTCATATGATGTGAAGTGCTGCTCAGACAGGCCATGCGTCATCGATCAAAACAAGTGGTAATCAGAAGGAGCAATGTCTGGTGAATACAGCGGGTGGGGTAAAACTTCTCAATTGAGTGTTTCCAAATAGGTTTTGACCGGTGCCGCAACATGTGGACTAGCATTATCATGCAGGAGAATAATTTTGTCGTGTCTGGCGTAGTAGTGGGCGCGCTTTTCCTCGAGTGCTCGACTCAATCTCATCAATTATGTTCGGCAGATAGCCCCAGCAATGGTTTCATTCGGTTTGAGCAACTCATAATACACGACACCAAGCTGATCCCACCAAATACACAACAAGAGTTTTTTTCCATGAATATTTGGCTTAGCCGTAGATGTTGAAGCATGACCAGGGGATCCCCATGATTTCTTCCATTTTGGATTATCATAATGGATGCATTTTTCATCACCAGTGACTATATGGTGCAGAAAACCCTTTCGTTTATGCCTGGCAAGCAGCATTTCACATGTGGAAAATTGGCATTCAAAGTTTCTCCGTGTCAGTTCATATGAATCCCAATTTCTTTGTTTTTGAATCATTCCCAATGATTTCAACCCATGTGAAATTGCTTGTTGAGTCACTCCTAATGTAAGTGCAAGTTCTTCTTGCGTTTGGCACGAATCTTGATCCAATAATTCTTCCAATTCCGCGTCTTCGTACACTTTCCGCCTTCCGCTACGTTCTTTGTCTTCGATGTCAAATTCACCGTTCTTAAACTTTTGAAACCACTCACGACAACTTCTCTCATTTAAGGCAGCCTCACCATATGCTTCTACAAGAAATCGATGCGCCTCAGCTGCAGATTTCTTCAAATTGAAGAAGTAAATCAAAAGTTCCCGCAAATGACGCTTATTCGGCTCAAAACTTGACATTTTCGAACACAAAAAAATATGTTATACTGATAAAAATTCACTAATATTTCAAGGTCATGTTGTTGACAGATGTCCAACCTTACGATAATGATATTTTAAATCTGACAATTATAACCATAACTTACTGGTGGCGCCAACTTTTGTCAAACAGCGGTGACTTATTTGTACACCCAATAAATACGCCGTTTTCCTTGCATTCTTTAAAATATTCCTTAAATCGATCCATGGTGATAAAAATATAGTTAAAAATATTCAATAGTTTTAGTTTTGAAAAGTTCACAGAATAATGGTCACCACAGTAGTAGGAGGAGCTCCGCAGCGAACAACGTACCGATACAGACTGACCAAATAAAACGGCACACAGAAAAATACGAAGCAGCCCAAAAACGCCAAAATTCTAAGAAACAATATATAAGCTAATCCTTTAATTTATTTTAAATATTAAGACATTTTAGGGAATATTTAAACCTTTATGTACACCATTGTGAAATAAAATGAACAGAATGTTATCGGTAAATGGGGAAAACCAAGGTTCAAAGTTACCGCTCGGGAAAGCCACTATTTTGGCTATCGGAGCTAGCAACCAAATGTTCAAAAGCCAGAATATTGGCTATCGGAGTGCAGTACGTTAAGGTCGGATGGAGTTTTACTGCATTCTCTACTGTATGTTGTTTTAATACACTCATAGAAGAGTATCATGTAATTATTAATTAGATTTTTTTTGTAAATTTCAGTCCCCTCAATTTGGAATCAACAGACTTTTACTCTATTCACTCGCACTCTGATTATGTTTTGTTGAAATTATTAAAGGATCTTCTCCCTTAAGGATTAAGGGTGTGACTTACCAGGTGAAGTGCTTTACGGCCACAGAGGGCTCGTCATTGATGAGCATGTAATGTGATTCTCCTCCAGGCTCCGCGCCGGGCTCTGCTTCCTCCTCCCCTTCCTGTCCTCCCGCCTCCCCCGGCTGCGCCGCCTCCGCTTCTTCCTCGTCTTGTGATGCCGCAGCTGAGATGAACAGGAAATTCTCCCCATCCACCATGTTTTCTGCAACAGTTTGTCATTTATATTCATTGGATGAGCATGGCTTACACATAAATCTTATGAAGTCTCAAGTGATCTTCATTGGCAGCCCTCAGCTTCTTGGTAAATTCAACCTTCCTTCAATATTACTTGATGGCTCTATCATACTATTACATAAAACTGTTAAAAACCTAGGAGTGCTAATATTGAGTGTTAACATAAATTGTGTCCGTTTTTTTCCAAATGAAGAGGACATAACAAAAAAAATTACAACAAATTAGTCAATAATGTAGGCTCCTTGATTATTTACAACTTCTTGCCAACGTTCTACAAGTTTTTCAATGTCCGTGCGATAAAAACCATCCTTTCAGTTTCTTCATATTCACATAAAGGCACCAATTTTCATTACCAGTAATGATGCGGTAAAGGAACCTTTGCTTGTGGCCATGCGTAGCTCGATGACGTGCGAACAAATCAGCAAAAATTGTCGAACGTTGATTTTTGTTGTTTTCACTCAAAACATGTGGAACCCAAGCGCCAAACTTGTGGACTTTTCCTATTGATTTAAGATGGCGGTATACAGCCATGTGACTATAATTCATCTGCTCAGTCAATTCTATGGTGGTTTGAAGGGGATCTTCATGAATAATATGGTTTAAGCGGTCCTCATCGAAGTCCACTGGTCGTTCGGAACGCTCCATGTCTTTCAGGTCGAAATTACCGTCTTTGAAACGCAAAAACTATCGACGAGCTGTCCTTTCATTCATAGCATCTTCACCATACACTTCGCAAATATCGCGAGCAGCTTTGCCAGCTTTATTCCCTTGATTGAACGCGAACAGAAGGAAGTGTCGAAAATGCTCACTTTCGTCTACTTGACATTCCATTTTGAAGGCTTGTAATCAAATCAAATAATATATGTAACGTAAAAGCAAACAATATCTTGTAGAGCAGAAAATTTTCTTTCGAATGACGTATAACCTTTACCATTTTGTTTAATTTTTGGTGCTCATTTTTATATTTGAAAAAAAAAACAGACACAACTTATGTCAACACTTAATAGATAACACTCTCATGGCGAGATCAAATAAATGAGGTAAGCCGAAGGATCTTCTTCAGCCTTTATTCCCTTAAAGTGTTGCAAAGATTCCTTCCAACTAAAACCAAAATTTTACTCGCGCAATCTCTGCTCTTTCCGATTCTGGACTATGCGGAGGTCTGTTACTTGGATGTTACAGAGGAACAGCTGGACAAATTACAGTGTCTTCAAAATGTTTGTCTAAGATTATTTTCAACCTACGAAAGTACGATCATATAACTTCATACCAGAAGGCATTGAACTGGTTGAATGTTAGAAATAGACACCAAATTCACATACTGTCTATTGTATAATATCCTTAACTGTCTCACTACCCCCTCTTATCTCGCCGAAAAGTTCCAGCATCTTTCCAATCATGGATTAGCGCTACGCTTAAACAGAGATTGTCTGTTGGCCTTTCCAGTTCACCGCTCCTCTTTTTTTACGTCTACCTTTACTGTCCGTGCAGTGAGACTCTGGAATCAGTTACAAACCAATATAAGACTCACTCCGTCCTTGGCATGCTTTACGTGTTTGGCGTATTTCATTCCTGATTTTACTTTTCCTTCCCTCTCCACCATCCCTTCCTTTCCTTTTGATTGATGATATCTCATTTTATATGAAAGAGAATGTTCGGGTGATTGTCCGTCTTTGTGGGGTTCGTGGGCATGTGCTCACGTATATGTTTATGGATTTTGTGGATAGTCACTTGAATGATTTATGCGACCATGTAACTTGATTCATTTACTTTTGTCTGGTTGGTTAGAAGAGATTGCCGCCTGGCAATAAGCCCACCAGATTGTATTTGCAATAAAAATGTTCAATAAAAAATAAATAAATAAGATGACTGAGACTGATTGGAAATGGATTAACTTAACACATTTTTTGCGGGAAACGATAAAACTCGTTCTATCCCGTCTTATAGTAGAGAGCAGGAGACGAGTTTACTCGTTTTGGTTTGCCAAGCGGTGGTATGCGGGAAACTTGTAAGCACGGTCGCCAAATGGGGTGGGAACTGCGCGTTATCTATTATAAGGGGTACCTAACGCATCTACCTGTTGATACAATGAGGTTGGGTGATAACAACACAAAAGGCAAAATAAAAATAATAGCGGTTATGTTTACAAAAAAATATGTTTCAATGATAACAAATCGGGATCTTGTTTTAGCATTGTTGATCGTTTCTCTAGTGACTCCAGTGTACTGCTTTCGTTCGGAAGTCTTAGTATCGTGTTTCTGAGTTCATTCTGCTTTTACGAAGTATTTTATTTTGTTTTGAATTATCGAATTTTCGTAGAAAATACCTAACTATCGTGGTGTATTTGTTCAAAAACTTTTTTTACTTCGCCACTTTTTACTGCCACTGTTTTTTTTTGTGATAAACTATTTTTGAAAGTTAATTTTATTGTCCCTGAACATGAATCAGGATGCAAACGAGAGTGATGATGAATTGTTTGCTGACAATTTATCTAATTATTCCTGCCAAAGCGACATAGAAGATTTTTCCGATTCCGAGGATGACGATGATAGTGAAGAAGATATTATTCCTCTGCCATCAACTTTTTCCCGAAGACGAATTTATAAGATTCTTATAAGATCTATTGAAAATTTCGTAATTATATTGTAATTTTATGTGAATAAAATAATTTTGATGGTGAAAGAGTATAGTATTTTTTTCAATGTTTACCTAGAATGTAGTCATTTTGTGTGAGTAAAAAATAGAGCAACCCATATTTTGCATAATAAAGATATAGATAGTTCTATTCTTAGTAAGATACAAAAAGTTTTTCGAAAAAATACTAATTAGTTTGAGAGATATGGTTTTTTTACAAAAGTCTAATTTTGGCGCAAAAAAGTCTAAAAGTACCCGCATTGCGTCATCACTTGTCGCGAAAAGTACCCGATTACAATGTGTTAATAATAATAACAAAAGGACAGTTTATATATATATTACTTTAGTTCAGTTCAGTTCAGTTAAGAGACCAAATTTTCTCTAACTCGGGACTCAACACCCCACTTTTATTATTAGATTCAAAATTTAAAAAAGAAACAAAAGTAGAATAAGACAAAAAAGAGGCGAATAAATGTGTGAACTTACAATAAGAACACACGGAGTGATAATGTATGCCCGAATAAGGAATTAAATGATTTGGGATAAACTTGATGCTGGTATTTGAGTAAGATGATTTGGGCATGTAAAAAGAATGAATGAAGAAAGACTAACAAAACAATTACTAAGCGCAAATATGAGTGGAAGGTATGGTTGAGGAAAACCGAGGAAGTATGGTTGCATCAAGTGAATGACATTTTGACAGAAGACAATATATATATTCAGGGAAATCGTGGTTGTCATAGAAGATATACGGATGTGGAAGAGGCAAAGGTTATGTGTCGATAGGAAAGTTTGGCATTCTGTCCCCTCTGCCTACCCCGACACAATTTATATAATGCTGTTTAAATAACAAATTTTCCTCAAGGGTGCTCCAACTTGGGACCCGAACTCACTATTATGTATTTAAAATAAATATAAGTGGAGTGTCAGAATAGAAGTATAGTTGGTGTGGCCAATAGATCAAGTACTTCCTCACATCTGCATATGTGTTCAAGAAAAACATACTTTGTAAGAAAACTTACCCAAGGAAGATGACTACAAAAAAACCTTTGTAGATCTTCCAATATATAATAGTAACACGTTCAGCTTTAGGTGTAATGTTGTGTTCATATAACATCATTCATTTTGATAAGACCTTTCGAAATGGGTTATCTCCGAATGCTTCCTAAAGCTGCACACACCACCCATATCCTAACACTAAGAGGTAGACCATTCCACGCCATAGGACCAACAATTACAAAAGCTCTATAATAATAAGAAAAGGCAAAGTCTTCACCGTCAGTGGAGAGTTGCAGCTCTGAACCGTCGATTATCATCCCATCCTCGGCCTCCGAGTTCTGCAGGGGCTCATCTTCATTCAGGATCGGCACTTCTATAGTCCCCATTTCACTGCAATACACAACCGTCATAATAAAATATCGTCATTATAGACAGGCGGCATAAATGCTCTTTAACTGCCGTGATCATAGAGATAAAGCTAACGGCACTCCTGAGTTTGAGTGTAGGAACTTGTCTCACAAAAACTCACTACTATTGGGCAGTATATCATTAGAGCCATCGGAAGGGGACCACTTGAAACTTGTCCCTTAATGTGTTGTAAATTATTCATATATCGTCGCCGATATTGCAGGAACACGTAACTCGATTTTTTTTTTGTATAAGTAACTTTCTTTATTTTTTGTCATCTCTTGTATCATTGACACATTTTTGCATTAACACATATATTTATTTTCAACGCGGAACACATTTATTCGTAACTGCAATACCGAGTGATGTTTTTATTTTATTATATTTTTGCAGAAAAATAGTTTTTTGTCTCCCCTGTTAAATTTGGGGAATCCTAGGACACATGTTCCTGCAGTATCGGCGACGATATGTTTTTTTCTTCCTTTGAATTATAATTAATAAATGGAACTTTCAATAAATTATCTTTTATAGCAAACACCCACACTTCAATAATATTAACAGAAAATCTTGATATTCCCTATAAATAAAATAAATTGAAACTTAAAATAAGAGGCCATACTCTAACATGTTTCCACGATTTCATCTTTGTTGCAGAATATAATTTGTAATGTGATCAAAGCCAAAATTAGGATTCAACTACACAATGGCAAATGGTGGCAGATAGACAGTATATCCTTACCTAATGTCCACGAGGGTCCTATCGTCTACTTGCAGGGCCAACTGGCACTGCACCATGTGTCTGTCCAGCGCTCTCATGTTCTGGTACCTGCAATTCAGTAGACAATTTGTTATAGCGCTGTTTCCCGATCATTACGATCCCCCAGAGAGCACTTCCTGATAAGCTCTACAGAAGATAAGGAAGGTTGTGGGACATCAATGTCGCTAAAACTAGCGCCATCTAGTTATCTTACATAAAAACAAATTCTCATTTGACATTTGTGTCTTATCAAAATTTTATAATTATATATGAATACAATTTTTTTTTTCATTTTATTTTTATCCACTTTGCACCGATTTCTCCTGTTACACAAAGATGGTCTTTTCTAGCATTAGCTTATTCGTTAGGAAGAACATCAGCCAGGATTCTTCTCATACTGCTAGGCGGTACCGAGACTATATCAACAGTGTCATTCAGTTGGTTCAATATCTCTATACCATGCGTGACTGGGTGTTTAGCCATGATATTCGTCCTGTAAGTTGGTATGTAGAACAGAGGGTGATTCCTTGCACGGCTATATTTATTGGGTACATATAAACTTAGTGCTTCTAGAATCGCGGGACAGTTAAAGCAACCTTGAAAACCCTTAAGTAGGAATATCTCAATGGATTCTTGCCTTCTTGTTTCGAGGTTTCTATAGTTATACACCATGAGAAGTTCGGCATGATGAGCATATATTGGATAATCACCCTCTGTTCTGTACCATAGATAGGTATCGGAGGAAAAAAATGGTATTAGTTCTATATTGTATTTATATTTGAGCTGATGAGGAGCGCAAACTGTAGATGCATATTCTAATTTGGTTCTAATTAGATAATTATATAAGTTTCGAAGGATATCGGTACTGTTAAATTCTCTTGATATTCTCATTATAAAACCGAGTAGTTTGTAACAGTCCGTTATCAAACGTGAGACATGATTAATGAACGTGAGTCCGACATCAAAGGTTTCGCCTAAATCTTTGAATTCAGAAACTCTGTTTAATGCCACACTACACCGAAAGCTGAATGTGTTACTACCATATATCGAAACATCTTCAATGGTTTCTTCGCAGTTCATTTTCCCTGAACAAGTTTTCTCACCAAATGAACATATGAAGATGTGGGGAAGTACCTAATCTAATGGCCGCAACCATCACCTTCCTATCCTTGCAACTCAAGTTATATATATATTTAATTTGTAATATTTTTAATCTGTTAATAATAATGCATTTGAATCCCGAGTTAGAGTGCCCATAAAGAGAGTTCATTTTCTAAACAGGGCTATATAAATTGTCTTTTTATTATCATTATATACAATGTGACCATGTCAGCTGTTCCAGGGTTGCTTTTACAAAGAAAATGGGTAATGAAACAGTAGGGTCTTGTACCAGCTCTCACTTGCTCCACACCACAACTGGCGCCATCTCTCCTGGAAGACTAAACCATACTGTGCTTGATTGTAAGCAAATGAGGGAAATACACTTTTAAATAAGCGAGAATAATTATGTTCAAGTTAACACGGATTGACAGCAGGATGTATTTGTTTCCACTACAGTTTACATTAGCGGTGACCGTGTTCTAATGGTTAGCATTCACCCCAAGTTTGATTCTCTGGCAGATCCAGAATGGTTTGTTCTCATAGCCCTGAAAATGAAACTATTTGAGATACGCACCAGGAATGGCAAATAAGAATAATAACCTGGTTTAGTGAAACTGTACCGATATCATGACAAATGTTTATGCAGTTTGGAAGTGTAGAAGGAACCTATCAGCCCTTCTAGTGTAGGTCAGGAGCGCACAAATTATTTATATCTAGAAGCAACACATCTGCTCAAAAACATTTTAGTGGCCAAGTTATAGTAAATGTTTTGATTCATGATTATTCAAAACAATCCATATAATTATTTCTATTGCAAGGAAATAATGATATAGATTTTATGCACTGTGACCATGCTGGCTGCCGTGGTTTAACGGTTAGTATTTGCGTTAAGAGAGCAGGCACTCCAGGTTTAATTTTTGCGGGATTCAATTCCCAACTGGTTTTACTCTTAGACTGTTTTACATCTGAATTCATGTTTTTTCTGTAGCTTATATGCTGCTTATCATACATTTTTGCAGCACTATAAAGCAATATAAAAAAAGTGCTATATGAAACATTGCGTAACGAAAGTCTGCTGCAGATTAAACCTACTGATTGCCTAGGAAGTTTAATCTCCTTACCATTGAAATTTCGGGTTTGATCGGTTAAAATTGTGATTGCTGAAGTGCAATAGCTTGCACACAATAATCCATTACACAGGCATCTTTCACCTACAAGATGAAAAACAATCAGATTCTATCACGAGGTTAAGTCTATCGTATCGTACAGTTTTCATCAGTGCGATCTCTCGAAGCAATTGTTCACTGTAATTTGGTCTCAAGTGAGAAGGTGTACTCACCCCTGGTTGCAGGCGGGACACTTGTGCGGGTGCCATTCCCCGTGGGTCTTGATGCGGTGGTTACAGAACTCCGCATAGTCCGCAAAGCTCTCTGAGCACTTGTCACACTTGTTGACCCGTCGCTTTTCATGCTGCTTCAGGTGCCTGGAAACACATATATACATACAAATATGTTTTTAGGCTTTCGCGGCTCGTCATATCAGCTGTATAATGTCTTTCAGAGTGTTGTATTGTGTTTGACTTATGATGCATACGTTTCGAAAACATTGCAAACATTTCATCTTCAGGACTTGTTTGTAGTTATCTTCGTCAAAGTGGAAATATGCCGGATACCGCTTGGCCTATAGCAGAACCTCAACTGTAAGGCCTCGGCCACACAGGTAGGAGCCTCGCTTGGTGCTTAGAGCTACGTTGCGAGCTAGTTGACATATCCTAGCGAACCAACGCATCCCGTACTATCACAATGGCCACACTGCACGCTACGTGACTATTATAGTCACCTAGTAGCGTAGCTCTAAGCACCAAGCGAGGCTCCTACCTGTGTGACCGAGGTCTAACATGAGGGTATGGGTCCATCTTAGTTCGCAAACATTATAACATTTTCGAAACGTCGGCACCACAAGCCAAAGCATGCTGTACAGCACTCCGAAAGACCTAATACAACTTTGAAGTGCTTAATTTATTTTCTTAACGAATCTAGATGCGTACGTACCTGTTGAGTTGGGACTGTGAGATGTATGCACACACGCAGAGAGGACACTTGTAGCACTTGTTGTTGGAGTGCGACCTCTCGTGGATGGTCAGATCTGTCTTGGAGAAGAACGCCTTGGGGCAGCCCTGCTTTGTACACTTGAATCTGGAATATTAATGGGGATGTATTATAATAATATATTTAGGTTAGATCCATCAATCATTGTTACAATCTAGGACAAGCTCAATTTGGGGCACTTAAAGGAATATCTCATCAAGATGATGGCAAACAACACTGTATTAGTGCCAACATTCAAGTATGGGGATGAAATGAGGATGTGAATAGAGAAATGAAAGAATCCTTCATGTTTTGCACATCCATACACCTTCATATACAACTCCTATGATATCTCTGACTTTCTACATTTCCTCTTTTCAAAATATTATTCACTTGATCCAACTATACTTTCCTTGGTCTTCCTCTGTCACGTCTTCCACTTAGATTTGCATTGTATATTTGTTTCGTTAGTCTTTCTTCATTCATTCGTTCTACGTGCCCAAACTATTTCAAAGTGCTCTTTTTCATCTTTCTCAAGCCTTAAATTCACACTCATCCCTAATCGCTACATTCACCAGGTGACAACATATTCTGTCATACATTGTCCTCCCATATATTCTTCTACGAGTACACATTTATTTGAGACTTTTCAGTCTTGTTCCACATCTATATTTTACTGCTATACATCCAAGTTGGTACTAAAATACTGCAATGGACTATCATTTTGGCAGAGTTTGATACTGTCCGGTTGAAGTATGTATGTTTTAGTGCCCCATGACTTTGTTTCTTATCGCTACACACCGATCAATATACCTTGTAACTGTTTCGTTAGCAGAATCAGGTCTCAATATTATAAATAATCATTATTAGGTTCACATTTGTTCCTAATTACTTCAATACATATTCTATCATACATTGTCACTCCAATTCTCATATTTTTTCAATGAATAAATGTCCTTCGATTTACATTTCCCCTTATTTTAATATTTTCCCATAGAAAATGTTAAATCTGAGTTACACTATATCAGGGGTACCCAATCAGTCAATCTGAGTTACACTATATCAGGGGTACCCAATTAGTCAATCTGAGTTACACTATATCAGGGGTACCCAATCAGTCAAAGTTACACTATATCAGGGGTACCCAATCAGTCAATCTGAGTTACACTATATCAGGGGTACCCAATCAGTCAATCGCAGCATGCTTTTAAGTAGATTTCGACTTTTTCTTCCATTGCATATTCTAAAAAATATTATTTTAGTTGATTCTAATAAAAAATTACGAGAAACTTAAAAAGTGAAATAAGTTGTGTTTTAAACATGAAATATAAGGATATTTATTAACTGCTGGATTAAGAAGTAACTGCGTGACACTGTGGATATATTCTCGGTACTGCCTAGCAGTATGAGAAGAATCCTGGTTGATATTCTTCCTAACGAATAAGCTAACTAGAAGCAGACCCTCTTTGCGTAACAGAGGATATCCGTGCAAAGTGGATTAAAAAAAAAAGAAGTTGGGTAGCCCTAGATTAAATGGTTCAAAAGTAGTAAAAACAAGGTGAACCAACCTTCTGCCTGTCTCGTGATGTCGCATGTGTGCTTTGAAGCTCAGTCGGTTCTTGCAGACGACCCGGCAGATGTTGCAGGAATAGCACATCCCCTCGTCCTGGTGCCGCACCCGGTGCTGGCCCAGCTCGAACTTGCGCCGGAACGCCGAACCGCACACCTCGCACACAAACTTCTTCTCTGCGTGGGAGTACATGTGGTGCCGGAGAGCATCCTGGAATCGTAAGACAGATGTTACTCAACGTAAAAATGCGCTTATAATAGAACAAAGAACCTCGTTCAAACGTCCGAGATGAGAATATTGGGAACCATCGCAGGAAAATCTCTCAAAGATAGGGTCAAAATTTCTCACATTCGACAGACCTGCAACACAGAGGATATCATCAGATGGAGCAGGTAGAGAAGGCAGTACTGGTGTGATTATGTGGATAATATGACTATGGGCAGACACATAAATGTGATATAAAATTATAATAAATGAATAATAGATTCACCGAAAAAATAGTATGCAAATATATCCTTCAATCACACATATACGAGTATATGTGAAGATAATGAAAAAGAAAATACATTCAAGAGAGAAGCTATCAAAAGATCTGGTTACATCCCATAATACCCTCCCAGCCGAGATACACCCCCACTATTAGGAGGGTGTGTCTGGCCGCAAGGATGTCAATGTTTTGCAGCCCAAACCCTTGTACACATAAACTATAATACAAAAAATGAGAATAAATTTGCAGTAATATAAAAATTGTTAAAAATATTAACACATAAACCCTCAGAAAGCAGAAAAAAAGCAAGTAAGAGTCCTAATTTCAACAAAAATAAAATCACAAACCATTTAGATGATCTCGCATTTCTTAACATGCAATTATTGACCTGCTCAAGTGCAAGGGTAGCTCATTCCAGTATTTGCTGGCTGAGTATGAAAAAGATCCCTTGAATATTGTTAGATTATGGCTCGGGACGAATAATAGTTTCTCTGCTTCTGGTTTGATAGTCGTAAAAATCTCTAACCCAATTACGTTTTGAAAATTTTTGTCTTAATAATTTTATACATAAATACACTTGAGTGAAGAAGCTGTCACTGTTTCATGTCAATAATTTTAAAAGCTTTGATAAAAGGGGATCTATGTCCTGTGGGAGGAATGTTTAAATAATATCTACATCAAGCATTTTGTAGTCAAAAACTTTTTTCTGTTTTATTTAACATTTTCCATACTAGGCATCGAATAGGTGGTGTGTACCTGTAAGTCAGACTGTTTTTGACATTTAAAAAAAAAAATATTTGAATAAAAGTAAAATGAGTAATAAGTAAAAAGTTGATTACTCACATAAGTAAAAAGTTTTGTTATGTTTTATGCCTCTATTTGATAAAAACCAATGATTTTTTTACTGTCTTGAAATTAAATTCAAGGTTGTCCCTACACTAAGAAATGCAAACTAACATATATAACCCAATGCCAAAATTTTATTTCTTGCTTTATAACAAAAATTTCATTCATATATAACCGAAAGCTTACCACTAATGTACAACAAATATGTGTTTATGCTGTATTAACAAAAACTTTAAACATAAAAAGCCAAAAAAAAATATTAATCTAACTTTAAAATTTGCAATTTTAACCTCTAAAGAAGTATGGCCGTACGGTGTACGGACAGCTAATTTTTACCTCAAGAGAGTATGGACGTACACGGTACGTCCGATGCTTTTTCCAGAATATATGAATTTATCCATAAAACGGACAAGGCTCAAATGTTTTTATCTATTCAATTATTTTGTATATGGCGGCCGCAATTACGTTTTTTATATTATTTTACAAAATCAATTTTTTATTTTACTTACAAAATCTCACTCGCTTAGAGGTTAACCTTTCCCTTCCTGTGCTAAAAAAAATCCACGCGTTCCTGTGCAGTGTATTCAATACACATGTAAAAATGAGCGTTTTAAAATCGGAAAAATAAGAACGTTCATAGCCAATCGCTTAAATTAATTAAATTTGTAGTAAAAAATGACAATATTTGAAATTTAATTGCTGAAAACATGAAAAAACCATCGGCCGACGTTCACAGAATGGGTGAAATGACCACCTCAAACGAAAGCCCGTGAGTTACTGAAGCGAGAGAAGCGAGCTAACTGAGATTCTATTTCTTGCGTTCCCATATACCGAAGTAGAGTGAGAGTGAGATGTGAATAGCGTCGTTTCCTCACCCATAGCGGTTTTTTGGAATGAATATACCTACGTCACACGTTTGATTGTATTGGTGAATTTATTCCCGATTTTCACAAAATGTCTCTGATGTGGCCGATAAGTGCAAATTATTATTAATATTATTGTTTTCATTCAATGCGTAAATGTATTATGGAGGAATACCTAAAATCTGAACCCAGTATTTATTACATTTATAGAGATATTAAAGTTTTTAGAAGCAATGTTGTACTAGTTACACATCACAGGGAAGGAAGGGTTAAATAAACTTTTACAACACACCAGATAAATGATGTCTAAAAATATTGTGACACAAATTATTAAAAAATGATGGAGAATCCCCTTAAAAAGACAACTGACGCGCTGATACTAGCGACATAATATAATGCCACTCAAACTGACCACTTAAGAAAAAATGACATCATCTAAACGACATAAATATTAATAATATTCTACAGAGATGGCAGTATGTGTACTAATTATAAATTATAGCATAAACATATGTTAGATCGGTAAAATAAATTTAAATATACGAATGCGGATATAACCGAGGTGTTGGCCTTTGCAGATAATTCCATCCTTAGCATTGAAACAGTCCAAAGACACGGTCCATAGACAGAATCACCGTATCACAGACGTCTTAGTTTCAATCAACTTACCTTTTATATCATCAAATTATTTTGATTTTTATTTTATGTAATGTAATAACTTGAGAAGATAATTCTTACCCTGCTCTTCACGTACGAGTCGCAATTCTTCTCCGTGCACTTGTAAGGGTTGATGTTGAGGTGTGCCCGGTGGTGCACCACTAGATCCTTGTGCGAGCTGAAGGTCTGGTCGCCGCAAGGCGCACAGTTGAAGGGTTTGCTGATGGTGTGGTAGGGCAGCAGTTCGGGCATGCTGGAGTAGTGAGCCAGCACGTGCTCCAGGAGGTCCTCTTCTGTCTCCGAGTTCTCCAGGCACAGTTGACACATCAGTTTGTCCTCCATGGAAGAGCCTGAAGTGAACAAGTCGTTTCAGGTATGCGTAGCTATTTATTAATGTCTATAAAGTTTTACCTTTTGATTATTTATATCAAATAATTTATTAATATTATATTTTCTCAGAATTTTTCATTAATCATCATCACCCACACGCCATGCCCCCATCATTGTGGTAAGCAGAAAGGCATGTGGGGTAGGCAGAGAGGTATGTGGGGTAGGTGCATCTTTCGCCTCTGCCACGTCTATGATCCTCATCTTTATATTGTTTATAGTTAAGGCATTAACGTTGTGGAGGTTTAAATACATTGTAATCACCCTGTAAGGGTTATACCATTACAAAAAGTGGAATAAACAGTGTTTGATAAAACAAATTACAATATCTTCATCTTTCATAATCTATTATAAAGATTTTTCACTCTTCCCTCTTTAAGAATTTGATTAATTTAGTTATGCCATATTTTTCCAGGTCTTCCTAAACTTCTCTTACCTTCTATATTCTAGAAGAAATCTCCATGTTCTGTCAATCCTCTTTTGAGTGTTGAACAATTCAACATACCCTCACAGTATCTGCATTCAAAATTAAATTTTCTTTCTGAGCATAGACTGTCCCACTGATCTGGTGATGGTCAGATATTTTGTATTCCAACAAATACATTGTTCTACACAACATATTGTGCTGTTAATTTGACTTGGACAAAATATAAATATATACAGTGCTCCACAGAACTGTAAAAAAATATACACAGAACCCAACATTTAAAAATAATAAACAGCTTATCAAAAAAAATGAATGGCTTTCATTATCCTCGAAGTAGGTTCTTGCAGCATTTATGTAACAATCTCGGCTTAGTTTCCAGATCAAACCCATAAACCCACAAATCATCACCAGTGATGCTTGATGTGAAGTTTGGAGTATTTTCAGTGTGTTCATTCAGGTCATGTTCTCATTATTAGTTCTAATCATACATTCGTTTTTCCAGTCACAAAACGGTGCCATAAACAGGTTGATCATTATCAATATGTGAAGACAGGAAAGGTTATTAAGGTAAACTGTCAAAATAGCAGCACCTCGTTTTCGTTTCTTGGTGTTGTATCCCTTCCACTCAGAGGAGTCCTCAGGTTCGGGCGGGGGCTCCGGTCCTAAGGGTGAAGCCCTTTCCCTGCTGATGATCAGCCCCTGCGCCTCTCCCTGTCCTTCGCCCTCTCCGTCCGGCAGCACGGCGACCTGCCAGCGCTCTACGCCATTGCTCAACGTCAGCACGTTGTCCGATGGTGTGGGCACTCCGCTGGAATTAGACCATTGTACAAGATTAGATAAAAATTGCCTGATGACGAGGATGCTTCAAAGGAATTCAAGACTGTTGGGCATTTATTCTTCTCTTTTATAATGTTCACAGACCACGTAATTCCTAAGTTTGTTTATGATTGCATTATTTTGTACTCACAATAGTACAAAGTAATGTAATCATAATCAAACTAAGGAGTAAAAGGCAACTAAGCCAGTTAGTTACTCGTTCCACGGATTGACAATCTTTTTTTATGAAAAGAGAAATTAATCGATGCGATGATACTCGGACCGGATAGTGTCAAAATCTGCTAAGATATCCAGTCCACAATATCTCAAAACTGACAGGGAAATGGCGTGATGGTTGCATTTGTTTTTCATTTAAAAGTTGCCCAACTTTAACTGCCCTATTAGTGATGTGAAACAGCAGATATTCTGTGATAAGGTTTATCGTCTTTATGCAAGTACAACATTTGTGCGGCCACATATATATGCATCAATGAGATTATAGATTTTTGCTGGAACGTTGCAAATTCTTAATTTTCTTTTCTTTTTTTTTAGCTCATAAGACTAAAAAGGTTGAGAAACAATGAACACCATTGGAAGAGCAGTTTTTATGAGTATCTGAAAACAATCATGGTAATCAACATGTCTTATGAGATCATGAATCATACAAAGTAATCGGTAAGTCTCCTACCTGCTGTCCTCGTCCTTGGCGAGGAAGTCTCCCACGAGGTCATACTCCACGTTGGGGCCACCCTCCGCTTCCGCCGCAAGCACTACCCCCACCTCCATACACTCCTGCGTTACTACCGCTGCCCCCGGCTGCTCTCCCGAACCCTCTCCCAGTTCCAGCTGGTTCTCTAAAGCCTCCTCTTTCACCTCCTGCTCTGACAGCGTCAGACCTAAGGTCTTAGTGTCCACATAGTCACCGTGCTGTAGGTTCTTCTCCAAGAACTGGAAAATCGATAAACAGTAGATTTTGATTAGTAAGAACACATTAAATCTTACTACAAGCGTTCAAATATAAAAGCTCACAGAATTTTTAGTAATTGACGAGTGGTCCTATCTGTTTGGTCCAATAGCTCCTTCACCTTATAGTTTACCGAGCATGTATTCGCATCAAATTGTCGAAAAGACGACGGACAGATCAGTATAAGAAGTTCTTCTCAACAGCAAACGATTAATGCAGATGTCTATTATGAAAAGCTTTCTTGTTTAAACTCATCATTGATTTAAAAACACTCGCGATTAGTAAACCTCAAAAAGGTTTTGTTCCTCCATAATAATGCTAAACCGCACACGGCACGGACAATACTTCAAAAAAATTAAAGACTCGGAATTGGAAGCTTCTGCCTCATCCCCCTTACTCTCCAGATATTGCCCCAAGTGACTATCATTTATTTCTGGCTCTTCAGAGTTTTTTATAGGGAAAAAAATTAAACGATAAAGATGAAGTGGAAAAATAAGTTTCCAGTTTTTTTACATCAAAACCAGTTATTTTACACAAATGGAATTAAAAAAATACCTATAAGATGGCAACAAGTTGTTGATAATGAAGGAAAATTTATGATTGATTAAAATAGTTATATGTTTCGTTTGCATTATTTCAAAATTTCCCAAAAATGAACACGAATTTATATATTGACCTAATATATTGAGAGGTGTCATATCTTATATGTTGAGAGGTATCATACCTTATATGTTGAGAGGTATCATACCTTATATGTTAAGAGGTATCATACCTTATATGTTGAGAGGTATCATACCTTATATGTTGAGAGGTATCATACCTTATATGTTGAAAGGTATCATACCTTATATGTTGAAAGGTATCATACGAATGAATGAATATTGGTTGAAAAATATTGATTACCACTCTTTTGCATTATTGGGTAGTGAGATTAAGTTTTGTCATTTCCCGAAAACAATGTATTTTTTTTGTGTTTACACTTATTAATTATGACGGAACATTAAATGAATTAATTATGACGGAGCTAACTTTACTGAGATTTGATTATTTCTAATCGACCAGAAAGATGTTAGTAGGGATTCTATTAGACTTTGAAGTTCATGAAACAAAAATGCGGGAGTAAATGGTTCTAAAGAAATACCTGTGATATTTTCTCCACATCAATGTCTGCAGATTCGGAGAGCAGCTGACTGGATTTTAGGACGGTGGTGCGCAACTCACAGCACAGCTCCACGATGTAGCGGCATTTATGGCAGATCTTCTTGGGCAGACTGTCACTTTCAGATATCTGAACATTATATCAACCAATAAATCACGTTGGAAATTACAATGTTAATTTAATGAATTTTTCTTTATTAAATAATCAGTGTGTTATCATGCTGGTTTGGATTGTGCTAAAATCACAGCCCATTACTGAATCCTCTTAGATACAAACAATCATTTAATTATATCACAGCCCATTACTGAATCCTCTTAGATACAATCATTTAATTATATCACAGTCTATTACTGAATCCTCTTAGATACAAACAATAATTTAATTATATCACAGCCCATTACTGAATCCTCTTAGATACAAACAATAATTTAATTATATCACAGTCCATTACTGAATCCTCTTAGATACAAACGATCATTTAATTATATCACAGCCCATTACTGAATCCTCTTAGATACAAATAATCATTTAATTATATCACAGCCCATTACTGAATCCTCTTAGATACAATTATTTAATTATATCACAGCCCATTACTGAATCCTCTTAGATACAAACAATCATTTAATTATATCACAGCCCATTACTGAATCTTCTTAGATACAGACAATAATTTAATTATATCACAGCCCATTACTTAATCCTCTTAGATACAAACAATCATTTAATTATATCACAGCCCATTACTGAATCCTCTTAGATACAAACAATCATTTAATTATATCACAGCCCATTACTGAATCCTCTTAGATACAATTATTTAATTATATCACAGCCCATTACTGAATCCTCTTAGATACAAACAATCATTTAATTATAAATTACTTTGTTTTTTCACTTATTACATTAATCCACGCTACACATGGTTCTACCTCCTATCCTGAGGCTCTCTTCAGGCGGAATGATCCCAGTTTGTTACACGAGCAGTGCTAAAGACGTTCCCAATATCTTGGTTGAAATCTCTCGAAAAACTTCCTTTAAGTTTTCTCTACAGTTATTATCCGTTTAATTATATAATTTTTTTCTCAGATTTCTCATTTAGAGTTTTTTCATTACTACTTACAATAAAAAAATAATTGATGATAATTTTGCCACTTAGTTTAGAATTTTTAAATGGATTTTACTGTATATATTTATAGTGGGTTCGAATCCCAATTGAGAGCGCCCTTGAGGTGTCTACTCCAAAAGTAGCACTATAAATTGCCGTTTTATTATGATTATTATTAAAAAGACCTGACTCTTAAGTAGACACAAAATGATAAATCACCGGGACGAGACAAGACGTTTAATATAATATAATATTATACACCCACCTAATTATTTAGAGAACACATAGTTCTTTTCTTTAACAAACGCCTATTATATATACTCGTAGATTCACACATTCCAGGTGGTTGGAACAACATTACTATAAGTCATTATTTGGAAATACTATAATGTTTACGTCATGCGAGATCCAGGAGTTTTTTACAACTACGCCCTGTCTTTTTTTCAATCCATGTTGAAAAGATTACCCCTAATTGTTTTAGAGTTTTGGTCTTCATAATGAGACATTCGAAGGAATTCAAGAGAGTACATGCAACCAAGATTCTCTATTGCCTAATTCTGATTTTCTATTACCTAGTTTCGATTCTTTAATCCCGACGTTCGGACAAACCAGCATGTATGTTTTGGTTTATGCGGTTTTTCGTATTTGTCGGATAAGATTTTTCAGGGATGTTTCATAAGTCGAAACACTCCGAAAAACCTGATCCAACTGAAACCAGCATGTACTATATTGTGACTCCTGTATATCCACACAATCTCATTCAGTCCCACCTTCGCTCAATTAACCCCGTCTCTCCATGTTCACCTTGCAGTCATTCATGACTAGATAGTCACTCCTATTTAGTCTATTCAGTGCTTTGTCGTAAGTTCTTGTGCTCCCGTTATAAAACTATTCCAGGATTTCATTCCTGATATTGCTGGCTGGTGACCATATAAGAGGTGTCATATATCCTGGACTTTTTTGTTCTGGGAGTTATTAGATTTTACCAGGGGTGGCTAGTGACTTTAAAAACAGGTGGGGCATGATGAGGCTGAAGTGCCCCCCCCTATTTAAAAAAAAAATGAACTGTATATATTTTTAGTACAGTGAGGTCGAACCAAGAAAATACTAAGAATTATCAAATTTTTTATAGCGAAATTAAACAAAAATAATTTTTATTTAAATATAAATATTAAAAAAACTATCATTATAAAATGACATGTATTTTTCCTAAAATCAAATGAAAATATTTTTTATTAATGTATAAAAATTAAATAAACAAAACTCTTATTGTAAAAATATGAATTTTTCACGAAATCAAATGGAAATCGTTTTTATTGATATAATACATGAACATGAAAAACAAAAAAATTAACGTCACTCATTACAGCACGGGGCAGGCATGCTCCTGCCCCAAACAGACCTTTACGCAGCAAAGGAAAAGCGACCTTCTGTATACGGTAATACGGAACCTTTCTCTTTACCTCCACTGACAGACCAAACACCATCAGATCTCGCGCCATAGCGACAGCTTAACTGAAGCTAGCGACCACGTGACCACGGCAGATACAAAACTGCCCCGCCGCAACTCGTTTGGTTGTATGCGTGCATCGTATTTCGTACTTTGTGCGCGTATATATTTCACACCTACTTACCAGTAATAAGTTAATATCGTTTTTTTTTTCAAATATTTATAAATCATTACGTGCAAATAGTATTCCGAAAACTAAGAATAATTACAATTAAACCAATAATAAAAACATGTTTCAAAAATATTTCAGCAAATTTTTTTTTATTAGGACAAATGTGTGTGGCAATGCCCCGGTTGCCCTTAAAGACAAGCCGTCTCTGGATTGTACCTTATCTTTCAAACAACACTACATCAGTATAATAAATAAAGTTAGTCCTAGAACGAATCTTCTTTGGAAACTCAATGAGACGTCATGCAGAACTACACACATTAAAAGTGTCAGCTCTTGCACTTTGCTGGTCAGCGGGGCAATATGCAGCTCCAGTTTGGAGTGGCTCCTCACATGCTGGACAGGTTGGTGTCGCTACGAATGGATTCGAGAGGATAATAACAGGATGCTTAAAATCAACAACAGTGGAGAAAACAAACCATTGATCAGTATCGCCCTACCTGAGATCTGTAGATTGTGCAAGAATTGATAAAAGTGCAATTTCTGAAATGGTAAGCAAAAATACCTGATGACTTGATGAAGGTCTTGAAAAAGATGGCACCTGGAGACCAACTGCCTCGGTCTACTTGGAGATCACTGAATAGACTTCCAAGCAGGGGTGACTAGATGCAAGGTGAACATGCAAAGAAGACATTCTCCAATGAAAGTAGCACTGAATGTCATTGCGAGGATATACAGGGCTCACATTGCGAGGATAGACAGGGCTCACTACATACGCTGGTTAGGTTAGTCTGAATATCGGAACTACATGCTCTGGACAGGACCTGATTGATGCGATGCAAACAATCTCTATTGCCTCCTACTGGAAACACGCGGCACAGTTGACAGTTAATGTTACGGAAATGAATGAACGAGTGGACAATGGGCGTCCGATTCATCGAGTCTCTTGCAGGCAATAAAACAGTGTAGCTCTTAACAATGCAAATTTAACAGTTAAGAAGTGTTGCAGCTGACATAGGAATAACTTAACAAGTCCAGGAATAACTTAACAAGCCACCCCTTATATGGGAGTCACAATTGATTAATATGACTGAAAATATATTATTCTAACCGGAGTTGCGGAGATTATTGATGGAACAGTATAATGTTTACATTGAAGGTTTGAATATCCTATTTTCCGTGTTCGGTGGTTGAATTTTGTTTACATAGAGGCACCCACCTTCTGTGTTCCTCACTGGATTGTGTTATTGTCAAAGTAGGAAGAAGTTATTTGGTGCAATGGGCGAGGATTCTTGAAATTGTCACGGAGAAGTTGTTTTCCCCGCCGAGAGGGCTTATTGCCATTCTACAGAAAGAAAGAAGTTCTCCGTAATGAGAGAAAAATACGAACCTGGCGATAAGGATTATATTTCCATGCAATAAATTGTTATTAAATAAATAAATATTATTCTAATTGTAAGACAACGATATGACAGTTCACAAATGAGGCAGTATATCATTCAGTACGTATCTAACACAATGGAAATTTCAATTTTGTAAATTATTCGAAATAAAAACAACTTATGTATTTGAAGACTGTACCTCGACAGAAGTAACGAGTTTTATTTGAACGGCGAGTGGTTCTTCATCGTCCTTGTCAAAAATGTCGGACAGGACTCCCTTCGTTTGTAGGCACAACCGACATATTTTTTCATAGTCCAAAACTATGATCAAACCGTCATCCATTATATTTGGAAAAAATATAAAAAAATGCCGATGCCGCCAAAGGGCGAATTAAATTTTGACAGCGCTATGCGAGAATAACAAACGATGTTCGCGACCGCTACAAGTTTTTGACAAAATAATGACAGATCGTGAATGTCAGTGAATATGTTCGTTCTGACACACATCTGCGTTCTGCTTAGATTTCGTTTTTATGGCTATTGAATATTTTTTTTTCATAGGGTAAAGTGCCTATAAAATGATAGTGGGGTTGGTATATTTTGATTTATTTGCAAGCGATTTGAGATGGATATTAAATATTCTAAGAGATTTAAAGAAAAATATAAATATTGACCATTTAATTGAATTAATTTTGAATATTTTAAATAATTTATGTTGAATACTTTAATAAATGAGAGGACCTGAATAAATGCTGTAGAGATGATACACGGAGTGACAATGTTTGACCGCGTATTACATAATATTCTTTTATTTTATATACAATACATGAAGGAACCCTTTTTTATATTTTGCATTGGGATCCATATTTTTAATAACGCAACTAGTGTTGACGTTATGTTTAAAAATAAGAAATAACTGCGTAAAAGAGCGAAAAAAATGAGATTAGGGCAATAATTGTTATTTTTTCCTCAAAAATTTTCTTTTTCTTAAAAATTGATAACATGATAATACATATTAAATTAGATAGCTCTAAATAAGCAATGTCAACACATCGAACTCGAAGCCAACCAGAAGAAAATTGAATAAAATTAGGTATGAATAGAAAAAAACGAAAATCATGTAAGAAGGAGAGCCATCATTCTGTAGACTAAAGCTCAGGTTCTGTAGAAGTACGTCTATAAAATATGTGTAAAGAAAGTTTATCCTTTAAGAAATTATAGGAGTTCACGGCCATTATTCAAAGAGAGAGAGAGAGAGAGAGAGAGATTCATCTAAGCTTTGGAATAGATTTAAACATGGCAAAGATTTAAAGAAAACCATAACTCATAATTCGTATTTTTCGCCATTTTGTATGTCTCGAAATTGACTTTTCGTAATAAATTCTTTTTACTAAAAAAGTATTTATGAATTTTAATAATTCGATATTTTCCACGTAAATCATGGATCCACATAGTAGATGCCCTGGGATGCGGGATGATCAGTGTATTACGCGCCGGTGAGCGGTTAAATTTCAGGGACTATACCCTATATCCGAATATCTCAAGATTACTATCGTAAGTATATCGGTTAAAGTGTTCTTTTCATATAAATTATTACGTATTTAATTTTTATTATTTAACCTTCAATAATTTCATAATTGTGAACATTAGTTTGTCAAAATCGTTGAATCGTAAATTATAATATCGTTATCGTAATCAAGTGCGCGACCACATAAAAAAAAGTGATGAAGTTAATTTGTGTAAAGAAGAGACTATGCCAAAATCAAATAAGTGACAGTTATAGTGTTTTTTTTTATTCGTACGCATTGGCTGCATTGATAAAAAAAACGCATTTATTTTACCATTAAATATGTTATTATGTCTCAATATTACGGAAATATGCCGATAAAACATTACTTGACTTATCATACATTATTTTTACAATTAGACAAAATGTCCGCAACGTTCCCAACTGTTGGGAAATGTTTTTTAGTGATGAAGTAACTCGTAATTCGATTCTTTTTATGAAATTTGGTCCTTTGAAATTCCGAATGAACGGATTTTAACTGCAATACTGTGCCATTGCAATAAAGAAGTGCTGGCTAGTCTATGGGCATGAAATAAATAAATTGTTATATGAAATATACTTGAAGGCTATTTCGATCAATCCGTGACGTTGATACAACGAATCCTAAACTTGAAAACTACAACGCTTATTAAGTCAAATAAAGTTAATTCATTGATTGCCTATACCAGTGCTCCGCAACCTTTTCTCACCTACGACACACCAAAATTCTTCCTAGAATTCCGCGGCACATCAAAAGCTAAAATATATAGGTATTAAATTGATACACAAATTTAACAATAAATTTTGGTTTTTTATTTGAAAAGTATACATACATAAAACTATAACATATTTATTTTTACGCAATCTTAATAATTATTATAAAATAATAATTAATTAATGTGATAGCTGCGCTTGTTTCAATGAACACAAAAGTTTTATATTCGGCTCGATTTTTGACAGCGCAACCCGAAGTTCTTGGTTAAGACCTTTTAAGCATGACCGCTTATCATTTTTAATTAATACAAGAGTTGAAAACCTTTGCTCACATAAATATGTCGTCGAAAATGGGAGTAGTGTTAAGATTGCTTTGTCGGAAATGTGAGGAAATCCAGAAAACATCTAATGGAACGTCGGAGAAGTGAAGTTTTAAAGTCATGTCATTATTTAAATCTGTAAATTCCTCTCGAATTTGCAGAGGTAGTGCTTCCGTAAAATTTATTGCATTGGCTGCAAAAGGATTTCGAATCCTTTGCAACCAATGCAATAAATTCTACCAATAAAATAGCGACAGCTCTGCACACGACAGTAATGATGGACGAGTGAACGTGATGTAACGCGTGCAAATGCAGTATAACGCATGAGTCTTCAGCGACGCGCATAAGGGTCATTTTTCTTTGTGTATGACTAATTTGGTGCGGCCATGGTGTGTACAAAGCACACTACGCAGTTTTCAACAGTTGGCAACAGGCGCTGGGGGACCATTAAAAAATTATTTAGTTATAATAATTATTCTATACTACATTTTGAAAAATAGACAATATTATGAAAAATAATTTGCCATTGTGTATTAAATACATAATGAAAAATTGTAAAATGTCAAATACATTGAATTTGACCGCGGCACACCTGTATCCGGCTCACGGCACACCAGTGTGCCACGGCACACCGGTTGCGGAGCACTGGCCTATACGATAGGAATTTGATAAAACCTCTCCGCGATCTAGACGGTCTACTTAATCTAGTTGGTAAGACATCTGTGTTCCAGCCCGTGGGTTGTGGGTTCGATTTAATTCATTTTCAAGTGTTTAAGTCTGTTTTTCACTTACAGTCTCTTTAACAGCTTCATGCAGTTATGCCTTCCTAGGAACTCGTGCTGATTAGGGCGAGTCGGTTGATGTTCACTATTAGCAACCTCGCGTTGAACCGGTTGATACATTTTAGGAAATATGGAATAAAAAATGTAAATAAATATTCAAAATTTTTGGGAAACATCAATTTATTTTACTCGTACGAGTATATTGAAGATCTCTGGACTTGGGTTGAATATAGTCCAGACGTATTAGAACTGGAATATTGTTTTTATTTTCAATTTATTTTAACAGTTTTTAATAACAAATAATTCGTAATTTGTTTTAACAATTTTAACAATATGTAAAAAAGTGTTGTCATAAAAGGTTCATATTTTCACAACGTCGAATAATATTGTTTTATTTAACATAATGATTTAACTCTTAAATGTGAAGGAAAAGATCTACACATTAAGCTTAAATAGAAGTGGTATACCTGTTTCACTTTACAAAATCATTGTCAAACTGTTTGACTCAAAAATGGAGTTTTACAATATAAATACCAACTAAATTAATACATTTTTTATTACTCACAACTTCTTTGAAACTTTTTTGAGATAGTTTTACTTTGCTTACATATCTATGAAAATTTAAATGAAAAGAGACAATTTAGAGCTGAAAGGAAACAAATATATATATTAAGAAAAAGTAGGTTCTAAACATTAAAAAAATGCGCTAGTGATTCGGTTTATATTTTTTGGAGGGCATCTCTGACTTTCTTGTTTGGAGGGCATCTGTGCACAGTTATAACAGGACCTAGACTCTCTAGTTTCCTGGACTGAGCAAAATCATCTCCTGTTAAACATAAATAAACGTGTCTGTGTATCCTATAGTCGATCTTTTCACCACTCCACCACCAGTATACTATACAGGAAATAGCATTAAACAGAGGAATTCAAAGATTTGGGCGTCATCTTTGATGTCAGACTCACATTCGTTAACCATGTCTCGCGTTTGATGTTACAAACTACTTATTTTTATAGTGAGAATATCAATAGAATTTAACAGCACCGATATCTTTCGAAACTTATATAATTATTTAATAAGAACTAAATTAGAATATGCATCTACAGTTAGGGCTCCTCATCAGCTCAAACATAAAAACAATATAGAACAAATACAATTTTTTTCCCCAGATGTCTATGGTACAGAACAAAGGGCGATTACCCAAAATATGCTCACCATGTTGAACTTCTCACGGTGTGTAACTATAGAAGCCTCGAAACAAGAAGGCAAGAATCCATCGCGATATTCCTACTTAAGGTTTTTCAAGGTTGCTTTAACTGTCCCGCGATTCTAGAAGCACTGTGTTTACATGTATCTAATGAATATATCCGTGCAAGGAATCACCCTCTGTTCTACATACCAACTTACAGGACGAATATCATGGCTAAACACTCAGTCACGCGTGGTATAGAGATATTGAACCAACTGAATGACACTGTGGATATAGTCTCGGTACCGTCTAGCAGTATGAGAAGAATCCTGGCTGATATTCTCCCTAACGAATAAGCTAACTCTATAAGCAGACCGTCTTTGTGTAACAGGAGAATACGTGCAAATTGGATAAAAAAAATCTCTAGCTTTCATTTCCTTCTTCCAAAATATCATACACTTGATTCAATAAAACTTTCATTGGTATTCCTTTACCACGCCTTCCATTCATATTTGCACTGTATAGTTGTTTTGTTAGTATTTGTTCATTTATTCCTTCCACGTGCCTAAACCATCAATTTCAATAAAATGTTACACCAATTACAATAGAAATAAATAATTAACGTCACTCCGATTTCGGTGAAATTCTGATGTAGGGAAAAAGAAAGACTTGTTTTAAAATAGAACACTCGATATGATAAGTATTGATGTGTACGAGACAAAATTTCTGTGATTGATTTAGTATTTGTAAAAAAATTCTATATTTGGGTCCTTCAAAATATATATAATACTCAAGAAATTTTCAACAATACCATAATAAAATAACAATTGATCATTTAGTGTGGTGACTGTACTCTATTCAAACAAGAGTGTTTATTGTTCAAAACGGTTTTTGATTGGTCTCGCTCTCTCCGCTATTGGTCCGGCATTTACCCCCTTGGATTGGACTAAAACAACACAACTACTCATCTGACATACGCAATTTTAATCTTTAACATCTTTTATTCAAAGATTCAGTTTTGTATACACTGATACAACATTTACCTCCCTTTACGTTGACAATTCAACTCTACTGCTTACTATCATATGCTATTTTAATCTTTAACGTCTCTTTCATATGGTTCTATTTAGTCTGCATATTGAACAACTCAGTTTTATGGGTAAACACAGAATTAAACAGTATTAAGTACAATCAACGCAAGTAAATATAGTACTTAATAATTTTGTTCATAAAAATTATAATCGTGTGCAGCAAAAGTTGTCAATTTTATAAAGACCGTTTGTAAAAGCAAAATGGCGGACGTCAAAATGCGCGTATACAAAAATGAAGGGAAAATACTTGACGAATAAAGTATATTTTTGTCTGTAGATCTGTAAGGGGATATTATTAAAAGTTTTGAATGGAGTATTTTACCATTGGTCGTGCTGTGCCGAGTTGAATTGAGTCGGAAAAATCCGTGAAAACACCCGCTTAATGGCGTCCCTCTCGTGTGCGGTTGGTATGATACGTTATAAATGCGATTTCAAACTTTACTGGCGAGACGCGACACAACCGAGAGCGAAGGGAAATATCATTGTCGTGTCGATTATTTTTTAAGTAAAATCTTTTTAATTATTGTTTATTCAGTCCGTTTTTCCATTTGTTTATAAGGTCCATATTTATATTTGTTAAGATCCGATTTTTATATTTGTTTATAGAGTCCATTTTCATATTTGTTTATAGAGTCCATTTTCATAATTGTTTATCGAGTCCATTTTCATATTTGTTTATAGAGTCCATTTTCATGTTTATTTATAGAGCCCGTTTTCATATTTGTTTATTGAGTCCATTTTTATGTAACACTTCATTGCAAATGCAACCTTGCTGGTTTATTGCCAGCGGCAATCTCTTCCAATGAAACAGACAAAAGTAAATAAAGCAAGTTACATGGTCGAAAAAATATTCAAAAGTTTATTTATATTTATGAAATTTATGGACATTAACATATTAAAGTAAACGTGAAATATCATCCATCGAAGGAAAAGATTATGAATTTTTATATTTGTTTATAGAGTCCATTTTACGTTTGTTTATAGAATCTATTTTTACATTTGTTAATAGAATCCGATTTTACGTTTGTTTATAGATTTCGTTTACACATTTGTATAAATAGTTCGTTTTAACATTTGTTTATAGAGTCCGTTTTCACATTTGTTTATAGAGTATTGGGTTCATGGAAATGAATGGGTAACTATTGTAGAAAGAGGTAGACCGAGGGAAGGACGGATATATAATAGATTTTTAACGAAGATAAGGATTAGAAGTATGAAAAACAGAATGTGAGAGTGGATATCTACGATAGGCTATTTCTCGTGATCGAATATGATTGTCTGCTCTTCTGTTGACGGAAGACGCTTGTGCGTGCGTGTACAGGTTTACCGTGTGCAGCAAACAAATCAAACCCAAAGTTCCAATGGGAAGAAGATCAAAGTTCTAAGATATTCGGTATATTTAATCCGCTGCAGCCTTTTGTTATACTTGAGAAAATATAACATGGTCCCTGTGACAGTTCACAAATTTGCCCCAATACAACCTTGTAACGACGTTCTGTAATTTTAATTATTTTATCAACTTTAAAATAAGTCTCGATTCTAATAAATAGCAAGTTGTTTAGGTAAATAGATTACATGAAACTAACAATAATGACAAATTAATGCATCTTGTTACAAATTAGCAAAAATGTGGCAGTTTGTTAAAATCAAATGATATTTGGTGACGTTTGTCAAAAGTCACTATGTTAGTCCGCATTGGCTAGGGATGGGGTATACGGTAATTGGATTTTCGTTTTTTTATAAGTATGTACCTAAAATTAAATGTTCGTAATTAGTATTAATTCATAGTGGATCTTGGCCTATTTAAAGATAGATACAAATCATACAATACATTAGAAAGTCGGTATAATGAAAATTAGGAATTAAAACGCCAGTTTAGAGAAAAACAATTTTTCGACTTATAAAAAAACGATTCGATTTGTAAAAAAAAACCGATTTTACCCCATCGCTTTGAGACATGACATTTCAAACGTCATAGGAACCATCCTAAATTTTCTCAAGTATAGAGAGAGTGTTAAATTACATTATTTTTGTATTGCTAGCACTATAAAAATATGATAAATAAAATATAAGCTACAAGAAAACATAAACTCAGATGTAAAACTGTCTAAAAGTAATACCAGTTCGGAACTGAATCCGCTAGAAACCAAACATAGGGCGCCCGCTTGCTTATGCTAACCACGGCAGCTGACTTAATTAACCGACTACAACACGAATACGCGTCCTCTCTCCGTCTCTCCCTGCGATGTAGGGACCTGCCAATGCGCGTCCTCTCTCCGTCTCTCCCTGCGATGTAGGGACCTGCCATTGCGCGTCCTCTCTCCGTCTCTCCCTGCGATGTAGGGACCTGCCATTGCGCGTCCTCCCTCCGTCTCTCCCTGCGATGTAGGGACCTGCCAATGATTTGACAAGGCCCTGACGAACGAGTATCGGCGGTATATCCGAATTTGAAATAATAATAATTAAAATAATACAATAAAAAAAGTATATTGTGACCTTGGAACGCATATGACCGCGTGATAAGAGACAGGTTATGGAAAATATTGAATGAATACGGTCCAGAGTCTCACTGCATGGACAGTAAAGGACGACGTAAAAAAGAAGAGCAGTGAACCGGAAAGTCCAATAAACAATCTCAAAGACGTTGAAAAGTTTCGGTGAGATAAGAGGGGGGTGGTGGGACAGTTAAGGATATTAAATACTAGAGATAGTATGTGAATTAAGCGACTATTTTCGAGACAGAGAATCGTAAGATATAATGGATACATTCCATTAAGGGAAGGGATGAGAAATCAATATCTTTCTTTATATGAAGAGAATGCAATGACTCCTTTTAGGAGAGCTCATGCTCTGTGGATGGTCCTGGCGTCTCAGTCCTTCTGTGCCACAGCATAACAACTGCAGAATTGCTGCCCCAGCTGAATCGTGAGCGATACAGTTCCAACGTCGTTTTACGCAGCAGGTACAAGTTGCATCCAGGATGTTCCACCTCCGAGCGGGAGTATCAAGATGGCGGCTCGAGTTATATCTGCAGCGGGCTTCCCCAATAAGCCGTGTCCCGTAACACCCTGTGGTCGGGCCATTATACTCCGCTCTTTATGCTCGCTTAATGCGGTGTGGCCTCGAGAGCTACGGGGGTGGCCGTGGCGCAGACTCTTGCAGGGAGAGGGGGTGCAGGGTGGAGATAACAGGTGCAGGGACAGGAGATTAAAATAATTAAAAATAATTAATATAAGTTTATTGATAGCAATAATAATAATATTAAAAGGACAATTTATACAGCGCCATTTAGAGTCCAATATTTTTCGTACTGCTGGGAACAAAGATGCATACTCTCAGGTGATAGTCAACGTTGGGGGGACCTGACATGACACTGGGAAGAAGAATAAAAATATAGTATTTTATAATATGTAAATATATTGTCTTATATGTTACATCTCGGTAAGGGTGAGCCCGTGGGTATAGAGGACGCCCGCCTTCACCTCTTGCCAGGGATGACCCCTCACGCGATTTTAAAGCCTACCTAGAGGCTCAGGTGTCGACTTGGCAACATCGTTGGTCCTCCTCCTCCGTGGGAAGACATACATTTAAATTCTTTCCTTGCACCATGGCACGTCTCGGCTCCCCATGGGTACACTCAAACTATTGGACTACCCAATTTTTCTCTGCCCATGGGAGCTTCAATGGTAAACTTTTTAGCTTCAATATTGTCCCTTTGCCCTGTTGCAATGTTTGCGGCCATCTGGATCAATCCGCAGAGCACATTCTGTGGTATTACGATGATAATCGAGTCAGTAATTTCCGAATGGAATTCCACTTAGCCTTACACCGGTTCATCTTCGGACCGATTGGCTACTCCGATCCAGTGGCGTCAAATAATAGTTTTGTTTCATTTAAATTTTCTGTGAAAGAACTGCCAACTTGCTGGATTGTTTGAACTCCAGGCCTTAAACCACTTTATAAGAAAAATAAATTCTGCGGTTCGAGTCATTTTCCTTTTCCCGTGATGTCGGACTATAAGTCCGTCGTCACCACTATTGTTCACGCCAGAGCGTGACGCAAAGCTACTATTCCGCTCGTGGGCTGCTCTGTCGTCGCTCCCGGCCCTGTCGCGCGATCAAATATTGTTCTCACCTATCCTAAATTATCGTATTGTCGCGAGTTGTGGTAGTTTTAACTCGACGAACATATTCCCGTCGTCTCGTTCACTTGTGCACAGACTATCATCGGGGGGACATCTCGGACCGGGCCGGCGGCGTCCGGTACGCTTCATCAACGAAGAACCAGTGCGAATGGGTTCTCAACCACCGTGACCGACCTCTTCAGCCCGAAGCAGAGCTCGACCCGATTTCGTGACCTTATCATCCACCCGTAAGTACCTATCCATTTGTTCCTTTATCTCCATCTGAAAGTTTGGCTTTCGCCAAACTAACTATTCTTTTCACACTAAGGTGTGTCGCCACTGGAAAATGAGTCTCTTTGGGCAGTTTCTTATTTGTCGCTATGTGACGTTGCATTCTTCTAAAAAAAATACAGAAGATTTGGATCTTCTACTGTAGATCGCGCTGTATGGGGACTTATTTTGTCCCCCATAACAACGTAGGTAAGGTGGAAGTGGGATCGGACTAAAGTGTATGTTAATAAAGGTAAAGGGAGGAAAACCATTTAGGCAGTCGATCGGAGCGTGGTTGTTATTGCGACAGGGTTTTGAGTACTTGGACTTTCAGGATGAATGACGTGTGGAAAATATTTATGTGGGCTCTTGAGTGTGGGGTTTCTTCTTGTTGTTTTATTTTTTGTTGTTTTGTATTTGTGTTTCTGTGTATTTTTGTTTTTATTTTTATGATTGTGTGCGGTATATTATGGGATGAACATTTTTGGTCTTTCTGGAGTGATGATGTGTAAAGAGTTTGATTCCGCATGATGTTTCCAGTTGTATTTGAGTGTCACTGTTTGTCAGGTTGATCAGAACGTGCAGCGGAGTTTTGTTTTTGTGTAATCAAAAATCGGAAAGAAGTATCGATTTATTTTTTAATGCTAAATATTCTTAGTGAGATACAGGCAAAAGCCTAGTTTACTGGGGATACGACAAATGAAAGGCGACAAACCCAGATCCATTAAAATTGTATGTCCAAATTAAATTACCTGTTTTTTTTTCTCGCAAATTATGTATATTTCTTGTCATGTGTAACAATAAATAAATAAATAAAATATATATGTTAAGGCAATGGAAAAGAAAATACATCCAATAACACCCTTTCCGCCGAGATACCATAAAAACATACATATTTGTACCTTGCATCGGTACAACTTCGGACTGATTGGCTACCTCGATCTAGTGAAGTCAAAGTACATTTTTGGTGCAGTGGAAGTTTTTTTCCAACGAACTAACAACTTGTTGACTGTTACAACTCCATGCCGTTTCCTTAGTACACGACTTGCTTAAAAACAACACTAGTAGACAGAATCTACCAATTGATCGGCATTGAGAACTACAAAAGTGTTAAAGCTGACTTAGAAAGAAGAAAGCAAGCTCAGGAGCTAAAACACTCCTTATATGTTCATCATCCAGCAATGTCGTAAGAGAAACATAATAATGTATATGAGAAGGAGGCAACGGAACTGTGTGAGAAAACGTATGGATGTGGAAAAGACGAAGAAAGTATGTTGTGATAGGAAAGTATAACACTATCCTCTCGGTCTGCAACAACAGGGAAATGTTGTGATAGGAAAGTATAACACTATCCTCTCGGTCTGCAACAACAGGGAAATGTTGTGATAGGAAAGTATAACACTATCCTCTCGGTCTGCAACAACAGGGAAATGTTGTGATAGGAAAGTATAACACTATCCTCTCGGTCTGCAACAACAGGGAAATGTTGTGATAGGAAAGTATAACACTATCCTCTCGGTCGGCAACAACAGGGAAATGTTATGATAGGAAACTATAAAACTATCCTCTCGGTCTGCAACAACAGGGAAATGTTGTGATAGGAAAGTATAACACTATCCTCTCGGTCTGCAACAACAGGGAAATGTTGTGATAGGAAAGTATAACACTATCCTCTCGGTCTGCAACAACAGGGAAATGTTGTGATAGGAAAGTATAACACTATCCTCTCGGTCTGCAACAACAGGGAAATGTTGTGATAGGAAAGTATAACACTATCCTCTCGGTCTGCAACAACAGGGAAATGTTGTGATAGGAAAGTATAACACTATCCTCTCAGTCTGCAACAACAGGGAAATGTTGTGATAGGAAAGTATAACACTATCCTCTCGGTCTGCAACAACAGGGGAATGCCGTGGTGATAAGTATGGATTATGTATGATAAATATCTAACATATTGTATTTTATGTTATTATACATACACAAAAATACATACTCGTATAAAATACTTATTTTTATTTTGTATTTACCACTGTTAAATTTAAGTTCACTACCAGTTTCAAAGACGTCCGTCTTCCGCGTCAGGTGAAGTTGAACGTCAAGATGGAAGTTCAACTTCACCTGATGAGGAAGACGGAGGTCTTTGAAACCGGTAGGGAACTCAAATAAAACAGTACACAATAAAAAATGTCTTTTATATATTATATTTAATTAAAAAATTATAAACATGACATCACAAAGTTAAACTAACGTTTTTTCTAAGATTCAAGATATGTATTCACTCATTTCCTTTTATTCATATTATACGGCCATCTTTTAGTCATATACATCAATTGTATTGTATTACACTTTCGTTACTATGTGGTAATCTCTTTCAACCAACTAGAAAGATGTTTTAGAGTTCCTTAGTAACCAGAATGAAATCCTTTTTTTAAATTAGGTTCCAACGTGTTACTCGTAACACCCGTAATGGAAGACGAGTGTCTTACAAACTTAGCCATGTTGCCACTAATACATTTTAGCTCACATTCATCCTTAATAATTACAGTATATTTAATTTATTTTTATGTAGCGTTATTTTAATGGTAATAGAAATGTTCTGTTACAGACAAACAACTCTCCACCCTTGTATGCAAAAGCCTCCCCCGAGTTACGGAGCGGGGGTGAGAGTAGGGGCGGGTGGATGTCAGCGGAGAGATAACATAACACACCTCCCGGCCATTATTTGAGGTTAGTTGTCAATTTTGCGCGGGAAAGGCAACAGGGACGCGCGAATAATTGTTTATCGAGTGATGAGAAACACGATTTGAAGAAATTGTTAATCGATACATCAATCACTTTTTAAATATCGATAATTGTATGCATAAAAATAACCGTCGTAAAAGTTTTTTTTAAATTAATTTTTAACTAAAAGTGGAATTAAAATACAACTTCCGTCGGAAAAAGTTGAATATTTAATTAAACACAAGGTAAAATGTTTATTCCAACAAAATGTGTAAAAAGTGTCAAAAATTTAAAAGTTATCATTTCTTTAAATTCTAATTTATATTTTGTAGCGATTTAAATTTCGATACAAAATTATTAGAAAGCATTATCACCTTTAAAGTGCCACCACATTACGATTCTTCCAATCAACATGACAACTAATAAAATGACAATTTATAAAGCGCAGTTTAGATACCAGACGGTCCACTAACTCGTTATTAAAAAATTGACAGATTTGATATATTACATACAAAATAATAATTAAAAAAACTAATTGATTGTAAACATAGGAAGGTGGCAACTGCGGTCATTAAATTATATATTGTACTTTCCCGAATCTGCATATGTATAGAAACATACATTTGTTAAGAACATCGTTGAAAACGTATCAAGGGAATACATACTATAAATAAATCTTTGTAGTTCTTTTGATCTGTGATAGTAACACATTCGGCTTTATGTGGAGTGTATTTAATGTGTTTAGTGTTTATACATTATCATAAATTTTGATAAGACCTCTTTAAAAGGGTTGTCTTCAAGTGTTTTCTAAAGCTGCATACGCCACCCATATCTCTTGAGGTAGACCATTTAACGCCACAGGACCAAGACTAGCAAATAACATGTTATTATATCCAACCTTATTGGATCGATTTATATATTAATTTTCATATTATCTTTCTTCTTCTTCCTAGTGTCATGTCAGGTCTCCCCAACGTCGACTATCACCTGAGAGTAAGCATCTTTGTCCCCGGCAGTCCGAAAAAGATCCTCAATGCTCCTTATACCAGTCCAATCACGTATATTGCGGAGCTAGGAGATTTGCCTCCTGCCAACACCTCTTCGACCCTCTATTTTGCTTAGATGACCAGGTGCAGTAATTTGTACTTTGCTCCTCTAAGTACATGCCCCAAATAGGACACCTTTTGGATTTTAATATTATCTTTAATCTGTATTTAATAGTAGTTCGAGTTTCGAGTTAGACCCATTGAGATGTGACAACTCTCCAAACTAGATTGTAATTTTATTATAATTAAATGTCCTTGAATGATGACTTTCGTGACTTATTTGATAAGATTTCCGTTGGCACCCAATTTTTTTTAAAAAGGTTTCCCTTTTGATTTTCATTTAATACTTGTGCAGAGAAATATAATACACGTGTTATTTTATTTAAGACCACACCTCTGTGGCTAAGTTTATATGACGTTTGTATTCCATCTAGAAGGTTTCAGATTCGATTTTCAATAGTACTGAAAAAAAGGTAGTCACGCAGGCTTTTTATCTCACGATCTCCAATTTCAACCCCCATAGTTAAAAGTCACCAAAATACCATAAAACTCAGAGACCCTCTTCATACAATAGGCTCGACAAGTGGACATTCCGGTTAGTTATAAAATATTTGTGGCCATCTCGTGCTTCATAAAAAAAGTTTCTTGACCAATAAGACACAGGTAATTGCCTAGTTTGTTGGATCCTCAACAAAAACATATAATTAGTAATATGTTTCACATTATCGTGTTTTTCTTAATGGGTACATAACTGTATCTTGTACAATATAAACGACTTCCATCGTCTAATTGGTCAGACGCCTGCCTTCCAGCCCGAGGGTTGCTGGTTCAGCTTCCGTTGGAACACTGATTTTTTCAAAAAGGATTCATAGGCGGTTATCACTCGATATACGAGTATTTATGGATGGTTGGAAGAGATGCTACATGACAATAAATTCGCCATGTTAAAATATATACAAGAAACGTATAAATCAGTAAAAAAAAATCAGATAGTTACGATTTTAACCGAATATTTTTTTTGTTATGTAACATAACGTATATATGGTACACGACCTTGGCGCCTCCTTTTTTGAGTAGGCAGAGAGTGGAGATGTTCACGTCTTTCTATTCACACATACAACCATTGCATCGTCCATATTCATTGTATTGTTTTGTATTACACTTTGGTTGTATACAGTCCAACCTAGCAGAGTTATTCCCATTGTTAACTAGCATACGTGATGACCATAAAGCGTCATCAATGACGCTCCGCTTGCAGGGCGTACAATTAAAGATTACCGTGCTGCAATCTCTTCCTAACAACCAAAAAGATATTAAAGAGCCTTTAACTGGAATTATTTTTGGATTCCAACAAGAATTGACCCCCGGGATGGAAGACAGGTGTCTCACTAACTCCCACAGTTAGTAAATCAGTGGTCAGTTTAATCTCAAAAATTTTCACACATTACTCAACAGAATAATATTTTGATGATAGTGATGATAATCCATTCATCCAACCATCCTGTCGTGTAGCTCATGACGGAGCATCGTTACTCTCATGATACCCCTTGACGACTCCTCTCCTCCCCGTCCATCCCTGTACTCCGCAATTGTAAAGGATATTCCTGTTGCTTCTCTCCCTTTGTCAGCCCAATGCATTTGAGGTTCTTCACCTTGTGCGTTGTCGTTCCGCGCTTACAGTGACCACAAGCCTCTCCAAACTGCCTCCTTGGCCACGAGCAATGTGTTCAAAGAATTCGAGGACTCTTCATAGACGTATTGTCGACAGTCAGTTGGTGACTCCCAGTTCTTCGACAATGGAGGCATTAATCCACCTTGCTGTCCATGGAATCCGTAACATCCTTCTCCAGCACCACATTTCAAACGCATCTATTTTACGTCTCTCGCTTGCTCTCAAAGTCTACATCCACGCCATATATGATATAAATATTGCGAAGACACGAGACATTACTAGAGATATTTTCATCGTATTGGTGATGATTCTGCTCTTCCATGTCTTTTCCACACCATTCTTCGCCACTCCAGTTTTCTTTTCCCACCAGCCTCGCATTTTCCATTATTGATGATAATAAATTAAGTGTTTTTATTTTGAGCGATAGTGTGAAAAAATGGATTCGTTTTCATAAATTGGAATAACAATTCCGTATAATTATGAAGTGTCGTTTTTCCTGTGAACTGGTTGTAACGATCTCAGAATAGAGCTTTTCCACTGGATAGCAGAAACGGCAGAAGAGGAACCCATTCGCCATGCACCAGGAAGGGCACAAATCTTTCCTCATCAGGGACCTGCTGGGAGACGTGCTGAGGGTACGCCAGGATGACCATGAGCAAGGTGAGCGCCACTAGCAAAATCAGAGGCGGAGAAACTTTAAATTCAATCGTGCACCGATCGCCTACATTTATTGTAAAACGACCTCCGTGACTCCGGGTCAATTCCTAATTACCATTAGGAATTGACTTTAAAATGGAAGTTTTAAAGTCAATTCCTAATGGTACCCAATAAAGTCTAGTTTAGTTAAATATTAAAGTTCGTCTGGTAACAATACTCCAACGCGATAGATGTTTAGCGTGTGTCCTAGTAGGACGTGCTGATGATGATGTTGTTGACATCGCTATATTCGTTTTAGTCGAATTCTGTGTTCCTCTTCGTTCGGGATCATCAATTTAGCGGGATGCTTAATTTGATACGTCGTGATGATTTGATTTGTTTTGTATTTAAAATAAAATACGTCGATTCAGGAATGCGAAAAAGTGAGAGTGAATAATCAATAAATAGTAAACAGCAATGAATGGTCAAGCGAATAATAACAAGTGCTCTTTATTTGTCGATAAGTAGGTATATATAGAATTTCAGAACGGGGCGCGTGAATGCGTCCGCGGTATATCTTGATCTCGCTCCTGTGCGTTCCGAGGTGGTCGCAGACGCTGCCAATGATATAGTGGGTAGAGTATTTATTGTCGAAACGGTGAGACGGCGCGATGTGTTCTCTCTCTGCCGTGGAATGCGACGTAAATATTATTTTCGTGTAAACAATATTGACGTTCTGGTATGTGATCTTTGTACATAGTCAAAGGTTGATTCATCGGTCGTTGACCGTGCATGTTGACAATATTTAGGGATGTCGGTATTCCCTACAGATGTGTACGAGTTCTGTCGCCAGTACACGTGAGGATAGTAACTTGAGTTATTTGCTAACTCTGGAGATTCTTGATATGAAGACTTCATTATTGGGCCTGAAGACAATGCTGTCTCTCAATCACGCGTTTTAATATGACCACATCATTAATTTGGCTATTTTAGGGGTGCTATATGAAAGAATTAATGAATTATATTATACGAATCAATTTCATTTTGGTGGTCTGTTTAAAAAACATTATCACCTTTTGTCCGCTGCTCGTTAAGGACAAGTTTTCTTACAAAGTATGGCCGACTTGGTGTGCTGTTTGAACCTTAGGCCTCTTAAGCCGCTTTATAAATCTATATTTTTAATAACTATTCACCCAAATTTGGGAGTTTCCAGCCAGTAAGTTATGTTGAATTGATTACATTAAGTAAGAGCACATAAGATTCTAGAAGCACAATCACATTAAGCTCATAACATCATTTTTTTAAATAACAAATCCCATCATAACGAAACTCGTTGAACCATAAATAGTATTTCATTATTCTGAATATGGGAAAAAAATAAAGTATTGAAAAACTCTTTTGATTCCAAATAAAAAGTGGTACTTCTTCTTCTTCCTAGTGTCATGTCAGGTCCCCCCAACATTGAATATCACCTGAGAGTAGGCATCTTTGTCCCCGGCAGCCCGAAAAAGATCCTTAACGCTCCTTATACCAGTCCAATCACGTATATTGCGGAGCCAGGAGATTTACCTCCTGCCAACACCTCTTCGACCTTTATCTACTTTATCTTGCCTTGGATGATCAGGTGCAGTAATTTGTACTTTTCTCCTCTAAGTACATGCCCCAAATAGGGCACCTTTCATATTTTAATATTAGTCAGCAACTCTCTATCAACTTTGGCTCTATGAAGAACCCTTGTGTTGCTGACCATATCCGTCCAGGGTATCCGTAGCATTCTCCGGTGTATCCACATTTCGAATGCTTCCAGTCGGTTCATACTACTTATTTTGAGGGTCCATGATTCCACTCCATGTAAATAACACTGGCCAAACGTAGCATTTGACTAACAAAAGTTGTACAAATACACTTAATGAAATTATTTTCAATGAATTATGTAATTTTGACAGTACAGAATTTTTCTTAGCAGCATACATAATTGCATTTTCAGTACATATATTGTAATTGTAAGAATACATGGGGTTGCCATGTATGACAAATGACATAATGAAGTGGTTAAGAATGAACTTGAACTTAAGGATGAGTTGAGAAAGATGAAGTCGAGTCAAATCTCATTATAACCAAATTCATTGGACCATAAAAAATATTTCTTCAAACTGTAACTTCCGTTATTAAGAATACAGGAGATAACTTCCGTTATAAAGAATAGAGGAGATAACTTCCGTTATAAAGAATAGAGGAGATAACTTCCGTTATAAAGAATAGAGGAGATAACTTCCGTTATAAAGAATAGAGGAGATAACTTCCGTTATAAAGAATAGAGGAGATAACTTCCGTTATAAAGAATAGAGGAGATAACTTCCGTTATAAAGAATACAGGAGATAACTTCCGTTATAAAGAATAGAGGAGATAACTTCCGTTATAAAGAATAGAGGAGATAACTTCCGTTATAAAGAATAGAGGAGATAACTTCCGTTATAAAGAATAGAGGAGATAACTTCCGTTATAAAGAATAGAGGAGATAACTTCCGTTATAAAGAATACAGGAGATAACTTCCGTTATAAAGAATAGAGGAGATAACTTCCGTTATAAAGAATAGAGGAGATAACTTCCGTAATAAAGAATAGAGGAGATAACTTCCGTTATAAAGAATACAGGAGATAACTTCCGTTATAAAGAATAGAGGAGATAACTTCCGTTATAAAGAATAGAGGAGATAACTTCCGTAATAAAGAATAGAGGAGATAACTTCCGTTATAAAGAATACAGGAGATAACTTCCGTTATAAAGAATAGAGGAGATAAATGTAGTATAAGAAGTTAAACATTGTTTTCATACATCCAAATATTTTTTGTTCAATGAATTATTTTATTCTGATTGAATTGAACAATTTTTAGCAGCATTATTGCATTTTCAATGCACATCAAATATTTTTCGGAACATCAGTACAATGAGATATATCATATGTGGGATTTTTTTCAATCTATTCCTATTTGTAGCTTCCGGAAACGAAGCCTAACATATATAGCAAGGGGTATAACTCCATTTTCAATATCAAGGAGGGGGGGGGTATAACTCCATTTTCAATATCAAGGGGGGGGGGTGGTATAACTCCATTTTCAATATCAAGGGGGGGGGGGGTATAGCTCCATCTTCAATATCAATTTCAGTAATACATTTTTACTGCACACGTACTATATATATGTAATTCCCAGATTCAAAGCCTACAAAATACTATATATGATTTGGATATCAAAATTAAATTTAAGCGCGTGTCAAATTATGTGCCGAGTTATTATTATTTATTAATTAGTTTATTTAACACTTTTATTGCAAATACAATCTGGCGGGCTTATTGCCAGACGGCAATCTCATCCAACCAAACATACAAAAGTAAATGAACCAAGTTACGTGGTCGCATAAATCATTCAAATGACTATCCATCCCCACGAAATCCATAAACACATACGTGAGCACATGCCCACGAACCCCACAAAGACGGACAATCACCCGAACATTATTTTTCATATAAAGTGAGATATCATCAATCAAAAGGAAAGGAAGGGATGGTGGAGAGGAAAGGAAAAGAAAAATCAGGAATGAAACACGTTATTTTATTGGCTAGAAATTAAGAGTTTTTTCAGTTGCTTCTTAAAGCATGCCAAGGACGGAACGAGTCTTATATTGGTTTCTAACTGATTCCAGAGTCTCACTGCATGGACAGTAAAGGACGATGTAAAAAAAGAGGAGCGGTGAACTGGAAAGGCCAACAGACAATTTCTGTTTGAGCGTAGCGCTAATCCATGATTGGAAAGACGCTGAAAATTTTCGGCGAGATAAGAGGGGGTGGCGGGACAGTTAAGGGCATTATACAAAAGATACAGTATGTGAATTTGGCGTCTATTTCTAACATTCAACCTGTTCAATGCCTTCTGGTATGAAGTTATATTATCGTATTTTCGAAGGTTGAAAATAAATCTTAGACACACATTTTGAAGATGCTGTAATGTGTCCAGCTGTTCCTCTGTAACATCCAAGTAACATACGTCCGCATAGTCCAGAATCGGAAAGAGCAGAGATTGTACGAGTAAAATTTTGGTTTTAGTAGGTACATGATTATATTATTAAAAAAATAACACTTACCTTTCAATCATTACTGAGAAGGGAAACTATTTGTAATTAATCTTAAACCTTAAGCCCGGTAGGGTTATACCGTTATATTAAGTGGAATAAACCGGTAGGGTTATACCGTTATATTAAGTGGAATAAACAGTGTTGGATAAAACAAATTACAATGTCTTAAAATCTCCACAGTGTTAATGCCTTAACTATAAATAATATATAAACTATTATTTATTATTTAAATATTAGGTGTTAACATAAGTTGTGTCCGTTTTTTTTAAAATTAAAAATGAGCACCAAAAGTAAAACAAAATGGTAAATATTATACGTCATTCGATAGAAAATTTTCTGCTCTACAAGATATTTTGTTTGCTTTTACGTTACATATATTATTTTATTTGATTACAAGCCTTCAAAATGGAATGTCAAGAAGACGAAAGTGAGCATTTTCGACACCTCTTTCTGTTCGCGTTCAATTGAGGGAATAAAGCTGCCAAAGCTGCTAGCGATATTTGCAACGTGTACGGTGAAGATGCTATGAATGAAAGGACAGCTCGTCGATGGTTTTTGCGTTTCAAAGACGATAATTTCGACCTGAAAGACATGGAGCGTTCCGGACGACCAGTGGACTTCGATGAGGACCGCTTAAACCATATTATTCATGAAGATCCCCTTCAAACCACCGTAGAATTGGCTGACATAACTTATGTTAACACCCAATGGTTTTCTCTTATGATTGGGCAATGCTAAGTCCAACTGTGTTTCTATTTGGAGTGTATTTATTTCCAGTTAACTGAATCACGATCGCTCATCTAATTCCTTCAATAAATGGGTATTATCCAGTTCCTGATTGGATTGCCGCTTTGAAGAGCGGCTTCTTCAAGAGTGCGAGGGTGAATGGCGCGAGTCTCATCCTATGGAGGGGCACGCGCACGCCACGTGGGTCTCGTCAGGCCACACGTGTCCACTGGAGTGGGAGGCCAGCGCATCGTTACACCAGACATTGAGGAGTTCTCTCGTAGAGGACGAGTGTAAAGGGCAGGAGTTAATTGATACAGTGCACTTAAACCTTCATTCGTTGATATTTAGTTCCTTAATGGGGTGTCTTCATTGTATATGTCCATCTGGATTAATCCGCAGATCCCATTTTGTGGCAAATCGAGTTAATAATTTCCGAAGAGGTCGATTGCCTACTGTGACCTAGTGGCGTCAAAATAATAGTTGAATTATTTACTAAGACACTCTTTTTCCACTCAAAATAACAGTATTTATATAAATATGACCCAACCATTTTCAAGGTTTTATTTACTTCATTACTTTTATATATTTAACAATTTTATTGCAAATATAATCTGGCGGGCTTATTGCCAGGCGGCTACTTCTTCCAAACAACCAAACAAAAGTAAATGAAGCAAGTTACATGGTCGCAAAAAACATTCAAATTACCATCCATTCCCATGAAATCCATGAACACATACGGAAGCATACGCCCATAAACCCCACAAAGACGGACAATTACCCGAACATTCCTTTTTATATGTAGTGAGATATCATCAATCAAAGGAAACGGAATAAGGATGGCGGAAAGGAAAAGGAAAATCAGGAATGAAATACGTTATATTACTGATTAGAAATTAAGAGTTTTTTCAGTCGTTTCTTAAAGCATGCCAAGGACGGAGCGAGTCTAATATTGGTTTGTAACTAATTCCAGAGTCTCACTGCATGGACAGTAAAGGACGACGTAAAGAAAGAGGAGCGGTGAACTGGAAAGGCCAATAGGCAATCTCTGTTTGAGCGTAACGCTAATCCATGATTGGAAAGACGTTGAAAATTTTCGGCGAGATAAGAGATACTTGAGTAGATCAATTTAAACGTTCTACATTGTTATAACGCCTTAAACGTTCTACATTGTTATAACGCCTTAAACGTTCTACATTGTTATGACGCCTTAAACGTTTTACATTGTTATAACGCCTTAAACGTTCTACATTTTTATAACGCCTTGAACGCTCTACATTGTTATAACGCCTTAAACGTTCTACATTGTTATAACGCTTTAAACGTTCTATATTTTTATAACGCCTTAAACGTTCTACATTGTTATAACGCCTTAAATATAAATAATATATAGTATAAAGTCTTGAAATAGTTGTCAAATAAATTGACAGCCACTTCAATCGTATCCCACCTGTCGCCGTCATAAAACAGTAACCGGTGTATTTAAGTGATCCATTCGGATCATATTCATAAGAGTCCAAAAATTTGCGAATGATTGTTATTGCAATTTTCTGTGTAAATTTGTTTTTATGCGAGATACTAGATTTACATTTCTTTCTAGCTTCATGAAATCGAATTTATGTATTGAAGTAACTAAGTATGGTAGAAGAGAGGACGGAATAAAGTGATTACAGATGAATGGAAACTACAATCTCGGTAGCTTGGTGGTAACATTCATTATCTTCAGTAGGTTCGAAGAAAAAGGGTGGAATGTGAACTCAAAGCTGACGTGTTAAGTAAGATAAAAAAGAACACTACCATATGAGATGGTTTAGGCATGTGAAACGAATTAATGAAGAAAACTAACAACACAAATATATATTGCAAATGTGAATGGAAGGCGTAGCAGGGGAAGACTAAGGAAAGTATGGTTGGATCAAGTGAATTATATTTTGAAAGAAAGAAACATAGAAAGTCAGAGAAATCGTAGGAGTTTTATGAGAAGGTATATAGATGTAGTGAAGCGAAGCATGTTTGTTAAGACAGGAAAGTCTTACACTTTGTCATCTCTGCCTATCCCAACAGGGAAATGGTACGTATTAATCTGTGGCGTTATGGCACAAGCTGATACGAGTATGTCCGCTTTTTGTCATGTTGGGTTTATTCTCCCAATTTATATAAAATATTTCTCAGCATGTTGTGGCAAAACTTGGTGTGTCAGTCATTATCCAAACAAAATATATATTATGTTGTTTATAGTTAAGGCATTAACGTTGTGGAGGTTTAAAGACATTGTAATTTATTTTTAACAAACACTGTTTATTCCACTTTTTTATGACGGTATAACCCTCATACCGTCATAAAAAAGTGGAATAAATAGTGTTTGTTAAAAATAAATTACAAAATATATATTGTTTGGAAAAACTTAAAAAATGCTTATTTGTACTGATTTTAACAGGTTATCAAAGTTAATATTGCTTCTCCTGTAAACTAAGGTAAAACGGACATATTAACTTGTGCCACAGAAATGTACATCACGATTGTCTTAGTATTTCTTGTAAATTTTAGTTTTTCCCATAACCGTCAAGATAACTTTTAAAAAAAATATTTTAAAAACAACTTTATTTTCATTCAAAAAGCAAAGTGTTGGCAACTGATAACATATAATATAAAATAGTCAATGCATTTTTATTTCAAAGAGTTTTCAATCAAAACGTCCCACATCAGTTGGATTTAGGGTGACCTATAGATCCGTTCCTCCCCTCCTTCCCCAATCAGAGAGCAATTGTACCAATTTGCATTGTCAATGGATAATTTGCCGTGTATAGGCTTATTAGTGTCGCGAGGGGGCGCGCTCCCGGGACGCCCTGTGGGGGATGGCAGCCGCTCACTATTCCGAATAACAAGTGATGATTATGATGGATAGAATGACTATTAAGTTGTCACTATAGTCATTTCATCAGTAGATAACGTATCCTTTTTTATTCTCGCTATCGTCGTTGTCGAGGATCCCCTCGCCATTGCAACTTTAATTCAGCTGGAAAGCGATACTGTGTCGTGGAGTTTTTGTTTAATAATATGGTTTAAGCGGTCCTCATCGAAGTCCACTGGTCGTCTGGAACGCTCCATGTCTATTAGGTCGAAATTACCGTCTTTGAAACGCAAAACCATCGAAGAGCAGTCTTTTTATTCATAGCATCTTTACCGTACACTTCGCAAATATCGCGAGCAGCTTTGACAGCTTTAGTCCCTCGATTGAACGCGAACAGAAGGAGGTGTCGAAAATGCTCACTTTCGTCTACTTGACATTCCATTTTGAAGGCTGGTAACCAAATAAAATAATATACGTAACGTAAAAGCAAACACAATATCTTGTAGAGCAGAAAATTTTCTTTCAAATGACGTATAACCTTTACCACTTTGTTTTACTTTTGGTGCTCATTTTTAAATTTGGAAAAAAACGGACACAACTTATGTTAACACCTAATATTATAAACATAACACGCGTATTCTACACTCAGAAGATTGTATATAAACATAACACAAATTGTATATAAACATAACACACGTATTCTACACTCAGAAGATTGTATATAAACATAACACGCGTATTCTACACCCAAGTTCGAATGTGTCACAATCACACATCGGAAGATCAAAGAAGGTTTCTTTGTAGTTCATTTTTATAGCAATTATGTTATTCTGAACATATGCAGATGCGAAGAAGTACCTAATCTAATGGCAACGGTCCCCGACCTTCCCATTTTATACGATGAAGTTGAAATCGACCTCAAAGTTCAACTCTTATCTGAAGGAACATCTACTTAGGATGATACATCCGAGGAAGGCCGGTTGATACAACTCCGAGGCATTTCATTTATTTAGCGTCCTAAATATCAAAACAATGGAGGTATCCCAAACCAATTAAAGCTTCTTTTGAAGAAAAAAAAAACAGATTCGAATTAAGTCTACGCATTAAAGAACAATAATGAATAAATGTTATGAATCCCCACAAAGAACATCCTAATTTCAACAACCCATTAAAGTAGAAATGGAAGAATGTAAAAAGATTCGTTAAACAAGTGCTGCGGCCCTTCATAACCACCGTCCCATTATATGTTATGCCTCGCTCAGTGGGGGTTGTTCCATCTACATCAGGGGTTGGGAAACTATAAAATTATGGAGCGAATCTCAGTCAGTGAATGTTAAAAACTCGAAATCTTACCGTTTCCTAGCCATGTACCATTTATTTTATAAAAACTCGAAATCTTACATTTTCCTAGCCATGTACCATTTATTTTATAAAACCTCGAAATCTTACCTTTTCCTAGCCATGTACCATTTATTTGATAAAAACTCGAAATCTTACCTTTTCCTAGCCATGTACCATTTATTTTATAAAAACTCGAAATCTTACCTTTTCTTAGCCATGTACCATTTATTTTATAAAAACTCGAAATCTTACCTTTTCCTAGCCATGTACCATTTATTTTATAAAAACTCGAAATCTTACCTTTTCCTAGCCATGTACCATTTATTTTATAAAAACTCGAAATCTTACCTTTTCCTAGCCATGTACCATTTATTTTATAAAAACTCGAAATCTTACCTTTTTCTAGCCATGTACCATTTATTTGATAAAAAAATGAAAAAACCTGACTCGATCCTCTAAACAAATTGACCGCACTGCAAAAATAATGATACACTTCTTTTTTTCTCGGTCAGTAGCATTTCTACATAGAAAAAAATTAAAACATGACCTCGTATAATTCAATTATTTAAATACACATGAAAATGAGTCCCTCAGCAGCGTCGAATGGTTTAAATAAACATAATGGTCCCTGAGATTGCGTTAAAATTGTCCCCAAATATGTCCGAGACTGCAGCATAGCCATTACCCAATCGACGTAATTTGGGTATGATTCGTGTGATAGTTAGGTATGTTATCTAATTCTCACACCGGAATATATTATGAGAACTTGTATTTAATTTAATGACCAAATTTCTTCTTTGTTAAGTACTTCAAAGACCAGTTGTGTTCATTGGACTTTATCTTGCAAACAAATTGACTGCACTTCAGAAATAATGATACACCTCCATGACTTTCTTGTAACAAGCCGTAGGTCACATTCAATACCAATTATGTAAATCACATTGGCCATATCCCGATCACGAGGCACTATTTCTCTTGAATCACCAGTCTTTCTACTGCATCTTCCCATGTGATAAATGCACATATGATTTCGGTCAAATATTATTTTAAATAAAGATAAAAAAGTATGCCAGTGTGCTCCGATCATCTCACTTCGGTGTGCCATCGAATCTGGTACAGCTTGGCTGGTATGCAACGGTTCACTTATTTAAAAAGTATGACAGTGTGCTCCGATCGTCTCACTTCAGTGTGCCATCGAATCTGGTACAGCTTGGCTGGTATGCAACGGTTCACTTACTTAAAAAGTGTGCTCCGATCGTCTCACTTTGGTGTGCCATCGAATCTGGTACAGCTTGGCTGGTATGCAACGGTTCACTTATTTAAAAAGTATGACAGTGTGCTCCGATCGTCTCACTTCAGTGTGCCATCGAATCTGGTACAGCTTGGCTGGTATGCAACGGTTCACTTACTTAAAAAGTATGCCAGTGTGTTCCGATCGTCTCACTTTGGTGTGCCATCGAATCTGGTACAGCTTGGCTGGTATGCAACGGTTCACTTATTTAAAAAGTATGACAGTGTGCTCCGATCGTCTCACTTCAGTGTGCCATCGAATCTGGTACAACTTGGCTGGTATGCAACGGTTCACTTATATAAAAAGTATGAGAGTGTGCTCCGATCGTCTCGCTTCAGTGTGCCATCGAATCTGGTACAACTTGGCTAGTATGCAACGGTTCACTTATATAAAAAGTATGAGAGTGTGCTCCGATCGTCTCGCTTCAGTGTGCCATCGAATCTGGTACAGCTTGGCTGGTATGCAACGGTTCACTTATATAAAAAGTATGAGAGTGTGCTCCGATCGTCTCGCTTCAGTGTGCCATCGAATCTGGTGCAGCTTGGCTGGTATGCAACGGTTCACTTATTAAAAAAAAAAAACAAAATCCATGGCACCGATTCGCTATTTAATTTAATTAACGTTGGAATTGCAAGGGAATCCTCGACTGTGAGTCCCAACAATGATGTGATACCCGTCTGATAACGTAGATGAGACGAGATTTCTAAGGATTCGAAGTTGTATTCTTGAAGATAAATACTGTTCAATTTGTAGTTTGTCTTGCGTATTGTCCAAAGAACACGTAACATATAGTACATCGCCAGTATCACATCTCCAAGATCTCTACTTATTCTTTTGATTTCTATGTTTCAGCGTCATAAAGAAAGGATTGGGAAAATAAATGCTCTTAAAAACATTTATTTCTCTCCATACATTCATTACTTCATCCATAGTTGTTAACCTGTGATGTCTCTTCCGTTTATTTTTTTTTCACATCTATTATTATTGGATATCAAAGAACCAAAGAACCAAGTATCAAACGATAAATTTCTCATTGAGCTGAACGCCGTCTGGTTAAAGTAGTTTGATCATCAGTGACATTTTCGTGTTCCCTTTGAATATTTTCATTCGTGCGTATAGTACGGAGTCTTCTAGCTCAAGGCAAATCATCTACTGATCCTTGCTGTCGAAAATGTGCAATTAGTCTCCCAATCATCGATTTCTCTGGACAATCTCTACCAGTGAAATGACATTGATATGTGCGTTCAGTTAAAATAATTGACATTTGATTCCCGAAACAAGTTTATCTCTAATTAAATTCTCTATAGTAAAATAAAGCGGCTTTTAATAAAATGAGAAATGAGAAGCGTATTCTGCGATGATAATCTAAACTTGAAACTTCGTCAACGGCTAGTCAAATGCTACGTTTGGTCAGTGTTATTGCATGGAAAGAAATCATGGACCCTCAAAGTTGGTAGTATGAACCGACTGGAAGCATTCGAAATGTGGATGCACCGGAGAATGCTATGGATACCCTGGACGGATATGGTCTGCAACACGAGGGTTCTTCAAAGAGCCAAAATGGATAGAGAGTTGCTAACTAATATTAAAATCCGAAAGGTGTCCTATTTGGGGCATGTACTTAGAGGAGCAAAGTACAAATTACTGTACCTGATCATCCAAGGCAAAATAGAGGGTCGAAGAGGTTATGGCAGGAGGCAAATCTCCTGGCTCCGCAATATACGTGATTGGACTGGTACAAGGAGCGTCGAGGATCTTTTTCGGGATGCCGGGGACAAAGATGCCTACTCTCAGGTGATATTCAACGGTGGGGGGACCTGAGATGACACTGGGAAGAAGAATAGTAAAACTATGGAGTGCATTTGAAATAATTTGTGAAAAGGATCAAACTAAAAAAATATGAGTCTTTTAATTTAGAGTGCGAATAATCAGCCCCCTATTGTAGCTGTTCACATACAAATTATTTTTACACAAAGTTCAAATGTTGTTTTATGAAGGCATTCACGATCGATGTTTGTCGACTCCTGTCGTATCCTGTACCGAAGCTTATACACTAGGGTGCATCTTAATGGACCAGCCACGGTAGAAAGTTTGAATTAATAATCAAAACAGTTGCACTCTGTGATTGTGTGATTTCCGCGTAATTGAGCATCGAGATGGGCGGAGGGGGAGAGCTCTGAATGGATCAAAGTAATCTTCTAAAGCCTTGAGAATTTCTGCGGCCAATTATGTGATCATTTTAGGGGGATGCCATGAAAAGGGGTTTTATTCGTTTGTCTACGAATTGTAATGATGTTAGACTTATGGTAGTTACAACTTAACAAACCCATATAAACCTGCAGATACCATCACGTCATTTAGACATTTGAATGGGTTTATTTGAGTCCTTATTTATTTAACGATTTATATGGCTTAGTGGTAAGATGCCTGACTTTCATCCCGTGGCTCTGCGTTTGATTCTTGGTGGTACCTGTAATAAAATACAATTTACGAATGAACGAATTATCGGTACATTTTTGTGATTAAATACAATAATTATGGTACATGTTCTTCACAAAAACAGTCGAATAATATTATATTTATTTAATTAATTCACAACACAAGTGTCAGTTACTTAACATAAATAAACAGCACAAGACAAGTTCATTTAATTATCTTAAATTATTGACATGAGTACATAAAAAGATCGTTTATATTTTTTCCAGACTGTTATTTTTTGTATGTTAGGGCTTTGGATTTCCTGACCCTTGGCTCGTCTCACGTTTGTATTGTATGTATGGTAGGTAGTATGCACGTACGTACCGCTTTACGACACTTCATTGTGTATAACTCATGTTAATATTTACACTTTTTGTGTCATATTGATTTTATGTTCATGCGCACTATAAATTCTAATTGGAGTATTACTATTGCAACTGTTTTTAATGGTAAATAAAATACCGCGCATTGTAATAAAATGAAATAAAAAGTGCTTTACAGTAACATGAAGATACCGTAAAACATGAAGAAACTGAAAAGCAATGCTTTACAATAACATGAAGATATCGCAAAACAACGCTTTACAATAACATGAAGATACCGTAAAACAATGCTTTACAATAGCATTAATATACCGTAAAACAATGCTTTACAATAACATGAAGATACCGTAAACCAATGCTTTACAATAACATGAAGATACAGTAAAACAATGCTTTACAATAACATGAAGATACAGTAAAGCAATGCTTTACAATAACATGAAGATACCGTAAAACGATGCTTTACAATAACATGAAGATACAGTAAAACAATGCTTTACAATAACATGAAGATACAGCGAAACAATGCTTTGCAATAACATGAAGATACAGTAAAACGATGCTTTACAATAACATAAAGATACAGTAAAACAATGCTTTACAATAACACGAAGATACAGTAAAACAATATTTCAAATTGTAACAAAGGTTAAAAAAATCGGTACAATTAAAGAAAATAAATTCGAGCCGTGAGATATTAAGTCGACTATGAGTGGAAATTTTAACATAACAAAAAATATTGACGGGATAAATTTGAACCAGTAATATTACAAATTCAATACTTGAATTACGAGTAATAACAATATGTATCTTTCTTTTCGATCTACATCGTGACCAACAATAATTTTACAACTTTTATATTAAAAAATAATTCAGCCCAGTTCAGTTCAATCTTTCCACGCCCACGCTGTTCATCCAGCGTCCCCATCCAGCGTCCCCATCCAGCGTCCCCATCCAGCGTCCCCATCCAGCGTCACCATCCAGCGTCCCCATCCAGCGTCCCCATCCAGCGTCCCCATCCAGCGTCCCCATCCAGCGTCCCCATCCAGCGTCTCTACCCAGCGCGTTCTACACTATACGATCCAAACCTTCTTAATTTTTTTCCGACCATGACGTTACTTAGTGATAAAGAAGCAACTACCCAAAGTAACTCCTTCTCCTCTGGTTGCAGCACACCTGAGTGGGCAAAGAATAGTAACGGGTTAAGGTCCGACATCACGGGGGATGGAAAATGACTCGCAGCGCAGTAAATACGAGTACATACACTTATAAAGCTAATATTTCGCGGCGTCTCTGTAAGGCAGTAGCAGCACCTTCGAGTGCCGCGATGCACACCTTGGAAACCACTGGTTTAGCCCAATCTTTCACTATGGAACATGACAGAGAAGATTTTACGTATACAACATTTAAACGTTATTTAATATCTGCTGAATTTTTTTCTTCTTGTGAAAGAAACTTGATACCAGCGCAATATTAAATTTTTAACATTCCAGAATATAACGAAACAACACGTCTTCCTTCAGCTCTAGTTGACGATACTACAGAGAATAGAGATATACATTTTTTACTGTAAAATTGCCTGGCATTTGCCTTGGTATTTGTCAACACACGCTTTGACTTGTTCAGGTTGGACACTTTTAGGCCTTAGGTTTGTAGGAAAAGAAGAATTTATATCTTTTAGATTCCGCCCCACCAATCTGCCCCTCACCGCCTTCCTCCAGTCAACTCCTCAGCCCTCACAACTGACGTCACCCCCTTGTTCTTGCTACTGCACTGCACAGACGGGGGGTGGGGGGGAGGCACTGTCTCTAATTAGTCGGGGAGAACGTAATTGCCAATCTGCCAGCGGTTTATCATATCTCTGCACTCCGTACACTGCATTTTGCACTCTGCATTGAGGCGCTCTTCAGCGCAGGGCTGTGTGCTTATCCGCTAGATATGATACAAATCTCCATTCAATTTACTTAATAAATTGATTAATAGTAAACTAGTGTGTCCTGCTTTGTTTTTCCCGTAGGGTACTATTCAATATATCCTAATTAGAGTGTGCCATCTTGGAGAGTGTGAGCGTTCTAAACCCAAAGGCACGCTTATGGGACAACATTCTCGGAAAGCGCGTTTTTGGATTTAGAACCCGTGGAGTAGGCAGAAAACTTGCAGTTTGCCATTGAAAGTGTTCAGAAATTAGTGCACCGAGAATAATATATGGAGCGACAATGTATGACAAAATACAGTATGACGTGATTAGAGATGGGTGTGAACTTAAAGCTGATGTGTTGAGTAAGATGAAGAAGAGCAATCTGAGATAATTTGGGCATGTGGAATGAATGAATTAAGAAAAGTAACAAAACAAATACATGTAGCAAACATGAGTGTAAGGTGTGGTCGAAGAATACCGAGGAAAGCATGTTGAACAGAGTGAAAGATATTTTAAAATAATGAAACATAAAAAGACGACCTCCGTGGCCTGGTGGTAAGACACTTGTCTGCCGATCCGGAGGTTGCGGGTTCGATCCCCGCTGGAACCCAGATTCCAGTCTGGTTAACACTTAGGGCCTATAAAAACTTCTTTCTGGTTGGTTGGAAGAGATTGCCACATGGCAATAAACTCGCCAGGTTAAAAAAAAAAAAAAAAAAAAACATAGAAAGTCAGATAAATCGTAGGAGTTGTGCAAGAATATGTATAGATCTGAAACATGCGAGGTCGATATAGATGTCGAAATGTAAAAACCTGGTGTACCTACCTCTCAGCCTATATTGACAGGGAAATGCCACGATGGTATATAACATACGTATATAATGTTGTTATTTTTTATTGTTATTTTTGGCACTAGACAACCATAAATGAAAATAGCATAAAACATATTGTTTCGTGACAGCCCTGCGATTGTTGTCATAAGTGGTTGAGCTAATGTTCCCTGTTTATGTATAAACTGTCACGTTCGAGGAAGGGATTTGAATACTGGCGACACTGTATTTCCATATAATCTCTGCCCCGGCATAACAATATGGGTAATCAAAGAGAGCGCTTCAACTACAGACTCACGCCATAAAGCAAAACATCTACTCGTACATAATGTACTCTAGCCTCGAGTGGTAAGGAAGTAACGATATTTCGCAGCATGCACTTCGTTAGATTTGGTAAAAATAATACTCGGATATGGTTTAATATAATAAGAATGAATAAGATAGAAATGTCTGTCACGTATCGTTTGTTGACGGGACACTGCGTGGTGGTTACCTTTACAGAATGGCTATTGTGTACAATCCCGTCTGCGAGTGTGGTTGTATGATGAAACTATAGACCACGTATTTTTTGGAAGTCCTTTGTGTAACATATTTGATTTAATAAAAGTCACATATTTACCGCGTTTAATGAATATTACTTTCTTTCTTTGTGGTACCTTTGCTCTTATAGATTGATTGTACAATTTTTTAAGCTTAATTAATCAGTTAAAGCTTTAAATGGTCTAAAATCGGTATTTTTTAAAATTAATATTACTATATTGACTCATATAATTGCACAGTGACTTCAATTTGGTGCTACAAATCATCTTGGTTTGGGTGGATTGCCTATTATTAAAAACATCTCCACAAATATTATCACATTCAACTATTGTCTATTTGCTACAAAATAAACTCTTCTCAGCGACGTCCTCTTCATTTCATTGTCCTCAATGACAATTGTCAATTTAAAAATCGATTGTCTTTGTGATAAACCGATTCCACTACATTAAGCCATTACTGACAATCACGAGTACGTTAGACTCAGGAATCAGTTGCTAGCTTCTGTGAGACTTCCAGCCTCAATTATTTGCGTCAAACAGTGGCTTAAAAAATATTATATCTATCATCATTGACGTAGCGAGTTTTTCAGTATTCACATTTCACACTACTGTCCCTCCATTCTCCTGATTATTTGTGATTTTTAAATTTAGTTTTATTTTTTTTTTTATTTGTAAAATTCGTTTTTCTTCCGTTTGCGTGCTTTGAAATCAATATTTATTTATTTACTTTACATTTGATACACGTTTAACCTAATTATATGTGGTATTATGTGCGGTTTATTGTGGGATGAACGTTTTGGTCTGTCTGGAGTGATGAAGTGTGAGGAGTTTGATTCGCGTGATGTATACATATGTAATTGAGTGTCACTGTTTGTCAGGTAGATGAGAATGTGCAACGGGGTTTTATATAATCAAAAATTGGAAAGAAGTATCGATTTATTTTTTTATGTTATATGCCCCCAGTGAGATACAAGAAAAAGCCAAGTTTACTGGGGACACGACAAATGAAAGGCAACAAACCCAGATCCTTTAAAATTATGTGTCCAAATTAAATTACCTGTTGTTTTTTTAACAAATTATGTATATTTCTTGTCATGTATAAAATAAATCAAATAAAATAAATAAAATAAAATTAATAAAAAAAAACAAAAAACAAAAAAAATATATATTAAAAGTCAGAATGTATCGACACACTGACAAAAGGAACAATGCTTTCTGTACAACGATGTTTTCCTGTTAAGTGACTCTGTTATACCTACTCGTACAAAGTCAGAATGTATCGACACACTGACAAAAGGAACAATGCTGTCTGTACAACGATGTTTTCCTGTTAAGTGACTCTGTTATACCTACTCGTACAAAGTCAGAATGTATCGACACACTGACAAAAGGAACAATGCTGTCTGTACAACGATGTTTTCCTGTTAAGTGACTCTGTTATACCTACTCGTACAAAGTCAGAATGTATCGACACACTGACAAAAGGAACAATGCTGTCTGTACAACGATGTTTTCCTGTTAAGTGACTCTGTTATACCTACTCGTACAAAGTCAGAATGTATCGACACACTGACAAAAGGAACAATGCTGTCTGTACAACGATGTTTTCCTGTTAAGTGACTCTGTTATACCTACTCGTACAAAGTCAGAATGTATCGACACACTGACAAAAGGAACAATGCTGTCTGTACAACGATGTTTTCCTGTTAAGTGACTCTGTTATACCTACTCGTACAAAGTCAGAATGTATCGACACACTGACAAAAGGAACAATGCTGTCTGTACAACGATGTTTTCCTGTTAAGTGACTCTGTTATACCTACTCGTACAAAGTCAGAATGTATCGACACACTGACAAAAGGAACAATGCTGTCTGTACAACGATGTTTTCCTGTTAAGTGACTCTGTTATACCTACTCGTACAAAGTCAGAATGTATCGACACACTGACAAAAGGAACAATGCTGTCTGTACAACGATGTTTTCCTGTTAAGTGACTCTGTTATACCTACTCGTACAAAGTCAGAATGTATCGACACACTGACAAAAGGAACAATGCTGTCTGTACAACGATGTTTTCCTGTTAAGTGACTCTGTTATACCTACAAAGTTTATTATTGAGTTTAATTCTCAATTTATCTTAATTAACGATGGCGGATTAAATAAAAGTTCGTGAATCAACAAAAAGTTGTTTTTTTTCGTTACTAATTTGAATATGTTTAAACAGGTGTGTAGATATACGTTTGATTGGAATATGACCAGTGTTAATAAGAGCTCGTGATATAAACCAATCCAGTAATACGTCCTTTTGAAACGTCATGTGTCGCTTGTGAATGGATGTGTCGTCATGTGTCGCTTGTGAATGGTTCACTGTTTGGTCGCTAGTTCCTTTGAAAGAATGCGTTTTATGAAGGATTCCGGCTGCGAGTGTGGTTTAGATAATGAAACTATAGATCATATGTTTTTTTTATTGTTGTTTATGTGACAGATTTTATTTACTAAATGCAATATCTTTGCCGCGTCCAATGAGTGTTGAATGTTTCTTATATCTTCGAAGAACTTTTCCAGTTATAGATCGATTGTTATTTTTTTAAAAATTATTTAGTTGAAGCTTTAAATAGTCTAAAGGTTTTTAAATTTCGTTTATTGTTTACATTTTTGACTTTGACGTGGTGGCATAAAATCATCTTAACGAGAATGGATTTGCCTATTAAAACAATCTAAGAACTTAAAAACTTTCAATCAGAAAATGACACAAACTCCCTAAATATTGTCTGGTTAGTTGAAGAGCTTTACTGTAGTACAATAAACCTACGAATTCCACCTTCGAGTAATAAAGTGCCAACCCGTATTAGTATTGTGCAGACCCGTATTAGTATTATATTACACTTTCATAGTATACAGTAAACCCTTGTGGGAACCACGGTCGTCGCTGAATATTGTCAACACATACGGTCAACGACCGACGAAACGACCTTTGGATATGTCCAAAGGTCACATACCAAAACATTGACGCGGCCGGACATCGCGCCGGTTCCGTAAACAAATTGTTTACCTACAATACTATTTACGATACATTCCACAGTAGAAAGAGAACGCATCACGCTGTCTCGCCGGTTCCGTAAACAAATTTTTTACCCACAATACTATTTGCGATGTCTGCAATACTTCAATCGACCATTTCTGCACGCACAGAAGCGAGATAAAAATATATCGCGGGCGCACTCCCGCGCCCATTCTGAAATGTATAAATACCCACATACCGATAAATAAAACATTCATTCACTCTCTCCTTCCGCATTGCTAATTGACGTATTTTATTTATTTACCAACAATCAAAATCATCACGTCCCATTAGGACGCATTTCGCTAAACCCTTAATAGGCGGGCTTATTGTCATGTGATAATCTATTCGAACCAACCAGAAAGAACCAACCGTTACTTTAATACATTGGAACATTTACTTTGCAATTCGGCTTTCCAAGTGTCGTATTCTACTCGGCTATAACTATTAACTAATAATATTTTATTTTATTTAATTAATAACAATTTGTCATGGAAATAAAATCCTTATTGCCAGTTTCATACGCTTCTCTCATTGGCGATGAAAGAAAAGCGTTTCGACACGATTTCAGACATTTTATAGGCAATTCCGAAGGAGTTTCAGGAGTGCTACGGCTTGTCTGCCGATCCGGCGGTTGCGGGTTCGATCCCTACTGGAATCCAGATTTTTTTAAAGGGATTCCAGTCTGGTTTTCACTTAGGACCCATTAAAAACTACTTTCTGGTTGGTTGGAAGAGATTCCCACATGGCAATAAACTCGCCAAGTTAAATTAAAAAAAAGATGTTAAAGATACATTGAGTGAAAACCAATCTTGAACCTTTTTGAGAAATCTGTACTCCAACAGAAATCGAACCCGCAATCTCCGGGTTGAGATACGCATCTTACCAACTAGGCTACAGAGATTGTTGATAATTTATTAAAGTTTTTTTTTGAGGCTATGTAATGTTGTCCAATTAACATATGTTGTAATCTTGTATTTTAACCCTAACGGTTTAAAAACAAACTCACCCCCCATTAGTTTAAGGGCAGATCTACTTGACTCGTGAATAGTTTCCCGATAGGATATGGGCCTCCACAATCGCCACTGTAGGGGTGGACTTCTCCGGCTCCGGCTGGGCAGAGGAGGATCGTGCTCAAGTGTTCGGGGGTTCTCTTCTCTATCCATAGTCCTTCAGGAGATCCTGACAAGGAGGGGGAGGTCGATCAGTTAGATGGGCTTTAGTTTTAATGGGGAAGTAATAGGAGATATGTTATTCTGACGGAATACGATTTTCTCTATCTGATGATTACCTCTGTTGTCTCTATCTGATGATTACCCAATATACTTTTCAATGAAGGTTCCAGTCTGGTTTTCAATTAATATATTTTTAGTTGGTTGGAAAAGTTTACAAGTAGTCCTATATACCACTGAGATCCAACAGTTTCCAGGCTGGACAAGTTAAAGCGTATATAGACAGATACATTTCATGGTCAAGCCACATACGTTTCATGATCAAGCCACATACATGTCATAGTCAAGTCACGTACATTTCATGGTCAAGCCACATACGTTTCATGGTCAAGTCACATACATGTCATGGTCAAGTCACGTACATTTCATGGTCAAGCCACATACGTTTCATGATCAAGCCACATACATGTCATAGTCAAGTCACGTACATTTCATGGTCAAGCCACCTACGTTTCATGATCAAGCCACATACATGTCATAGTCAAGTCACGTACATTTCATGGTCAAGCCACATACGTTTCATGGTCAAGCCACATACAAGTCATGGTCAAATCACGTACGTTTCATGGTCAAGCCACATACATGTCATAGTCAAGTCACGTACATTTCATGGTCAAGCCACATACGTTTCATGGTCAAGTCACATACATGTCATGGTCAAGTCACGTACATTTCATGGTCAAGCCACATACGTTTCATGATCAAGCCACATACATGTCATAGTCAAGTCACGTACATTTCATGGTCAAGCCACATACGTTTCATGGTCAAGCCACATACAAATCATGGTCAAATCACGTACATTTCATGGTCAAGCGATGCTAGAGTTGATAAATTTCTTTCCTTAACCATCAGTAGTATGCCAACTAGAGTCGAGCCGTTTCAATATTTTATGAAATATAAAGTAATGAGTATCGCACTATTGTCAAGTTTCGAAAAAGCCACACAGAAATCAATTGACGTCAGCATCTAAACGTCGTCTAATTACTTGCGGGTTTTTTTCTTCTTTCAAAAGAAACTTTATAACAATATTTAATATTTCAGAATTTAACAAAACAATACGTCTTCTATCGGCTATGGTTTACACTTTATAGAATGTAAAGGTATTAAACTACTATGCGTATCCAGAAAGTAAGTGTACTGAGGCTCTCACGACCGGATGGATTTTATTTTCGACATGTTGGCTACATTTCCGTGTAGCCTGACCCTTCCCCTCCGCAACGAGACCGGTTCGAGGTCAGTACGTTGAGAAGTGTCGACGCGACAACACATTTTGTGAAAAATGTCAATCCAATCTCCCGCCAAGTGCGAAATACGCGGCGTCATCCGTTATCTCGTTTGGAAGGGAAAACCTCCGGTTGAGGTTTATAATGAGGTAAAAACTGCATATGGTGATAAAGCTATGAATCGTACAAGTGTGTACAAGTGGTGTCGCGAGTTTAAAAACGGTCACGTCACACCTCTTCACCCTCCGCCAAAAAGTTCAAAACCACAATTTCAGCCAAGAAAATCATGGCATCCGTGTTTTGGGACTGTCAAGGCATAATTTTAATTGAATATATGCCTCAAGGGGAGACCATCAACTCTGCAAGGTACTGTGAGACCCTAAAAAACTTGCGGAGGGCGATTCAGAACAAGAGGAGAGGCATGCTGACAAAGGGAGTCTGCCTGCTGAACGACAATGCCAGACCACACACGGCCAACGCCACGAAGGTACTACTCGCTTCGTTTAAATGGGATGTCCTGAACCATCCCGCGCATTCCCCTGACCTAGCACCTTCAGATTACTTTCTCTTTACCTCCCTGAAGCTGCACATGGGTGGAAAAAGGTTTTCAACCGACGAGCGACGAGGAGGTGAAGGAGGAGGTGGAGAAGTGGACGGAGGAGTTGGCGGGAAACTACTTCGAGGAAGGCATCAAAAAGTTGATACCCCGCTTCACCACCTGCATTGAGAGGAATGGCGACTATGTCGAAAAATAGCTTACATATGTACTACGGTAACCACGTAATTTTTTTGTTTAAATACAAAAAATTGTAACCTACAAAAATTCAGTACACTTACTTTCTGGATATGCCTCGTATATTCATCTGACCATGATGTAGGCGTGGCCTGCGTGACATATGTCCATACATGCTCTAACTTTTTCAAGCCGGAAACTTTTGAATCGTGGTGGCACTACGTGTACAAGTGCAATAAAATATAACGCACTGTCATTAAATACTCGTCTAATACAATATTTTTTTAAGTCGAATGTCAGTATGCCACGGGCAAATACCAGCGCCATGGGCAAATAATCGGTTTCGATCCCACTAGGATAAGGGGGGAAGATGATAAATCATTATTAACAAACACTATAAATTCTATAAGGAACACAGATACACCATAAAATTCATCCATCTAGGTCAACCCGCAACCGGGAACTTTACTTTCTTGCTAGCTAGACCAAGACTGTTAATCTCAATATCGCAACGCAGGTGTGTGGTGTACGTAACACAGGTGTATGGTGTACGTAACACAGGTGTGTGGTGTACTTAACACAGGTGTGTGGTGTATGTAACACAGGTGTGTGGTGTACGTAACAGAGGTGTGTGGTGTACGTAACACAGGTGTGTGGTGTACGTAACACAGGTGTGTGGTATACGTAACACAGGTGTGTGGTATACGTAACATAGGTGTGTGGTGTACGTAACACAGGTGTGTGGTGTACGTAACACAGGTGTGTGGTGTACGTAACACAGGGGTGTGGTGTACGTCTCACAGGTGTGGTGCACGTAACACAGGTACGTGGTGTACGTTCGTTCTACATGACCGAATCATCTCAGATTGCTTTTCTTAATATTATTCATAACATCAGCTTTAAGTTACCATCTATCCTTAATCACTTTATTCTCTATTTTAGCATATAGTGTTACTCCATAAATTCTTCTCAATACACGCATTTAAACAACATTTATTCGGCTCCACGTCTTTTATTCTACCACGTAAACGTTTCACTCACATACATTAAATTTGATACTAAGATACTGTTGTGGACTATAACATTTTATTGTAAAACTGGGGACGCTAGAAAACACACCAATTCATTAAATTGGCTTTTAAATACGAGTAGATAATTTTTTTAAATATGTATTTTTTAAATACGCTCTATTGGACTGGTTTGCAACAGTCAATTTGTTAGATGAAATTGAAAGTACCAATTTAAGGATGAGTGGGATCTAAAACTGATGTGTTCAGTATGTGAGGGTGAAAAAGAGCGCATTGAGGTGGTTCGGATATGTTGCATGGATGAATGACAAAAGACTAACAAAGCAAATTTACGATTCAAACATAAGTGGGAGTCATGGTACATGGAGGATGACTGAGAAAGTTATGGTTGGATGGAGTGAATGAAATTTTAACCCTTACAGGCACAGGTAAACTTCACTTATTTTTACTCAGGCTGCACGAAAAATAAAAAGTCAAGTTTCTCATTATTTTTTTCAATGTGTTTGATAAATGATACATACAAATGCTAAATTAACATATTTCCACTTCCTCGGTAGGTCAAGGAACTCCTGGTGAGGTGGTACAACTTATGTACCACTAGTCCATAGTTCCACTCGTACTTCTAATGTACCACCAAATAATAACGAAATACACCCAAGTAAAATTAATTTTTAACCTAAATATAAATTTACCACAATTACTGAAGTCAATTTTATCACAACACAACTATTTTTTAGTAAAATTTAATACAAATATATAACGTTTTCTTTTATACGCACAAGTCGGCACACCAAGAACAACTAACTGTCAATAATATTAGAAGCTAAATGAATTTGAACAGGACCAGACCTGCAGCTGTGCGGATATGAGTCATAAGTATTATATTATACGAAGTGGTAGATAATCTGAGTGTTCGTGCAGCAATAGAGAGAGGTTTAATAAGTGGTACATTGCGTGTACCATTGTGCAGTACTGCGTCAAAAAAAGGTGGTACATAACGTGGACCACTAAGCCTGTAAGAGTTAAAAGACAAAACGGTAAGGAGTAAGACAAATAGAACAAAATGTGTAAGAAAATTTCAATGTACGAGTAATTTAAAAAGGACTATGCCTGTATAATAGGACTATGCCTGTATAATAGGACTATGCCTGTATAATATGACTATGCCTGTATAATAGGATTATGCCTGTTTAATAGGACTATGCCTGTATAATAGGGCTATGCCTGTATAATAGGAATATGCCTGTATAATAGGACTATGCCTGTAAAATATGACTATGCCTGTATAATAGGACTATGCCTGTATAATAGGACTATGCCTGTATAATAGGACTATGCCTGTTTAGTGTATGTCCTAGTAGGACGTGCTGATGATGATGTTGTTGACATCGCTGTATTCGCTTTAGTCGAATTCTGTGTTCCTTTTCGTTCGGGGTCATCAATTTAGCGGAATGCTTTATTGATACGTCGTGATGATTATGATTTGTTTTGTATTTAAAATAAAATATGTCGATTCAGGAATGCGAAAAAGTGAGAGTGAATAATCGATAAATAGTAAACAGCGATGAATGGTCAAGTGAATAATAATAAGTGCTCTTTATTTGTCGATAAGTAGGTATATATATAATTTCAGAACGGGGCGCGTGAATGCGTCCGCAGTATATCTCGATCTCACTCCTGTGCGTGCCGAGGTGGTCGCAGACGTTGCCAATGATATAGTGGGTAGAATATTTATTGCCGAAACGGTGAGACAACGCGATGCGTTCTCTTTCTACCGTGGAATGCGACGTAAATATTATTTGCGTGTAAACAATATTGACGTTCTGGTATGTGATCTTTGTACATATTCAAAGGTTGATTCATCGGTCGTTGACCGTGCATGTTGACAATATTTAGGGACGTCGGTATTCCCTACACCTGTATAATAGGACTATGCCTGTATAATAGGAATATGCCTGTATAATAGGACTATGCCTGTATAATAGGACTATGCCTGTATAATAAGACTATGCCTGTATAATAGGACTATGCATGTATAATAGGACTATGCCTGTATAATATGACTATGCCTGTATAATAGGACTATGCCTATATAATAGGACTATGTCGTCGGGGTCATCACGTCGGGGTCACCAATGTAGCGATGTTCGTTACAAATGTAGCATGTGTCCTATCAGGACGTGCTGATGATGTTGATGTTGACATCGCTATATTCGTTTTAGTCGATTCCTTCTGCGTTCCTTCTCGTTCAGGGTCATCGATGTAGCGAAGTGCTTATCTTTATACGTCGTGATGATCTTGATTTGTATTTATTTTAAATATAAATACTCAGGAATGCGGATGAAACGAAAGTGAGAGTGAATGGCCGGTAAATAATAACAAGTCTTGACAGTTGAATGAATAATAAAATAATAATCTTTATTTATTGATAGGTAGGTATTTATAGATATTCGGAGCGGGCCGCGTCAATGCGTCCGCCGTATCCCCATCTCACTCCTGCGCGTGCTATCACGTCGGAAGCGATGTGTTCTCTTTCTACCTTGGTATGCAGTGTAAAATAGTGTTCACGTGTGAATACTGTTGACATTTATAGAATGTGACAATTGTAAATAATTCATCGGTCGTTGACCCTGTATGTTTACAATTTTAACAATAAAGTATGTTTGACAATTCAAATTTATTTAGGGGACGTAGGTAGCTACACCTGTATTGTGAATCAAAACAAATAAAAACACATTTATTGTTAAGTGTACCTATCCTAAAAGGCAATGCATTAATCTATTATAATATAATACCATATAATATAACATACATTCTTCTTCGTCAGGACCTCAATGCTAAAGAACGTGACCCACAAATTGTTTAGCATATTAATGTATTTTTCGTGAGGAGAATAGTGCGGATTTCCTTCCACCACATACACATAACGAACAGAACCTTAACTAAGGTACTTCAAAATTAAAAGTCATTTTATCTGAAATATCATATTTACGTGTAACATAATTTGCATATAAATCAGGAGTAAAAATAATGTTCGGCTGGGGTCAGCAAACTGTCGACAGCGAACGAACCGACTTTTTAAGCGTGATCATTTAAATATTCCGAAATTGTATTTAAATATTTATCAATTGACTACCCTCGTAGCCTAGTTGAGAAGACTTCTGTTTTCTAGCCTAAATGTTGTTGGTTTGTGATTCCAGTCTGGTTTTCACTAAAGAATTGTTTAAAACTTGCCCGATTGTTTGGATGAGATCGCTACATGGCAATATACCATACACGCCAAGATTTACTGTGTAAAATGAAAGTTAAATTAAGTACAGTACAATACGACTATATTAAATCCTACGAATTACCAACTTAACGATGTTAAAAAATGTTTAAATAAGCAATTTAAATATTTTTATTTGATATCGACTACTAAAATAAACGTCTATCTGTATGTTATCACAAAGTTATTTATTTTAAAGTAGATTTCAATATAAGTCTTACTATTGCAAAGTATGTCGCAACTAACTATTGCAGATGGTCTTATGTCGCCACTAACTATTGTAGAGAGTCTTATGTCACAACTAAGTATTGCAGAGCGTCTTATGTCGCAACTAACCATTGTAGACGGTCTTATGTCGCAACTAACTATTGCAGAGGGTTTTATGTCGCAACCAACTATTGCAGATGGTTTTATGTTGCAACTATGTTAACTATTGCAGAGAAGCCTCTGCAATAGTTAGTTGCGACATAAAAATGTCGCAACTAACTATTGCAGAGGCTTTTATGTCGCAAATTCCGAAAAATTTCAATGGATTGTCTTCGACCATATCCAGGAGACTCCGAAATTACTCTTCGTGAAAAAGTGTATCAATATATTGAATCATAGTATAAATAGGCCAAAACCCGTACAGCTGTCAAATACTTGGATTCTCTCCGAAAGTAATTCGAAATTTGAATCTCGGTGGGTCCGTGATACTGAACGAATTTTAAATACCTAGCCAACAATTTTTGAACCAGTGTAAAAGGGGACGATGTATAAATGATATACATAAACAAATTCTACATTTATGAATATATATTTTCATAAATGTAGAATTTGTTTTACTTCCGTGAATATTTCACGGGTTGCAACTAGGTATTAATTATTACTGGTATATCATGAAACGTTTCCAATATAATAAAACTATTGTTGTAGAGAAATGGTCAAGTACCTATGGGGAACCATAAACGGGAAATATTATTGTAATATATAGTAACTGGTTTTTGCGTCCAGTGGCGGAAAGATTTTAAAAATAAATTCGCAAGTTTATGAAATAATCGAATGTAATGAAAAGAGAAAAACATCGGAATGTGTTGCGAAATTTTAACACATTCGCGCGTTAATCAGAAGCGGAGCGAGTAGGGTTCTAATCTTTTCGGATACCATCTTTTACTGAGAATCTCTTGAGGCATTGTACAATTTTTTTCTTCATAAAACGTGACATTTAAGAAGAGAATTCCACTCGATATAAATATTAATTTTTGATCTCAGTTTAACAAAAAAAAAAAATATCGAACCGTGAATAGAAATCACGTCACATTTGTTTTGGTCCCGACGGTTTCGTGACGACTCCCATAGCGTCTTCTCCCTGGCTTCATCCCGACTCATTGTCTGCGAAGACTGTTGGGGTCAGTTCTCCTCGCCCTCAGGTTGTATGCTCTTCTGTCTGGGACTACGCCCCCCAGGCCAAGCCTCTGCATCAGGTTATCTTTTTGCACCACCCATGAATTTTTAGGTCTTCCTCTGGTTGTTATTCGAGGAAGATTGCCTGGTTCACAATGTGATCGGGTGCTCTGCGTCCAACGTGCCCATACCATCTCAATCGCCTCTTCTCCATCTTGCTGTTGATGTCTGTAACACCTAGGCTTCCACGAATGCGTGAGCTTTTTATTTTGTCTCTTAGGGACACACCAGCTGACCATCTTAGCATGCGCATTTCAGCAGTTTCTAGTTGCCTAGAGTAAGAGTTATACATCGTCCAGCATTCGGAGCCATAGAGGAGTGCGGGTCTGACAATCGTTTGGTATACTTTTCCTTTTAACTTTACTGGCATTTTCGGATCACATACGTTTCGGATCACATACGACTCCCATAATATATTAGGTAAAACGTTTGGCTACCAGCCTGGAGATTTCGAGTTTAATTTCTGATGACATACAAAAATCCTTTTTATTCACATCAAGTTTTATACTGTTCTAATTGATGGTAAAAAAATAACTTTAATTCATATTATAAATTATTCATATAAACTAAAGTATAACTATACTTATTTCATTGAATTGAACTTAAATAAGATTTCTCAATCAGAACTAGAACTAGAACTAGAACTAGGGCATTCTTTTGAATTCGACAAGTTCTGAAAAAAAGCGACAGAAGCATTGTCATTATTCGGAGCTAGAAACCGGAGTAAAATTCACTTTGTTTTGAATAATATCACGAATAATAAATACACTTAATAAAAATATAATAAAATTACAATTTGTATAGCACCAGAGGTTCAGAGGATAAATTCTTCTCAAGGGTTCTTTGCAATCACGCGGAATTTAAGGCACACTATTACTGACATATTAAAAATATTACAAATTAAATATACCCATGTTTAATGTACGGATAGAAATGTGTTTGCTACGGCCATCTAATTAGAAACTTCTCTGTATCTGCATACATATGTTAAAAAAAACATAATTTATAAGAAAACTCCTGAAGACTGGGATTTTTTGATCGATTTCACCTTAATCGTATAAGATAGGAAAATAGTGGATTGCAGCCATTTAATTAGGTAATTCCTCGAATCTGTTTGTGTTCAGATAATAAATACATTTGGTAAGAAAATCGCAGAAAACTTACTAAGGGAAAACGAACTACAAAAAAAAACCTTTGTAGATCTTCCGATATGTGTGTAGTGCTCATATTAAATCATACATTTTGATGAGACCTCCCAAATAGGGTTGTCTTCAAGTACTTCCTATACTGCACATGCCACTCGTTAGAAGCAGAACATTCCACGCCACAGGACCAGCAAAGGCAAAAACCCCGTCATAATTACTACCCCCTATTGGATAGTTCCTATGCAGAACTAGAAAATTTTAAAGACAAACGTTTATATTTTTTTGATTAATAAGAAAAGTTTTTAGTTCATTTTCTCAACTACTCAATTAAAAAAAAAAAAGACATTTTGTGCTGAAAAGCGCCTCTTGTTACACTTTGCTCTCTTTACCGAAGAATTTTGTATAATTTACAAAAATAAAGCAAAAAGAAAGCTTTTCTCGTAATTTTCCCGCATTCACCTCCCATCCAATTATTTTTATCGCATTTCAATGTTGGCAGGAAAACTCGTTAAAAATGTAAAAGAGAGAAAAAGAAAGTTTGTTAAGATTATATTATATAAAAGCCGGCACTCTGCAAAGATCGCGCAAGTCTCGTTTATCTTTTGTAGGAGAGAAGGGAACCTTTTGTTCGAGGTTAAATAGAATAAAACTGACAGGGACGACTCTGTGCGTCGACGAGTGTTGCCAGCGTACAAAAATAATATTTTAGTTGTCAAGAAAGAAGTTTTGAATATATCGGATAGATGTCGTTAGGATAACATTTTTGTTACTAACTTCATTCCGAACTTGTAAAATGTTAGATTAGAAAGGTAATAAATTAAGAGCATTCTATCGGCAATTTCTTCTTCTTGAATAATGGCTTCCTACATATGAAGGAGTATACGCTAGTGTTGAGTAATTTCCACTTCATAGGATCTCGTTCGTTCTATCAACGCTCAACCAATTCAGCGCTTACCTGAATTTGTTGAGCGTCTATTGGCGTTATTTTGAAGATGGAACAAAATCAAATATTTTTCAGTAACGGTGTTTTTAATACGAGGGTAATCCAGAAAGTAAGACTACAACATTTATGTAGGATCGAAAAATGCTTGTATTTAATTGAAATTCACAGGATACTTCACAAATATATTAAACTATTTTTCAACGTAATCGCCGTCGAGATCGAGACATTTCTGTAGTCGGGGCACCCAGCTTTTGTATGCCAGTGTCATAGACCTCCGCCGCCAGCTCTTTCAGCCACTTCTTCACTGATTCCTCGACGTTCTGATCGTTGAAAAATTGTTGGGGTGTAGTGACACACCCACGTCTCATCCCCCGTCACGATAGAGTCCAGAAAAGCTTCTCCCTCCTGTGCTAAACGATCCAGCATTGTAAAGCGATGATGCAGTAATTGATATTGTATCATATATGGTGGCCAACTTGTTTGCTGTCGCGATCTATCTATTGAATTCGCGAGATTGAACACATATCACACACGTTCAAAATTATAACTAATAAATAAAAGTTTATAAATAAACATGACACCAATTTATTTCGCTTAAAAAGTTATTAAGGATAAGGAAACTTATACATTTTTTTGGAATAGACAAAAACTGCTTAACTATTTCAATGTATTACGGCCTAACTATTTCATTTCCCATTTGTCATTTTATTCGGAGTAGACAAAAACTGCTTAACTATTTCAATGTATTACAGCCTAACTATTTCATTTCCCATTTGTCATTTTATTTGGAGTAGACAAAAACTGCCTAACTATTTCAATGTATTACGGCCTAACTATTTCATTTCCCATTTATCATTTTATTTGGAGTAGACAAAAACTGCTTAACTATTTCAATGTATTACGGCCTAACTATTTCATTTCCCATTTGTCATTTTATAAAATTTGGACTCCTTTGAGGCTTTCCTTTTTTTCGTTCTTGCTGACAGTTAGTAGTAACCTGAGATGGTATATGTGGGTTTACTTTTTATTTTGTTTTCTGCCATACGTTTTTATTTTTTTATTTATTCTTTAATCTAGATATGCGGGGGTGTAGGATGGTAGCCCCCCGATGCCCTTGCGGTCGGACTCGCCCTACATTGGTGGGGTGTATCTCGGCCGGGGGAATGTTTGTGGAATGAGCCCGGACCTTTTAATGTCTTCTCTCTTGAATGTATTTTTTGTCATCTATTTATTTTCTGTGTTTTTTTTATCTTCTTGTTCTACGTGTTTAAGGGTGTGGGCTGAAAAAAAACTGGTGTCCCCGTGGCTGGGCTCGCCCTATATTGGTGGGGTGTATCTTGGCCGGGGGGATGTTATTAGATTAGCCCAGACCTTTTGATAGCTTCTGTTTTTTAATGTATTCTCTTTTTAATGTGTTCTTGAAATGTGTCTAAATGTATGATATTATGTACATACTAATGTTGCTATCAATAAACCTGTATTTTTTTTTAAATATCTAAAGTGCGAGTAACATCGCACGTCATATTATAAGTTACGAAGACGGCCGCGATCGACCAGTCGACCTGTTGGCCATCCCTGATAAGTGGTTTACGATCCTTAATGGTAATACGCCACTCGTAGATGGTGTCTGTTCTAGAAGGTCGATTACCACTGGTGACGACGGAATCAAGGTTTTGATCGAGAATAATTATACTTCGATATTGTATTGTATTGTATTGTATTACACTTTTGTTGTATACACACAATACAACTTGGCGGGCTTATTGCCGGGTCTCCCGACCCGGAGGTTACGAGTTCAAATCCTGCTGGAACTCATTTAAAAAAAAAATCTAGTCTTTTTTTCAGTTAAGGCCTCTTTAATATCTTGTTGGTAAGAAAAGAATAAGCCTACCAGGTCGTATTATATATAAGGAAAGTGCAATAAAGCTGCAGACCTCCGTGGCCTGGTGGTAAGACGCTTGTCTGCCGATCCGGAGGTTGCGGGTTCGATCCCTGCTGGAATCCATATTTTTTTTAATGGAATTCCAGTTTGGTTTTCACTTAGGACCCATTTAAACATCTTTCTGGTTGGTTGGTAGAGATTGCCACATGGTAATAAAATCGCCAGGTGAAATAAAAAAATAAAATAATGATAAATATATACGTTTTTGACGACCTTCTTGGCCTTGTTTGTAAGATACCTGTCTTCTGACCCGAAGGTAGTGGGTTCGAATCCCACTGCAACCCAATTAAAAAAAAAAGATTTTCAATCTGGTTTTAACTTAAGGCTTCATAAACATATTTCTGATTGGTTGAAGGAAGAAGTTATATAAGGTTGTATTCTATACAAATAAAATGCATGATTTGTTCGGACGCTGATTTAGCTTACATAAATTGGTTAATATTAATGGGCTCGAATCCCGAGTAAGAGCGTTCTTGAGAAGAGTTTGATTTTTAAACGGCTTTACATAAAATTGTCCTTTGAATTGATATAGATTCGTGCGAAACTGTAAACCAGTTTAAACATGATTATGTTGGTCGTTTATCATGTTGTTTCTTCATGACACGTGCACACAGCTATCATGTTGTTTCTTCGTGACACGTGCACACAGCTATCGCAACACGTTACTCGCTCCCAATCTCTCACATTTATTTGTTCCGTCTAATAGTTCATTATTGAAAAAATCTTTAATGTGACTTTCAAATCTACCACTTGCGTGCAGTGCTCTTTACATAGAAATGAATACAGCCCTGCAAGCCCACCTTGGGAAACATGGTGGAGTCAAGTGCACCCCGCGGCATTAATTAGATGACAGTTATTCTGGCGGGAAAACACTCCTCTCAACTCTTCTCGTCTCTTCTCTCCTTCTTTCCTTTTTATTTGCCCAGCGATGTGTTTGGGTCCACAGTGCTGTCAGATTTCATTTAAAAGTCTTAAACAAAGAAAGGCCAAACATTCTAAATAAAACCCACCGTTTTTATTATATATTGCAGTATATCACTCAGATTACAATTTGATTAATAATTTATTATACTTCGTGGTTTTTCAAGTACTTCTTCTTCAACGTGTGGCTCTTCAATGGGGTTTTCACAGCATTAGATTGCAACTTCTGCACGCCTCCAGAAAACGTATACACTATGCAGTTATTTATGATGTGGTCCATTGTGTTTTGAGGTGTATGGTCGCACAGTAACGCGTTGGACTTCCGTGTGGAAGGTCGCTAGTTAAAACCCCACGTAGTGTTACTCTTCTCGAATGACACAGGGATTGGCCCCGCTTTCTATTTGGTGGTATAAAGATAACTATGACTTCGGTCATACCTATTCTTAAAAAAAAAGGGGGGGAAAAGATGCTGGTGTGATTCGATCGTTTCAGTTCGGTGAGCATCGGATCCAGTACAGTGGGTGCCCGGTGTCTTTGCTGCTGCAATTGTCATTATAACGGTGAGAGGATCGTCGATTACGAGGCCCAGAAAGGACGGTACCGTCCATTGTCTAGATCTCTCCAGACTCACAGAAAGCATTTGCTTGGCTCCACTTGTATGTAACATACAAGTGGAGCAGTGCTGTTTATTCTACATCTGATCATACATATCTGTCTCTGCTGTCGAGTTTCCCTAAGATGGGTTTCAAGATTATTTCCTTATTTATAGTGTAAGGTTTTCGTAGTCTAGTTTGTAGAATAACATCAGCTCGGATTTTTTCATTGCATCATGATACGCTGACCATCATGAGCAGTTTTTCACTACTGGACCATCCGATTCCTCACTGTCCGCGGTAGTGTCAATAACATGGTTTTCATTTTAATTTAGCTCCTTTTCCACGTAACAATTTACACGCCCCACCCCCCCCCCCCCCTCCCAGATAAATCCACTGTCCACATTTGGGGGACTATGAAGAAAGTAGAATCTCTCGAAATAGGAAGGAGTTTTATTAAGTTATACGTTGGACTACTTTCAGCTCGATCGTCCACTTGGACCTTGTAGTGACCAGGAAACGTTCGCAATTGGGGGTATAAGGATACCTATGACTTCGGTCATATTCGTTCTTTAAAAAAAAAAACCGAAATGCTTAAATTGTTGCAATTCGGTGTGCCGTCCGATGAAGTACAGCGGTGAATTTATTGGTGTGCAGCGGCTTACTTATTTGAAAAAAAAAACAAACACCATGGCACATCTTCGCTTTCCAATTGAGTCGATGATGGAAAAGGGAAAAAATTCTTGACTACGGGGCCTAGCAATTGGACAATCTACAAAGGTTTCTTTGTAGTTCATCTTCTTTTAGTAAGTTCTCTGCGGTTTATTATTAAATATGTATTTATAAACATATGCGGATTAGGAGAAGTTCCTAATCTAATGGCCAAAACATTTACCTTCCTATACTAGCAACAATTTTTTTTATGTGCTGCACAGTGGAGTCTGGTCCCGAAGTGCGCTGGTGCGCTGAGCACCAACGCCCCACGAGACGCTGAGCGAATGTGGAATATCGCTGTCTCACGGTTTACTGTACATCTCTGTCTGCCCTATATGAATTAGCGTTTCCGTCCGGTGCGTATTGGAGATCGCTCCGGTAGTATTGGCAAACTTGGCCGGTCAATTTGAAAGGAAATTTTTCTTAAATTTTACTTGAATTTTTTTGAATTTTCACTTAAATAAAAAATACTCGTACTATTTGTCAGTATTCTTATGCATATTTAATCTATACAAATATTTAACATTTTTGAAAGTCATGTTTGCGAATTTAAATTTAATTATTGCGAATTATTTCTCCGGTTCAGTGCACCAACGCACCTTGAGACCAGCCGCCACTGCTAGTGCTGCATAAATATTTATTTTATTATTATTATTTCTAGCTAATGAGGGAAGCTAATTCGTTGTTAGAGATAATATGGGAGGAGTTACAATGACATAATATCTTTGTAAAAACCATAAACAAAGATTGTGTTGATAAAATTATAAAATATTTTTCCTTTGTTACAGACAAAACAGAAATAACGACAAGATTGGACGGAGAAAAAGAAGATATATTATCAGACAACAGAACATCGGATGTGGCAACACCAAACACAAGCCATTCCATAGAAGATGACATTTCGGTCGGAGACAATAGCAACTTTTCCACAGCCTCAAACTGTGCAGATGAGCGCCGGACACTGTCTGAAGATGTCCAAGAAAGTTCCGAATACATAGGACTGTCATTTCAAAATGTCCGACGCAATGACGATCAGAATGGAGCACATTATGAAAGCTTTACAAGTCAAAATGAAGATTTGGAAGATATGGCGAGAAGAAATTATGAAGCTAATATGAGATTGCACGGTTTGAGCTCTGTGAGAAGTGTTTCTGATTCAATATATGGACATTCTTTGGACCTCGCGAAGAATTCGTTACAAGGTCATTTGATTGGTTTCAATGGGCCGGCGTTGAACGGTTCAGTTCAACAAAATTCAAATGACAGTGATGGTAAGAATTTTAATCAATATTTTAAATACTTACATACATACCAACACGCCATTACCCTGTCGGGGTAGGCAGAGAGGACAGAGTGCCAGTCTTTCCTATTCCGGCACACATCCTTAGTATCTTTCACGCCCATACAATTCTCTGACTTTCCACATTTCTTTCCACTTACTTGATACAACACTTTCCTGGGTCTTTTTCTCACACGCCTTCCACTCATATTAACACTATATGTTTGTATTGCGAGTCTTTTTTCGTTCATTCATTCCACATGTTCAAATCATCTCAACGTGTTCTTTTCATCTTACTCAACACATGAGCCTTTAGTTCACATTCATCCCTAATCACCTCTTTCTCTACATTATCTACATAATAACCCCATATATTTTTCTCAATGCACGCATTTTCACACAATTCATTAGGCTGCTTTAAGTATTTTTGTTTTGAATCCCTTCTCGAAATAATCTGTTTCCGTTGCCCTGGTTGCTGTACTCGAGCAAGGTTCCTATTCTTTTGTGATCATTGCTGAACTAACTTCTTGAAGAAAGCATATATCTGTCGTATAACTAGTGTGTATGGAGCATATGTCTGTCGTATAACTAGTGTGTATGGAGCATATGTCTGTCGTATGACTAGTGTGTATGGAGCATATGTCTGTCGTATAACTAGTGTATGTGGAGCATATGTCTGTCGTATAACTAGTGTGTATGGAGCATATGTCTGTCGCATGACTAGTGTGTATGGAGCATATGTCTGTCGCATGACTAGTGTGTATGGAGCATATGTCTGTCGTATAACCAGTGTGTATGGAGCAGTAATAAGTGTTTCGGGAATTTTTGTATTCAATTAGACAATTATTAATTTTATTTCTTTATTTAATGCACGACCCTACAGTCTCTTTAATATAACATGAAGAAACATTAGCACACAAGACAAGTTAATATAACAATATATAAAATTGTTGACTTATGCCCATAAATAAATGCGTGATGTTAACAAGTTAGTGAAAATGTTATAATTTTGTAGATGGAGAGTATAATACCAGTCATTCTTCGGTCAATTCAGCCACCGTCCTTCTTAACCCTGACAGCACCGAACCAAATATGTCCACATCCGAGTCAACTAACATAGCCACTCGGCATATTTCCACTATTGGGTAATACAACCCTGTCAAATGCTCTACTTGTTTTATCTCTTTCATTCTAAATTCTCTTAATCCTCTATCTTTTTCAGATGAAATGCTCTGCGGTTCCTATCTCTTTTACACGAATTGATTTTTTTAGCATGAAATCTTTTATGTCCTATATCTCTTTCACCCGAAATGTCTTATATCATCTATCTCTTTTACTTGAAATGCCTTATATGCTCCACACATTTTACATGAAATGCTCTCTACTATATCCTCTATCGCTTTCACACGAACTGCGCAATGTCCTCTACATCTTTCATACGAAATACTTTATATTTTTTACACGAAATACTCTATCTTCTCTATTCTTACACGTAATGCTCTATGGCCAGTTTTATCACGACTTTGTCTCCTTGATTAGCAGCTCGAGGCAGGAAGCCCCGAAGAAGGCGCACCGCATTCACGCACGCCCAGCTGGCCTTCCTTGAGAGGAAGTTCCGCTGCCAGAAGTACCTCTCCGTGGCGGACCGCGGAGATGTGGCAGACGCCCTCAGCCTCAGCGAGACGCAGGTCAAGACATGGTACCAGAACAGGAGGTGAGTCTTCACAGTCTATCAAGTGGAGGGATTTAATTTATTTTAATTATATTATTTATAGTTAAGGCATTAATATTGTGAAGGTTTAAAGACATTGTAATTTGTTTCGTCAAACACTGTTTGATGGAACATATAGTACGAAATAATAAAAAAAAATCCAAGTCACATAAAGCCGACTTTTTACACTAATTTTAATCTCCGGAAACTCTTATTTAATGGGAAAGGCAAAAATGGAATACTTAGCAACAGTGGTGTGTATAAACTTTTTTGTGCTGACTGTGATAATTTATATATATGAAAGACAAGAAGATCCTTTGAAAAGAGATTCCGTGAACACAAATCCGCCTTAACAAATCCTCTAATTTATTCTGAAATGGCTAATCATTGTCACCGTGAAAACCATACATTTTCTATCGATGATGCCAAATTCTTACATATCAGTTGTAACGGAAATAAATTGGACAGATTAGACGCCCAAGAAATTTCTAAGTCAGTACATCGATGTGAACATCTGGCAAACACATATATCCCAAGAATCTCTCCGATGCTTGCCGAGATTGTCTCACCCCTCCCCCCCCCAGTCCTCAACCCGAATGTTAACCGTTAGAAGCGTGTATCTCGGTACCAGTTCAAACATAATTCAGCCTGGTTTGTGCTCCCCTGATGATGAGGTGAAAGCCTTGAAACAGGTAGGGTTATTCCGTTACAAAAAAGTGGAATAAATAGCATTTGACAAAACAAATTACAATATTTTAATTAAATATTCACATAGTTTTTACAAGATAATGTTTACAAACTTTCGTTTAATGTTCCTGATCAATTATTTACATCTTCGCGAGTTAAAACTGTATTTTTTATAGTTCGGAAATTCCAGGATGAGTCCTGTGACAGCTCACAAATTAGCCCCAATACAACCTTGTAACGATGTTCAGTAATTTTAATTATTTTATCAACTTTAATATAAGCCTCAATTCTAATAAATATCAAGTTATTTAGGTAAATACATTACATAAGGTTGTATTGGGGCAAATTTGTGAGCTGTCACAGGACTCATCCTAGAATTTCCGAACTATAGTGCTGTATTTACTAACTAAACTATCAAGAGCGTTGTAATATCATCATCACAGTAAGTCCTGCGCCTTATCCACTGGGTCACAGAGATCGCTGTTATGACTATTAATTAGTTTTTTTCTTCCAGAACAAAATGGAAGCGTCAGAACCAGTTGAGATTGGAGCAACTCCGTCAACAGGCCGGGCAGGCAGTCTCCGCTGGGGACAGGTCTGGCGGGGCGCAGGGTGGCGGCGAGAAGGGCCTCGTGGGACCCTGCTGCCCTTTGCTCTCGCAGGCCGCTGCCATCTTCAGAAATGTGGCGTACATCGGCCACGGTTGTCCCATGTAACCTTTGGGTGAATGTAATGTTGCTAGGGATAATGATTAGGAAACCATGTACGGCTTCCAACGAACCGTCTAAATAGACTACGAAACCGGTTTTTGGTTATTTCTTTACTCATGAAAACAGTTAACTGGTTATTTTAAAATAAATATTGTTGTATAATATTTTTTAAAGACGTGCACTAACTTTCTTGTTAAATATATGTGTTATCGTTTTCCTTTTAAAATTATTATTTTTATGGTGGAAACACTTGTGTTATGAAAATAGTGATAGATTCACGACAGCTTCGGGATTTGAATACACAACCTATAGAATGCGAGTTCACAACTGTACCCACGGAGCTCTATTCGCTAATGTTTATTGAATATTTTCTGTATCATTATGTATTATAAATTGGGCATATTATTTTTGTATGATTTATAATACAGATAATAAAACCAATTTTTTCCTTATTATTTTTTTATTATATCTATCAAATCACAAACGAAACGAAACCATACATATAAATATCAATTTCATTGGTTAAAAATAAAAAAAAATATTTTTTCTAAGAAATAGTATTTTATGAAAACTAAAGCTTATGAGTGTATAGTATATCGTAAAGCCCAAAAACGATATCAAAATAATGTATTTAGATAATTTTAATTTTTTTAACCGGTTAACCAAATAAAAAGAATCGGGTTTTGGTTATAACCGGTTGTCCAAATAACCGATTAACCGGTTTGAAAGCCCTACGTGTGTAGTATTCTATCTCTCATCAAATAGGAGATGCAGCTCTCTCAGTCATCCTGACAGTGCATTCAAACAAAACAGACTGGAAATCATTTTTGGGTATCGAAGCATTCTACCTACTAGGCCACGAAGGTCGTCATTATTTTTTGTCACCTTAACATTTGCTGCAGTTTCTTACCTTTTTTCACTTAACCATTTCAGTATTCTAAACAGAAGTAAATAGTTTATATATTGTAAATAAACGAAGATCGTTAGTTTTAATTAAATAAGAAATTAAAATATAAGTAGGTAACTATTATAGTATTACAATAAGTTTTTATTAAAATTAGAAAAGAGTGCAATATTTAAAGTATGTTTAAAAAATATTTTACAATTAAAATTTATTACGGTCGATTCAAAGGCTTGGGTAAAAAGTATACTCGTATGTGAATTTGTAATTTTATCTTTGAACATCGGATATACATATGTACATTCTTACCATCCACCATTTCCCTGTTAGGGTAGGCAGAGAGGATAGAGTGCCAGACATTTCTATTTCGACACACATCCTTTGCATCTTTCACATGCATACAATTTCTCTGAGGTTTTAGGTTTCCTTCTGTCAGAATATAATTTACTTGATTCAACTGTATTTTTCTTGGTCTTCATTTCACACGCCTTTCTCTCACATTTGTACTACATAGCTGTTGTTGTTAGTCTTTCTTCATTCATGCGTTTCACATGTCAAAACCATCTCAACGTGCATTTCTTAGCATTACTTAACACATCAGCCTTAAGTTCACTTTCAACTCTTATCACTGCATTTCATATTCTATCCGTTATTATCATTTCATGTATTCTTATCAATGCACGCATTTCCACAGCATTTATTCGTTTTTCTCCACGTCCACGTGGGAAAAGACTGATAAGTGACTTCTACAAAGCATCCATCTCTACAAAGATCCCTGCATTGATCCAGCTCTGAGCGTGACTCCTACAAAGGCTCCACATTAGCAGTTCTGCAGTATTCAGCTTCTTTTTATAAGAGCCACATAACTATAATCCAGCATTTCGAGTCGTAGAAAAGTCTTACTACGGTTTGACACACTCTTCCCTTTAGTTCACTCTTCGCATCCGCATAATAACATGGTTTGAGTAATTTATACAACATTGTTTTTGTCTTTTTGAGGACATTTCGTGACTTCAACGTGGGTAGTTACAAGAAGTCCTTTTTTCTTCACTTCTAGAGTGTCCTGAGTCGTCAAGTTGATATTGAACCTTATGAGGTGATGTCCGCAACTGCCTCAAAGCGTAATGTTTCAATTGAGTTGGCGTTTGAACCCAATGTACAGGTATTCTCAGTATACCTTTTGCATTATTATTTTTGTTTTAATGTCAACGGCATTTTTCTGCGGTTACCAGGGTTTCGAAATCTTGTTCGACAGTCGGTAAAGATCTCTCCGAGACGTTGACAGAGTTAATTTATGTAATATATTCGAAGTTTTACATAATTGAAAAAAGGGACCTAGTTGATAGACACCTATCTTTTAATACAGAAGTTGCGAGTACGATTCCCTTTGGAAACCAGAGTTTTTATGAAAGCCACTTAAGGCCTCATAAACATATTTCTGGTTGGTTGAATGAAATTGTCATATGGCTGTGATCCCACAGGATTGTGCTGTGTATAACGAAAGTCTAACACATGAATCTCTCGATCACTGCTGTAGCTGCCAGATGTAATGGGTTCGAGTTGTAATGGGTTAGATGAAATGGGTTCGAGTTGTAATGGGTTAGATGTAATGGGTTCGAGTTGTAATGGGTTAGATGTATTGGGTTCGAGTTGTAATGGGTTAGATGTAATGGGTTCGAGTTGTAATGGGTTAGATGTAATGGGTTCGAGTTGTAATGGGTTAGATGTAATGGGTTCGAGTTGTAATGGGTTAGATGTAATGGGTTCGAGTTGTAATGGGTTAGATGTAATGGGTTCGAGTTGTAATGGGTTAGATGTAATGGGTTCGAGTCTTGAGATAGAGCGCTTTTGAGGAGAGTTTGCTCTCTAAGCAAATATAGAACTTAGAATTTTTTCTTAAGAAAGAAAAAAAATCTGCTCTACACAAGATTAACGGCCTATATCAGCCATCTTAATAGGCTCACAGTCTACTCAGAACACTGAGAGAGTTGACTCTTCTTCTTCTTTATGTAGATCTTGAATCTGTTGTTGCAAAAGTCATTGTATGGTGACAGAACACCAGCTGTCTCTCCACCTTCCTGACATTCAATGTCCTGCGGATGGGATTCTGTCTCTACCCATCCCACCATCGCCACACAGTCACGTCAGTTCCACCTGAAATATTAACTTTTTTAAATAAGAGTGATCTGAGAATATATGATATAAGTTTTAATTGATATAATTTTTGGAATCAGTGATGTAAATATTAATTGTAATTTAATTTTATGGCATTTGTATAAATTATTATGATATATCTGATGTGTATTTTTGTTTGTTTCTTTTTGTATATTTATTAAAAATATTTATGTTCGAGATATTTAAAATAAATCATTTTTAGAGAATAAAAATTATTTTTATTTTTCCTTTTATCTTCAGAATTGATTAAACCTTTTAAATATATTGTTCCCATTATTCAAAACAAATGTGATTTAACATATCAAAAGGGCTTAAGCAAGGATGCGCTATGTGACGCTGGTTGTTCAATGGTTATATAGATTCATGTATGAAGGAACTACTGAAGTCAATGGGGGGCATGCAAATGTCAAATGGGATCCTGTTCGGATTACTGTATGCTGGTGACATAGTAATGTTGAGAACGAAGATGAATTGCAAATTTTGATAAGAAAATGGTTAAATAAAGATGCGAAGAGAAAGATCTTAGAATTAATGTGAGGTGCATGATGGAGCGGTAACGCACTGGACTTCCGTGTGGAAGGTCGTCGGTTCGAACCCCGCACTGTGCTACTCCCGTCGAACGACACAGGCACTTCTTCCGCCTAGTGTTCGAGGATATAAAGATACCTATGACTTCGGTCATATCTATTCTTTAAAAAAAATTGGGAAATCCAAAGTAATAATGATGATAAAGCGTAGAAGGGAAATATGAATTTAATATATGGATGAAAAATGAAAGATTGATGATGGTAGAATTACAAGAAATATTATACGGCGTGTAGTGATTTTCGAAACAATAGTGTTGAACACAACACCCTCAATAAGTGGTGAACAACAATCAAAGCTTCCTCGTGTCGTCATCTCCTCTCCTGCTGGGCCCGACACAACGAGGGAGGGGATAGCGATGGAGACAGCGAGCTTCCCTGTGCCACACCCCTGTAGTACTGTAGTAGTGCAGCCCTGCAGCATTGCGCCACTGAAGAATAATAGTAGAGAGGTGCCTATTAGTTGGAACCCTGCTGGGCTCCTCAATTGCTTTGCAAACCTCCCCCAATACACTTTTTATTAGACAATCAAGAAGCGAAAAATGTTTTTTTTTAAATTACATACAAACTCATATCATCACCCCATGCTGTTTTTGGGGAGAACAGAGAAGACATATCTACATACCTATCTATACATGTACGTAACACTTGCGTTGTTCACCTCCATATATCTCGTCATATTCTCTCTAGTGTTTCTCATACTTTTTATCATACCTTTCTTTTAATTAAAATTTCATCAATCGTCTTCCGTATTTATTTGTTTTATTTCGTACCACGATCATTAAATTTTTGCACATAATAAAGACGGTGTCTGTCATTCTAAACAATATTTCTTGTTTCTCTAGGACGATCAAATTACAATTTGTTTCAAAACACTATGATTATTTTCGTAGAAAGCTTTTTCTACATAATTCTCGTTTGTGCGCCATCTTCTTTTTCAAGTGTTGATTAGGGTTAATCGTTGACCTCAAACTTTGATCTCTCGTGATGGAGTAAGATTGTTATTCGTCTTGTACATGGAATACGCACTTGTGTGTAGTCGTGGAGTGCCTCGTAGTCGAAGATCTCCTCGCCGCTCCAATGTCAATCTTGAACCGTTCTTCCACGTCGATCATGTGATCTTCAGTGAGAAAACAGTCCGATCCTAGATGCGCACTCCCTCCCGCAAATGTCACAGACATGTTGACCCTGCTGAGCCTCCTGGCCATGCTGACACATGTTCGCAGCGCGTGGACTGTATTGGTTTACTACAATATACGAAGCTTTTGAAAATCAGCCAGTATACAGGTTTGACAAATCAAACCAAAAGTTATGATGGCAAGGAAATCAAAGTGACACAACAATCGGCAGGTTTAGTCTGTTGCGACCATTCGCTAGACAGATTTTTATATGGCGCTAGTTTTGTGTTACTCAATAGTGAGATGTTAAGCGGTTAACCTTGTGGACATAATTCGCCAGTCTAGGGTCACCTAGAAAGTACTTTGGTCCGCTGATATCCCTCTTATCTCGCCGAATTTTTTTAGTCTTTCCAATCATGGATTAGCGCTACGCTCAAACAGAGGTTGTCTATTGGCCTTTCTAGTTCACCGCTCCTCTTTTTTTACGTCGTCCTTTACTGTCCATGCAGTGAGACTCTGGTATCCTTTTTATGTGTCCTGCTTTAAAAAGATCGTTCACTCTATCTAACCACACTTTCTTTGGTCTTCTTCCATCACACCATCGTCTCACATTCACTCTATCTAACCACACTTTCTTTGGTCTTCTTCCATCACATCATCGTCTCACATTCACTCTATCTAACCACACTTTCTTTGGTCTTCTTCCATCACATCATCGTCTCACATTCACGCTATCTAACCACACTTTCTTTGGTCTTCTTCCATCACATCATCGTCTCACATTCACGCTATCTAACCACACTTTCTTTGGTCTTCTTCCATCACATCATCGTCTCACATTTAAACTGTATTTGTTTTGTTAGTCTTCATTAACTCGTTCTTTATACCCAAACCATCTCAGAGTGCACAATTCCCGTATCGTTACTTAATCACGATCGCAAAACTAAATAATGAACAACGCTCAAAAAGAATGACGTAGTTTTCTAGTTTGTAAAAAATATAAATGATTGTTTACTCAAGTACAATCAAATGTAGTTTACAGCCACTCGAGTTCACATTCTGAACCAATGTGTGCGCCGCATTTTGCACCAATATGTCTCAGTGATCCTTAGCCCTTGGTCCGCGGGCATCTTGGCGACCATAAGGTCATAAATGTTATGCAATCCCCATGATTAACTTAGTAAGAGCCCCAACAGTTTCAGATCAATTCGACCAGCAGATCAATTTCCGATGGTACAGAAAACATTTATAAAGGCTAAATATTTCACAAATAATATAAAATAAATTATTGTTAATACGGACAAAAAAAATCTATCTATTTAAGGGGGGGGGGGGGGTATGCTACTCTAGAAATTTGAAAAAATCGTTTTTTTTTGTTTTTTGCATATTCTTAAAGTTTAGACCTTTAAGAATAGGTTCTCATAAGAAAATTTTAAAATTCTCAATATTTACGAAGTTATAGCTATAAATGAGGCAGCCATTACGCCGCACCGGTATGACTTGGACAATAATCTCAAAACTTTAAATGCGTTTTTCTCGAAATTACTTTTTTCGACCTGGTCAACATAAAATCTCAAGTTCTATCCAGCCGATTGCCTTCAAATTTGGTATGAAACTTTGATAACTATTTTTTTATCGTGCCTATCTTGAAAAACTTAAAACTATTTTTATTTACTATTTTTAAAATATAAAAAAATTGAAAATGGTAAAAAAATAAAAAATTTTCCAGACAGCTGTCATTTTACCGATTTTTTTTTCTTTGGTACCAACTATAATGACATTATTTCTTATCAAGAAACCGTGTATGGTTTTCGTTTCAAATTTACGAAATGGTTCCAATCATGTCGTTCAGCTCACCCTCTTTTGTTTTTACAAGATGTAACAGCTGATAACATGTTGAATAAAAAAAATTGTCCATTCTCAAATCATCAATAAACAAACTGTAAAAAATGTGAAATAATTTTTTAAATTTTTTTTTATTAAGTCTGAAAAAAACGCCCGAAATTCACGCCTCTGGAGTAGAGTACTACCTTAAACTAATATTTACAGGAAAATTCAAGAAGATTTTCACACAACAAAATGTTATTTATAAACAATATCAAGGGTTAAAACCCCAATTATCAGTGTTCATCTTATGCACAGTTTCATCATGTCAGCTGGTCAGTGAAAATGATATTAATTATGTACAATAACTGAAAAAAAAAACATTAATTCCTTAGTCAATTCAGCCGCTATCCTCCTAAACTCGGACAGTGTTGAACTAAATATGTCCATATGCGAGTTAGCTACCGCGTTGTACTCTCGACACATTCTTACTACTGGGTTATAGAAGTCGATATTACTTCTAAATGTAGCTACACTGAACAAAGCAGGTCTTCTAAGAGAACGAGAAGAAACAATTTAGCACTTTGTATCCTAGTTACGTGTTTTCACGTAACTAGGATACAAAGTACACGTTACTGACTTCTAACAAAAAGGACACGTTACTGATATCTAGCAAATATTATTGTAAACAATTCAACCTTCGAAAGAACAGGTTCCTGACATCTAGCAAATATTATTGTAAACAATTCAACATTTGAAAGATAGTCAGTCTCCTTATTGTGGTAATACCCCTAGATAGTGAAATTATACATTAATTGATTTACGGTGGAGATTCTGCCGACGCGTCAGGCAGTGAAGAGTCAGATCTTGAAGATTTTGCTACAGTACAGTCTCTAGGTCCAAATATAATAATGAATTTGCAGGATTCTCCAAACAAGTTGTCATATGTTAACTGACAAAATAGAAAAACTCTGTGGAACTTTCAAAGTATAAGGTGTGCTAAGCACATCACCTCCAATGGTGATCTCCGGACGGAGCTGCCTATCCGCATCGGAGCTGCCAGCGGGGCGTTCAACAATATGGATAGGGTTTGGAAGGCGACTGAATTCAGCGTCACAACAAAATGCCGTCTGTTTAACGCATGTTTTATCCCGATCCTCCTGTACGGCTGTGAATCTTGGCATCTCACCAAGGCTCAGGAGCGCAAGACACTTAGTTTAGAAATCAGGTGTCTCAGGAGGATATTGGGAATCAGGTGGTATGACCACATAACAAACTACGCTGTACGCCGGCGCACCCGGCAGGGGTCTGTCGTCTCTGTAATTCGGGAGAGGCGATGGTCCTGGCTGGGACATGTTCTGAGAATGCCCGATGATAGTTGGCCGAGGAGAGCGCTGTTTTTCTGTCCATCGGGGTCCCGACGGCCTGGAAGACCCTCTCTCACGGTGTACCGCTCCTATGACAAGGAAGTCAGAACGTTAGGAATGTCGTGGAGGGAAATTACCAACACCGTCCAAAACCACTCTGAAAAAAAGCACAAGAAGATAATTGAGACCCGATTCATGTTTAAGGAGTGTGGTGTAGCTTTCTACAAAATGTATTGTTAGAATACGCGTAATTACTATACTATACCAAATTATAAAAGTATTTAAAATAAAAAGTTTGATTACAAAATAATTGATATTTACTTAAATATAGTAATTTTAGTAAACTATTAGCAAAAATCCGAATTTTTCAAACACAAACCGGGACAGGCAGTTTTGATTTTGATCGGGTCTTAAAGTGTTAAACAATAAGTTTCAGAGTCACAAGTGCAGAACATTGTAAAGTACAGTTCACGACTTACATCACTTAGCATCTTGAAGATTGTTGACACAACCTAACTTAACATAAATTATTCAAACGTCTCGAGATAAACTTGTTGGCTACCCCCGCTGCCCGTTGTATACTCGTACAGCACCCTCCCGCCCCGGGCAGCCGAATTAGCGGGCAATCAGCGCCGCTTGTCGCCTGTCGTGTAACCCGCAATTATACCCTCACCGCTCGGAGCCGGCACCGCGGTGGCAGACCTTCAAACTGTTCAATGTCTGAGAGCTGCAGGTGGATGACACAAGTCCTGTTATAATCAGACTTAAATGGAATTAAATGTCATCATAACCTTATAATAAGCGATGATTACTGATAAAAACTTGAAATCTACACTCATTGAAAGTTGTCATTGCTGGGCCCCGTAGTCGAGGATCCCCTCGCCACTCCAAAGTCAATATAGTTGGAAAGTGTAAATGTGCCGTGAAGGTAGTTTTTTAAGTGAGAGTTGTTGCACACAAGCAAACTCACCAGCCACACCGCTGTACTGGATCAGATAGCACACCGAAGTGAGATGATTTGAGAACACCGACATAGTTTTTCTTTTTTAATGAATATATATGACCGAAGTCATAGGTATCCTTATTCCCCCGAAATACTAAGCGGAAAATACCTGTGTTATTCGAGGGGAGTAGCACAACGCGAGGTTCGAACTCGCGACCTTTTGCACAGAAGTCCAGTGCGTTACAGCGTGGCCATGCCCCTCATATTTTTTTTGATTAAGTACCCTTCCTATAAACACGCACATTTTTTCGCTTTTTTTTTAAATCTCAAGTGTGTTCAAATCCTGAATAAGAGCGCCCTTGAGGAGAGTTCCATTAACGGCACTATATAAATTGTCCTTTTATTAATATTACTATGCACTGGAACAGGTTATGTTAGATAGATGTTTTCTTATTGGGCAGGCACCCTTAATAATGAATACTTCAGGTGATGGAGCTACAGCCCGCCTGCTGCCCCCGTTATCCAGTCCTCCGCCCCTGCCAGTGCGTTATCGTGCGGCCATACACCTTAAAGACAATTACATAAGCATGATGTATGGCTTAAAATACGGCAGCGAAGGAACCACCTTCATGTTATGTCGACATTATTTAGGATGCTTAACAGCCCTAACTCGCCTTTTATTATTCCAATAGCACTTTCATTGTATAAAGTAAAATGAAAGTGTACAATGTACACAACGTATGCCATTATAAGGATTGAGAACATTAGGAAAGAAAACGTATTGATTGAATGAAGAAATAGTATTGAGATGATTCGGCGTAGAAATAATTAATAGTGAAAGATTTTCATACGAGAAGTAAGAAATCAGAAGATGTAAAAATACGTGGCACCATCAAATTAATCAAATTCTGATAGAGAAGAGCGAAAAGTCTTTATATTAGAATAGTATATATAACTAGATGTATGGATGTGCCAGAAGCGGCGACAGTTGCACATTGTGATTTATAAATCGTGAGACTATTGGGAGAGGGCATGTCCGGTTTGGTGGATATTTTTAACATACACGTTGTTGAGTTCAGTAGTGTCCTTCTCTAGCATTTCCTTAATCTAAGGCCTTCTCTAGCATTTCCTTAATCTAAGGCCTTCTCTAGCATTTCCTTAATCTAAGGCCTACTCTAGCATTTCCTTAATCTAAGGCCTTTTCTATCATTTCCTTAATCTAAGGCCTTCTCTAGCATTTCCTTAATCTAAGGCCTTCTCTAGCATTTACTTAATCTAATGCCTTCTCTAGCATTTCCTTAATCTAAGGCCTTTTCTATCATTTCCTTAATCTAAGGCCTTCTCTAGCATTTCCTTAATCTAAGGCCTTCAATGGGAAACTGGTATTCTATTTAAGATAGTTTCTACAAAGATTAATTCAAATTTCATTTCATAATCCTTATGTTGTTGATTGAATTTTACAATAACTTCGCTAAGCTAAGCATCGCATCTCTTAAAAGCTAAATGTAGCCTAAATTATAAGTTTTTTTGGAAAATATTTGATACGATACTTATATTATTACTATTTGTTTGATACGACGTACTATAAAGCAGTTGAAGATTGGCGAGCGAACTAAATGGTTACCTCGCCATGAGTCTGAAGATGAGTATCCAGGCGCACTGGAAACGTCACAATAATGAAAATATTTGATACGATATATTTTTAAAAATTATTATTGTGTTATGTAAAGGACAATGTCGTTTATTTTATTAAAAAAATTTATTGATTTATTAATATTAACCAGGCTGGAATCAAGTGTATATTTTTTTATCCACTTTGCACGGATTTCTCCTGTTATACAAAGAGGGTCTGCTTCTAGCGTTAGCTTATTCGTTAGGAATAATATCAGCCAGGATTCTTCTCATACTGCTAGACGGTGCCGAGAATATATAATATCAACAGTGTCATTCAGTTGGTTCAATATCTCTATACCACGCGTGACTGAGTGTTTAGCCATGATATTCGTCCTGTAAGTTGGTATGTAGAACAGAGGGTGATTCCTTGCACGGCTATATTTATTGGGTACATATAAACTTAGTCCTTCTAGAATCGCGGGACAGTTAAAGCAACCTTGGAAAACCTTTATTAGGAATATCGCAATGCTTATAATATCGCAAACCTTTATTAGGAATATCACAATATCTGCCTATGCCTATAGGGAAATGGCATGATGGATTTGATCAATGTTTTTTACTATCTCCGTGGCTTAGTTGATAAGACACCTATTGCGAGTTCGATTCTAACTGGAAACCAGATATTTGAAAAAAAAAATGTTTTCAATCTGGCTTTCATGTAGGCCTTATAAACACTTTTCTGGTTGCTTAGAAGACGTAGCCACATGGCAGTAATCCCACAAGGTTTTGCAGTTTACAACAAAAGTGTTACGAGTATACATGATTCATTCGGGCACTGCTATAGCTACTCGTACAAGACGTAATTTGTTTAATAATGATGAGTTTGAATCCCGAATTCGAGAGCCCTTTATTAGAGGTTGTTTTCTAAACGGCGTTTTATAAAATTGTTCTTCGGATTGAATACTACATTTGATATTTTGCTGTTGTAAATATAATAATCGAAGATAATAAAGATAATAATCTTAAATGCTATGTTAACATTGTTCCCTGTTGATTCGCTCATTTCAATATCTACATTGCACATAAACATACCGCTAAGTCATTTTTAAAATACATTTTTTCGACACTTAAATCCGTTTTAATCAAATCTGTAATATTTTTTTTTTATCCAAATATGATTTTATTTAAGTAAATAATAAAATATTTAACAATAAATTACTTTGTTATTCAACTACCGTATTGGCCCGACTATAGGGCGACCCGGATTATAAGGTGACACCTATTTTTTAATTCGCTTTTTGGAGAAAAAAACATTTCCCTCACCATAGTAATATTATAAAAAATAAAAAAATGCAAAATGTTTAACGAAAAATATTTATTGAAACAAAGTAGGTACAGTTAACATTGTTAGCCGTGATACCGAATTGTCTGGCAGCCGCACAGTTGTTGGTTGTTTCTGCAGCAGGCACCACCATAACCTTCAAATTGGAATCATATGGTAGCTTCTGCGTAATCCTTGATTCAATATGGTCAGTCATAATATTTTTTTAGGTAGCAAGATGCGAGGCACAGTTAAAAAACTATCAGAAATGACTATGCACAGGCTATGTGTAAACAATGACGCCTTTGAACGCTCTCATTATAATGTTGCCATTTCGCTAATCGCGAGTAGTGAATTTATTGTTACCCACTATGTTTGTGACTCAAATATAAGGCGACCCCCCCTATTTACGTGTCACCTTTTTAAATAAAAACCTCGCCTTATAGTCGGGCTAATACGGTAATTACATTAATCTCCTCTACACTTGTTTCAATCTCCTATCTCGTGGCTTTATATTCTTCTTTATTGTATTGTATATCGCCATATTTTAAATCCTTATTTTAACTGGATAAAAATCGATTTTGAATCTTTCACTATTGAAAACGTATAAAATGAAAATACGCCGCGAATTTAAGCAATGCAAATTGGAGTTATATTTGTGAAAACGAGGCGAAAACTCTGTGTTTATGGCAATTGCCAATTTATAGCTTGTTACAAGAGTTAGCTTTCAAAGACTTTTTGTTGTGAGAGTCAAATTGGAAAACAGCCGTTTCGTTTGTGTGTAAAACATTATTGACAAGTATTTATTCTCCGAAATAAATATAAAAAATATATTTTTGGTGAAGCCATCATGAAAGTTTCTCTATGGAAAATGACCGTGAACTCTTTTAATATGATCATGTATACACCATTGTTAAGTTTAGATAAAGAAATGATAAAATTACTTTTGCTCTGTGTAAAATAAATAAATATAATAAATAAATACAAACTAGGATGATTTGTGCCACCAAATTAAAGTAACTATATAATTCTAGTCTATAATTTATAAAGGGTCTTTCAAATTGAGCGGTTTTTATAATTCTTGAATAAAACACACAATTTTGCTTTGATTTCAAAAACCTTTTTGTGGATATTGTATTTTGTGTTTAAATGTATGACATTTAAACACAAAATACAATATCCGCCAAATATCCACCTCTTGCAGCTCCACAGATGTCCACTCTTTTGTCCAAATTTTCGATGACATTTTGCCATAATTGCGGTTCTAACTCACCAATAACGCGAATAATTTCGTCCTTCAGCTCAGGAATGGATTGTGGGTCATTTTTATAAACCTGGTTTTTTATGTAACCCTAGAGAAAATAGTCCAACGGTGTCAGATCACATGATCTTGGTGGCCAATTAACATCACCGTTTTCGGAGATCACAATACATAAAATAATTTAACAATTTCAACGCGTTGTATTGTATACGACTCAATTTTTATAAATGCCATACATTATATTTATCAAATGTCACAAGACCCAGGCAAGTTTGCGAAGCCATCTGTGTTTTATCCAAGATTTAAAAAAACCGGTCAATTTAAAAGACCCTTTACATGGTCCATAGTTTCGTCATTCAGACAACACTCGCAGCTGTGAATCTCTACAATACCCATTCAGTAAAGGTGACTAGCCGTCACCAAGTGGTCCGTCCGCAAACGACACGTAACATACACTTCCATCTTGTTCATCCTTATTATATTAAACCATAGTTACAAAGGGATAAATGTATGCAGTTCACTATGATTTCATCAATCCCAAATTAGATTTCTTCCTTAGTTTTCTAAGTGGTTGAATATATTATTATTACACTTTTAAGCAGGTTATTGAATTGCGTGATTACGCAACAATCGTCATAACCAACACGTCATATCCCTACTGGGGTATACAGAGAGATCAGAGCTCCACTTTATCATAGCCTGACATACATCTTTCACTTCTGCCACATCCATGTCATATATGCTCTCCTATTATAAAGGCTTTTCACTCTTCTCTCTTTCAATATTTGATCGTGTAATATTTTTCTAGATCTGCTATTTTTCTAGATTTGTTTAAAACCAAATGTTTTTGTTAATTTGTGGGTACATTTTGTATTCACCATATTGACAATACTCTGTGTCACAATGCTCTAAATATGTTTTGTCCGGTATTGTTACAAAACGTTTTGTGGTGTCCAAGTATAGTGTGTCCTATATAAGGAGCAAGTCATGTATCAGTTTTTGTTCCGCATTAAATAAACTTAACAGTTTTATTCTTTGACATAACAAAGATACATTTAGTTGTAAGAATTGTTATCTAGCTATAAGTTAGTTATCAGTTATTAACTATTGATAAGAAATTAAATATTAAGGTTATTAAAAATAAAAATGTCGTGTAGGAAATTAAAATTAAGTTGGTTTATTAGAAAAAAGATGAATCTTTTATTTCGTAAGTAATAAATTTGTATACGGGTATAGTATTTCGCAAATGTGCGTTTCATAGATTATTTTATCAAATAAATAAAAAAGTACTCAAAATTCTTTGATATTATATACACACACCATTTGATATTACGTACACATACCATTTGATATTACGTACACATACCATTTGATATTGCGCACACATACCATTTGATATTACGTACACATACCATTTGATATTACGTACACATACCATTTGATATTACGTACACATACCATTTGATATTACGTACACAGACCATTTGATATTACGTACACATACCATTTGATATTACGTACACATACCATTTGATCGTATGTACACATACCATTTGATATTACGTACACATACCATTTGATATTACGTACACATGCCATTTGATATTACGTACACATACTATTTGATATTACGTACACATACCATTTGATCGTATGTACACATACCATTTGATATTACGTACACATACCATTTGATATTACGTACACATGCCATTTGATATTACGTACACATACCATTTGATATTACGTACGCATACCATTTGATCGTATGTACACATACCATTTGATATTACGTACACATACCATTTGATATTACGTACACATACCATTTGATATTACGTACACATACCATTTGATATTACGTACACATACCATTTGATATTACATACACAGACCATTTGATATTACGTACACAGACCATTTGATATTACGTACACATACCATTTGATATTACATACACATACCATTTGATATTACGTACACATAACATTTGATATTACGTAGACATACCATTTGATATTACGTGCATATACCATTTGATATTACGTACACATACCATTTTAATTTAAATAATGAAACCTTTAATTTTCTGCCATTTCTTCGCGACAAGTATTTTACATAGCGTCACATATTTAATATTTTTGAATTTTACATATTATTTATGACGTTGTATACGTATTGAAGTGATTAGAAAAGAATGTGAAATTAAGGCTGATGTGTTAAATATGAAGGGCACTCTTAGATACGAATGGGGGAAGAAAAACTAACAAAACAAATATACAATGAGAATGTCAGTGGAAGGGTTGAAAGAGAAAGACGAAGGGAAGTATTGTTAGAGCAAGTGAATTATATTTTGAAAGGAGGAAAAGTAAGAAGTGAGTGAAATGTTAGGAACAGGAAACAACATGATGGTATTTTTATGTAAATTGTGTTTCTTTAGTGATTATGTGAATCAAACACTCACTGCCTACAGTTTAAATATTTTTAGAAGGCACAATGTTGTCGTTGATAAATATTATAATTATACGTGTATAGTATATATCTCTTTTCGATATAATGAATAATGATTGTCTATGGTATTTTAGACAATCATTATTCATTATATCGAAAAGAGATATATACTTGTACTTTGATAATGTGAACCCCGCGAGGCGCAGCTTCACGGATTATGACGGCGTTTTGTTGTCAATTTGTGTATCTATTACCATCTCGTCAGGACCATTAAAGGGGAGAGCCCTGCTCACCAGGCGACTTTAGGCAAGGCTCACACCGTGGCCGGCTGAAAGTCGTTTGTGTGGTATATGTTATGCATAAATTGATTGAACAGAAAAGGCAAAAATATTATACACGGTAGGAATTGTTAAAGAAAAACATGAAAAGAAATAATACACATTGGATTCGAACCAGCAATCTCTACTTGCTAGACAGCCGCTTTACCAATTGAACTAACGTATCTGAGCCGTGCGCCTTGCGATCTTACCAATAACAGCCCTAAGCAGTTCACTCCTTTGTATTTATATTTATGTGTTTTCCAAACACTTATCCACTTGACTATACAAACACACTTAAAGTCATACATCGTCGCAAGAATCAAAACAAATCAACAGTTGGTAGATGTTGATGTTGATCCAACGGTCGTAAAATGTAAGGGTCGCTTTATTTTCTAAGGCACGTATTCGTACGTTGTGAAACGCTAGTTACAACTGTTTTTGATCCCAAACCTGTACTTTTGCGTCAATATTTTTGCAAATTCAATGAGTTTTACAACTTTTTACCAATAAAACACCCATTTTAGTACAAAAATGCTAGAATTAGCAATGAATCAAGACAAAATTGTGAAAGAAACGCTTCGCATTAGTTATGATATAAAACGTCCAAATCTCCTAAATATGTAAGAGCATTTGTTAGTGATAGACGGAAATTTATTATATTATTTTAATATCTGTTCACTAGGTGACATATTTTAATATCTGTTCACTAGGTGACATATTTTAATATCTGTTTACCAGGTGACATATTTTAATATCTGTTTACTAGGTGATATATTTTAATGTCTGTTCACTAGGTGACATATTTTAATATGTGCTCACTAGGTGACATATTTTAATACCTGTTCACTAGGTGACATATTTTAATATCTGTTCACTAGGTGACATATTTTAATATGTGTTCACTAGGTGACACATTTTAATATCTGTTCACTAGGTGACATATTTTAATATCTGTTCACTAGGTGACATATTCTAATATCTGTTCACTAAGTGACATATTTTAATATCTGTTCATTAGGTGACATATTTTAATATCTGTTCACTAGGTGACACATTTTAATATCTGTTCACTAGGTGACATATTTTAATATCTGTTCACTAGGTGACATATTTTAATATGTGTTCACTAGGTGATATATTTCAATATCTGTTTACTAGGTGACATATTTTAATATCTGTTCACTAGGTGACATATTTTAATATGTGTTCACTAGGTGACATATTTTAATATGTGTTCACTAGGTGACATATTTTTTGTGATTAACATAAATATTTCTTGTTTACCGACCAACCATCATATACAATATGTTATATGTAAATCAAATTTCAACAACCGTGCTTTTGGTAATATTCATTATTCTCTCCTTTTTTTATAAGAAATATTAACCATAAGCTCGGTCATTCGCTAAAAAACATGATTTACTATTGAAATATACTCTCTGGTTAAAATAGTGTTGTTGGCAACCCCGTGTTTTGTTTTCACCTCCTAACTGCGTAAATAATTAAATGGCACTTAAAAATAAAATCTCCAACTTCCGAGATATCGCTACAGTGCGCATCGTGCCTTACTATATAACCAATGGCTGCTCACAGTCGAACGGAATGAATTTAGCCCCGTTTCAGAGCAGATTTGTGTGTAGATAATTTGTCGGCAATCAGGAGGGGCGACTGGGCGGCCGGGCGGGCGTTTTGTGTAGTTTAACGAGCAATCAGCCGCTGTTGTTTGCTGTATTATGTCGCCGTATCGCCGTGTCGCCGGCCTCTTAACTACAGTAACTGAGGCCGTGTGTAGGGGCTGTCGAATCTTGCAGTAATAGAAAAAAAATATTAGCGAGTTACATGGTATATATTTTTCCTAAATACTGAAAAATTTACCTGAAACATTCATGCTGTTCATGAAAATTGTACACATCAATAGTAATTTTATAATTTTTTGCGACCATGCAAATTTGTTTATTTGGTTGATTCGAAGATATTGTTATCTGGCAAATTAATTGTTTAATAAACAATGCAAATATGCCCAGCTTTTGGGTATTTCAATGGAATTGTGTTATTTTAATTTTTGCTCAAAGTTGACAAATCTCACGAGTGGTTGCAACTTAAACTTGTTGCATCATTTATATATGTTTATATGTAAACAAATTAACAACTGCCCTTAACAACTACCCTTCGAGCCGCTGAGCAATTTTTCTAGATTTTTTTAAAACCAAATGTTTTTGTTGATTTTTGGGTACATTTTGTATTCACCATATTGACAATACTCTGTGTCACAATGCTCTACATATGTTTTGTTCAGTATTGTTACAAAACGTTTTGTGGTGTCCAAGTATAGTGTGCCCTATATAAGGAGTAAGTCATGTATCAGTTTTTGTTCCGCATTAAATAAACTTAACAGTTTTATTCTTTGACCTAACAAAGATACATTTAGTTGTATTTTTCCTAAATACTGAAACACTTACCTGAAACATTCATGCTGTTCATGAAAATTGTACACATCAATAGTAATTTTATTATTTTTTTGCGACCATGCAAATTTACTTTTGTTTAGTTGATTTGAAGATATTGTTATGTGTCAAATTAATTGTTTAATAAACAATGCAAATATGCCCAGCTTTTGGGTATTTCAATGGAATTGTACTATTTTAATTTTTGCTCAAAGTTGACAAATCTCACGAGTGGTTGCAACTTAAACTTGTTGCATCATTTATATATGTTTATATGTGAACAAATTAACAACTGCCCTTAACAACTACCCTTCGAGCCACGGAGTTCGGAGGTATGTAGAAAGGAAACGTCAGATGCTATCATGGGAGTCGCGATGTTGTCATGAGCTACACGCCATGATGATTATATGCGAATTTAGCGAGAGTAGTTCGAACAGGCAATGAGCCTAGATAAACGTCAATACACACATATACCGTTAATATACCATAGGAAGTGTAGAATTATATTCTTAGGCAGAAAATTGGATATACTCGACTTTTAAAGTATTCTCATGAAAAAATCCAATAGGGACTAATCAGGAATTTGTGATGGTGACATAATGTTACCCCTTCGCTAAGTCAGTTTTCCGGGAAACATCCCTTGAGCTTGCACATTGTTATTTGACGTGTGCCAAGTGGCTCCATCCCTGAAATTCTTCCAATTTCACAGTTAAAACTCTCTCAGCATTTGAATATAATGCTCCTAAATAACTGTTTTTGCTTGATCGAGCGTCCTGAAAAAAATAAAGACCGATGATTTCTTTCCAAATTGTTAATCGTGCATATTGGAGTTGTCTCTGGTGTTTCAGTCTCGAGTTTTCATCGCTCCAATAGCGAATTTTTTTCTTAATGCTTTGTCTGAAAAGAGTATGCTATTAAACCCGGAGAACTATTAACCGCGAAATCCAAACACTGTAACAAAGTCTGGTTCATTATAATCCTGAACAAGGACGCCTTCCACGTCCTACCCCCTCCATGCATTCTCGAGTAATAAAGGAAAAAAAGTGTTCTTTATTCTGGGCCATCCTATATTGGAAAAAATATACATTGAACGTTTTAAATAATGTCGTCACCGTGATTTAATGGTTAGTATTTACGCTAAACAAACGGGCGCCCCCAGGTTCGATTCCTGGCGAATTAACTTGCTGCTTATTATAAATTCATATTGGGAGTCTAAGCAGCACACAAACAGCGCTATATAAAACTCCCTAACGAAAAGATGCAGCAGATTACCATAAACCTATCGATCGTCCTTGTCATTGCAACTTTGGGTTTGATCTGTCAAAAATGTCTGCACACAATAGATCAATACACGCACAACTGTCTTCCATCTATAATGTGACTGCCAATCATACTCGATCGCGAGGAATCCATGAAGATATTAAACACATTCACATTCTTCTTCATCTTCTTCCTGGCACTGTCCCAACTCATTGCCTAGGTAGGCTGTTGGGGTCGGCTCTTCTCATTCTCAGACTGTATATTCTTCGGTTCTGGGTGTCGCTTTCATCTAGGCCGTTTCTCTGCATGATTTTGGAGGATTGAGTCATCCAGGAGTTCTTTGGTCTTCCTCTGGACGGCTGTCGAGGAAGATCCACAGACATTGCCTGATTTACCGTATGATCTGGTAGTCTCCGTCTTATGTGCCAGTACCATCTCAGCTGTCGCTCTTACCACTTACTGTTTATATCAGTGACCCCCAGGCTACCACCAATGCGTGAGCTCTTAATTTTATCTTTCAGTGATACTCCTGCCGACCACCTTAGCATTCGCATTTCTGCTGTTTCAAGTTGCCTAGAGTAGTAGCTGTACATAGTCCAGCATTCTGAGCCATACATAATCGCGGGTCTAACGGTAGTCTGGTATACCTTTCCTTTTAGTTTTATAGGCATTTTTGGTTCACACATCAGTTGGGGCATTAAACATATTTACATTAATGAATTAAATTAAAATGTAAGTTTAATTCAAATTAATGTTAAAACTAATTTGTTTATAGTTAAATATATTTTATTTATATTTATAATCCTGATAAAGGGAATATTAATTTACAAATTAAAACACTTAAAAAGGCTAAAAGAGTGGAAACATTTATTTGTTGAGACTTAAAATGGTTTTCGTGTTGTCGTGGTGTAGTGTTGTCGTGTTATCGTGGTGTAGTGTTGTCGTGTTATCATGGTGTAGTGTTGTCGTGGTGTAGTGTTGTTGTTTTAATATCTAAACTGAAAAATAAATACATTAAAAAAAAATCGACATACATATATAGTATATGGTATATTTAAAAAAAGTTATGAAAAAAGGCTGAAAAGAGTAGAAAAATGCTATATAGTTTGGCGGTAGCCAAACTGGAAAGAAAGGAGAAAAGGAATGGTACTCACGGTTGTCTTGTTCGATGAAAGGGCGTGGATGACGGGATTCGGAGATCTCGGCTGATGTTGAAAACTCCTGGAGCGTGGTCGCGGCTGGTAAAGTAGTTCGTCCCAGGTTCCGGTGATGGAGCGTGCCGGCGGCTAGCTGGCCCGGCTTGAGATGTCTTCCCGACGGTGGTCTACGCACAAGTGGACGAGACGAAGACCGGAGACCGGAATATCGTCGTCGAGTTCAAACTACCACAGTTGGCGACAATACGATAATTTAACTTGTGAGAATAACCTCGACAGGACCGGGAGCGATGACGACGCGGCCCGCGCGCCACAGGGGCCGGCGTCGCTAACAGAGCGCCCCCACATAACGGGGCCGGCATTCCGCGTCACGCTATGGCGTGAACACTATAAAAATACGTTTACTTAGAAATTCTAAGTTAGAATAATACATGGGGTGACCATGTATGATAGAATACGGAATGAAATGATTAGGGTTGAATATGAAATCAATGCTGATATTTACAATAAGATGAAGATGAGGACTCTCGATATGGTTTGGGTACGTAGAACGAATGCTTCAAGAAAGACTTATAAAAAAATTTACAGTGAAAATGTAAGTGGAAGTATGGTTGGATTAAGTGAATGATATTTTTATTGAAGGAAAACTAAGAAGTAAGATAAATCGCAGGAGCTGTATGAGAAGGTGTATGGATGTGTAAGAGATGAAATTTGTATGTCCTACCGCAGTATGGAAACGGCGTGATGATATAATGAAAATTAGACATTAAATGTACACACGTTTATGGATTAAATTTAAATATTAGTTTATATCAATTAAGTGTTTAAATATATTTAATCAAAATATTATAAACAGTCAAATATATTAACAATAGAAAAAAATGATATTTGTTTACAAAATGGAATACTTAAAAATACTAAAAGAAGTATTTATTAATTGGGACTGATTTGAAACTGCCGCTGGTGTTGTTCAAATATTTCCAAAACTGAAAAGTTAATATTTATTCAATAAATAAAAAATAATTAAATCCACATTATATAAACTTTTTTAGAGTTTTTTTCCCTATTTTATGTAGACGTCCCTGTCTGGAATAAATTATGGAAAACGCTGTCCGGAATCAGAAAAAAAGTTCTTTCTCGTTAGTAAAATGGCCGGCATTTACAGCGGGGTTACCATAAATCTGCATGAGCACAAAGCCGATCGCGAGTCCAAATTGGAGGGCGTCTGCCCTTTTGTTTTGCCAAGTGTTTGCCTTCCATCCTCAAGGAGGAATCATTAGCGTGACCGTGCAAAAGTTATTTCAACAATGACATTATTGTGTATTTTGGAGACGGAGTCACACAAACCGATTATCGGTATTAAATTGTTATACGAAAATTTAAATTTAATCGAGTGACTGTCATACAGCATGAAAGCATTATTATTTCTGTTGATATTAATATATACTTGTGAAACATAAAGCAGTATTGTTTGGAATGATTTATTTCTGTTGTTATTAAAATATACTTGTGAAACATAAAACAGTGATGTTTGGAATGATTTATTTTTATAGATATTAAAATATATTTGTGACATATAAATCAGTATCGTTTGGAATGATTTATTTCTGTTGATATTAAAATATACTTGTGAAACATAAAGCAGTATTGTTTGGAATGATTTATTTCTGTTGATATTAAAATATACTTGTGAAACATAAAGTAGTATTGTTTGGAATGATTTATTTCTGTAGATATTAAAATATACTTGTGAAACATAAAGCAGTATTGTTTGGAATGATTTATTTCTGTTGATATTAAAATATAATTGTGAAACATAAAGCAGTATTGTTTGGAATGATTTATTTCTGTTGATATTAAAATATAATTGTGAAACATAAAGCAGTATTGTTTGGAATTATTTATTTCTGTTGATATTAAATATAATTGTGAAACATAAAGTAGTATTGTTTGGAATGATTTATTTCTGTTAATATTAAAATATAATTGTGAAACAAAAATCAATATCGTTTGGAATGATTTATTTTATGATTTATGAAATTTAACCGTGAAATACACATTTTATGGGTATGATATTTTTATACATACGAAATTGATGTAAGCTTAACGTATATGGCCGCACTGCAACGCACTGGACTTCCATGTGGAAGGTTGCCGGTTCGAACCCTGCTCGGTGCTATTCCCCTCGAATGACACAGGTTTTTTTTCCGCCTCTTATTCGGGAATATAAGGATATCTATGACTTCGGTCATATTTGGTCTATTCTTTCATAGAAAGAGAAAAAAAACAGACTGTTGTGCTCTGATCGTCTCACTTCGATGTGCCATCGGATCCAATACAGCTGTGTAGTCGATGATTTGGGTGGTGTTCAACGACTCACTCACTTAAAAACTCCACGACACAGCATCATTTTCCAACTGAACTGACATTGGAATGGCAATGGGATTCTCGATTATGTTGGAATAGCGATGGGATTCTCGACTACGTTGGAATGGCGATGGGATTATCGATTACGTTTGAATAGCGATGGGATTCTCAACTACGTTGGAATGGCAATGATATTCTCGACTACGTTGGAATGGCGATGGGATTCTCGACTACGCTGGAATGGCGATGGGATTCTCGATTACGTTGAAATGGCGATGATATTCTCGACTACGTTGGAATGGCGATGGGATTCTCGACTACGTTGGAATGGCGATGGGATTCTCGTTTACATTGGAATGGCGATGGTATTCTCGACTACGTTAGAATGGCGATGGGATTCTCGAATACGTTGGAATGGCGATGGGATTCTCGATTACGTTGGAATGGCGATGATATTCTCGACTACGTTGGAATGGCGATGGGATTCTCGACTACGAGGCACAGAAACGATGACGAAGCTTTATTCCTTTTTAAAGATAAAAGTAAACTATCCAAAAATAAACTGTTACATTTTTAACTTTTATTTTAGGCACCATCAGGAATCGAACTCAAAATTAACACCTGGAAATCAAGCGCTCTACATCTAGACAACGGAGTCTGTCAAATGATATCTCCCATTAGAGTTTTTAGTGAAGAGGTCGCGAAAAAGGTGTGAAAAAATGATTAGTATGCAAAACTGTGCATTTACCACAGACTGAAGGGTCCATACTCGAGTCCCGCCGCCACACAGCTGAGCAGCGGCGCGTCGTGAGGTGCTGGCCCATGCGGTATTATTTTTAATGAGGGATGCTGTGAGTAGACCTCAAAATATAATATACTGAAACTCAGTTATAACGAGATCTGGGGGACTTAATCATAATATTTCTGGTACCGTAGACCAGTGGCCTAGTCTACGGTAAGACGCTTGTCTCCCAATCCGGGAGTTGCGGGTTCGATTCGTATCTCGATCCCGTGTTTTAACTTGATAAACAAGATTTGCGTTGAGTCCTGGTCCTGTGTTTTCACGTGATAGACACCTCTTCGAAAAAGTACACAAAACTCGCATTTAGCAAATATTTTTGTAAATATTTCAACCTTTTAGTCTCCTGATTTCTAGTATGGATTATGTCCTAGATTATGGTAATATGCTAGAATAGATTTAGGATGGAGGTTCTGACGTCGTGTGATTATTGTCAAGTCAAGTATAACATCTTAAAGATATTGACATATTAATCTGGAGACCATCAACAGTGTTTGAGACCAAATAAAATAAAGAATGTGCAGAATCATCTAAATAGGTTGTCAAAGTGCATGTCTAAACATGTGTTGATATAAATTCCATCAACTAACAAAAAGAAAACCCCTGTAGTACGTGCAGGGTATGTGCTGCACACAAGAAGAGAAGTGAGACCCGGTACATGTGCAAGGAATGTGGTGTAGCTCTCTATAAAGGATAATATTGGCAGAATTATAATACTTAACTAAATTATTCAAGTATTTTAAACAAATATACAAAGTTTCATTACAATATTCTTAATATTTATTTAGATATGGCTGTTTTAGTAAACCTTTCACAAAAATCAGTATTCCTCAAAAACAAGTCAGGCACAAAGATAGGTTATCTTGATTTTTATTGGGTCTTAAAGTATAAACATTGTTGTGAGTGGTTGAAATAGATTGCCACATTGCAAAAGCTCGCCAGGTTGAACTGTGTACAACAAAAGTATAATACAAATGGTTACCAGACCTAATTATTATCCGTTCAGTGTTCTGTGAGTTCCTGGACAGGTTTCTCTCTATTTCAAATACTTTAGTTGTATCCAGTACGACCTGATGGTCTTATTACCATGTGACAATTTCTTCTTATCAACCAAAAAGATGTTAAATAGACCTGTAATAAAAAATTGCCTGAAATTCTTTATTTTTAAATCTGAGTTTCAACGGAAATCAAACCCGCAATCCTCGGATTGGGAGACAGGCATTTTACCAATTAGGTTATGGAGGTATACAAGCGGTCTTCTGGCTAGTGATTTTGTCTTCAGATATGACCATCTTGCTAATTTTTCCATATGGTCACTCCATCGGCTGAGTATCCGGTCTTGCTATTTGCTTTTCACATTTTGCGCCAATATTGACTTACCATAGCTGTCGAACATAAGACAAAAATACCGTGAAATTTTTCCTGTTTGATTATTGTATGAATACAAACAATCTATCACGCCGTTTAACTGCCGAGATAAGCAGAGAAGACACAGCACCAGACTTTTTTTATCTCGACACACGCATTTCGCCTCTTCCTCATTCATCAACTTTTTCATACAGCTCCTAATATTTCTCTTATTTTCCATTCTTTCAAAATATCATCCACTCGATCCAACCATACTTTTCTTGGCTTTCCTCTTCCGTACGTCTTCTACTCATTCTTTTCTTCTCAAGGCTGTCTCATCCCCGAGTCGTTTGGAAACCAATTGGTGCTCAAAACGTTGTTTAATTCATTGATCCGTAGCAAACTAGAAAGCAATGCTTGCATTTGAAGCCCGGTGGGGGTGCAGAACTCGCTCATGGTGGAGAAAGTACAAAAAAAATATCTACGATATCTCTATATGAGAGAGTTCGGTGTCTATCCATGGCTTTATCCTACTCAGTTTCTGCTGGGCATGCTCGGGTATAACTCCTTGAGCGTAAGAAGAGATCTGCGCCTCCTGGTATACGTTGTCAAACTCGTTCGAGGAGTTGTGAGCTGTCCAGCATTACTACAAAGATTAGCGTTAAATGTTCCAAACAATTACACTAGACTGCGCCGGCAAGAACTGTTCTCAATAACATACGCTAGAACGGGTCTTCCAGCCGCTATGCCTGTTGGAAGGGCCTTAACTCTTCTGAATGGGACTGCTTCGGGTATTGACATATTTCATATCACATTACCAAAAGCAAAACGAAATGTTCTTCTAAGATTGAGCGCGTTAGAAAGCACTCATCAACATACTTAAGTGACTGTGAATATATGTGTATCATATGTTTGTGTGTATATACTCGTATGTATGCATATGCATTATTTTTTATTTTATATAATTTAAAAAAAAATTCTATCTAATTTTTCTTTTTTTTTAATTTCTTGTATTTTTCAAAGTGGGCTAAGCCTGTTTTGAAAAAATAAATAAATAAATAACTGACCGATCGACAGGAAAAGCTTGAGGTATTACAATTTTTACTATAAACATCGCCTGAACATGCGATGCTATATGTGCATACACGTTTTAATTTGTACAAGTTGAAAACTTTTGGACCATAATGGTGGAACAATGTGTTTTCCGACCGAAGTATTTCAACAGAATGTTGTTGGCAGCTTATAGTGAAATCTTAGACTCAACATTAGGATATGTAAGCAAAACTTAGAATTTTCAACAAAGTGATGAAAGTAAGTTAAATGCGGTAGAAAAGAGAACATTCCGTACAATATGCAAAAAAGCAATGTATGACAGAATAAGGACATTTAGAAAGAATGATTACTAAAAGAAGATGCAGTGTTTAAGGTGGTATTTTACTCTAGAGGCGTGAATTTCGGGCGTTTTTTTCAGACTTAATAAAAAAAAACTAAAAACATTTTTCATGTGCATTTTTTTACAGTTTGTTTATTGATGATTTGAAAATGTACAAAAAAATTTTGAAAAAAAAAAAATTAATTCAAGATGTTATCAACTGTTATATCTTGTCGTAAAAAAGGGGGTGAGATGGTCGACATGATTGAAGCCCTTTCGTAAATCTGAAACCAAAATCATACAGTTTCTTGATAAGAAATAATGTCGTTATAGTTGGTATCAAAGACAAAAAAAATCGTAAAATGGCGGCTGTCTGAAAACAATTTTATTATTTCAAATATTTAAATTTTTACAAATAGTTTTGAATTTTTGAAGGTAGAAACGATATAAAAACATTTATCAAAGTTTCATACCAAATTTGAAAGCAATTCTTCACAACCTTCTCCTCACTGGCACTCCACTCTATCTCGTGAAACTACTTCAATCCTACCTTTCCAATAGAAGTCTCACAGTCACCACTCATCATTCTACGTCATCCGCCAGGCCCATCCTTATGGGTGTCCCCCAAGGCAGTATACTTGGACCATGTCTATTTAACATTTACACACACGACATTCCTACTCCCCCAAACTGTCAGCTCGCACTCTTTGCTGACGATGCGGCATGCTACGCATCGTCACTCAAGGTGGATCGAGCTAGTCGCCGTCTTCAGATTGCTCTTGAGATCCTTGAGAAATACTACCAGGACTGGAGGCTCAAAGTCAATGACGCCAAAACTGAGGTCATCATGTTCTCCCGAAAAATCAAGGAAAGAGTGCCGTCGATGCCCTTATTCATCGGTGGTTGCCTGGTTGAGTGTCAGGACGTGGTTAAATACCTCGGCCTGCACCTTGACCGGCGACTGACGTGGAAAATCCATTTGAATACCATCAGACAGAAGGGTCACAAGGGCATAGGGGCTATCAGTTCGATATTTCATCGACGCAGCTTCCTTTCCCCCAAAAATAAGCTCCTCCTCTATAAAACCCTTATTCGTCCTATCTTGACCTATGCTGCACCCGTTTGGGGTAGTGTGAGCAACACGGATCACCTGAAACTCCAGAGAGTGCAGAACAAGGCATTCAAGATATCTTTTAACACCCATCCCAGAACAAATCTTACCCGACTTCACGCTGAACAGCGAGAAGAAACCCTACAACACCACATCCTCGCTTGGACCGTGAAGTTCTATAAAAGCCAACAAAATCACAGAAATCCCTTAGTCGCTGCCCTGGGGGCTTACGAGAGTAAATCCGACCTACCCTTCCGTTATAAGCACAAGCTCCCGAAGCATTATCTGTTGCCTGACTAGTCCGCCTACAGTATTAGCTGGGACGACCGAGGTCTGAGTGAATGTGATGGAATACAAGTAGCCTGAACGAGTAGACTTGTTTTTGCTAAATAATTAGTGTAAGAATTGTTATCTAGGTATAAGTAGTATGTGGGTGTTAATTATTTCTAAGATCTCATATATTAAGATTGAATAAATAAAATAAAATGATATGTAGGAAAATAAGATTAAATAAGTTCATAAATGATAACATATAATTAAGATTAGTTAAGTAATAAATTTGTATATAGCCTTGACAAATGTTTGTATAGTAATTTACTTGTTTAAAAAAAAAAAAAAAAAAAGGTTGAATACAACTTGAGATTGATGTCGACCAGGTTGAAAAAAGCAGTTTCGAGAAAAACGCGTTTAAAGTTTTGAGATTATTGTCCGAGTCATTCCGGTGCGGCGTAATTGCTGCCTCATTTATAGCTATAGCTTCGTAAATATTGAGAATTTTAAATTTTCCTTTGTGAAAGTATTTTTAAAGGTCTAAACTTTAAAAATATGCAAAAAAAATCAAATTTCTAAAGTAGAATAGAATAAATACCGCCTTAAGATAAAATAAGGAACATTGGGGTGGCTCGACCACGCAGAAAGAAAGAATAGAAAGATATACTATATTATAGATACGCTTGATTGCAATTAAATAGAAAAAATATTTTTTATTAGATAATACAAATTTAGTAGCATAGAAGGTACTGACAGACTTAGAAAAGTGTGGAAAGAGTGCTAGTATACATTACAAGGTGTATGCACGTAGCTGAAGCGAGTCATGTGTGCCAGAAAAGAGTGAAGTGGATATCGACTCTCTCTACCTACTCCAATAGGAATATGGAGTGATAGAGACTTTGCCTCTAAACGGCGCTATATAAATTGTATTTTTATTATTATTATTGATTAGCAATCCACCCATACTAGGATGATTTATGCCATCACACAAAAAAATTATATTATAAGAGTCAATATACACATAATAAATTAAATAGAAAAAAGTCTTATGCTTATATAGATCAAACTTTAAAAAATGTAACAATCGATCTTTAAGTGGAAAAGTTCATCGAAAAAAGAAGAATGGCAACATTCACTGTACGCGAATATGCAAATATATGGATTTTTGTAAATCAAATCGGTCACGTAAAGGACAACAGAAAAACACATTTTTATTATTTTGTAATTTGTTTTATGAAACACTGTTTATTCCAATTTTTGTAACGGTATAACCTTACCGGTTTCAAGGCTTTCACCTCATCTTCAGGAGAGACAAAGCAGAAGAGCACAAACAAGACTTGTTTGTGCTCTTCTGCTTTATGTCAGTCTTGTTTGTGTACCCCTGAAGATAGGTGAAATCCTTGAAACCAGTAGGGTTATACCGTTACAAAAATTGGAATAAACAGTGTTTCATAAAACAAATTACAATGTCTTTAAACCTCCACAACGTTAATGCCTCAGCTATAAACAATACATTATTATTATTATTATTATTATAAACACATACTTTCAATACGATAACCAAATGTGAACTACTGTAGAACATGATGCCAAGATCTCTGATAGTGTCGATACGCACAATGGGCTGAACATCGATCTTAAGTACTGCTGGGTATCTAGCTCTTGAAAACGTCGCGAGCATAAATGCACAGTTCATTGATCTCATTCCACATCCAGAAAAAAAATGAACCGTGTGAATATAAACTGTGCCCGAGTTTGATGAACTAACGTAAACAGATATTACTAGTGTTGGTGGGATCTGTTCCCCACCCCCCAGCCTGTCGGCCCTGAGGCAATGGGGGTGGCGGATCGGAGTGGTGGGCTCTGGTGGTGCGGAGGAGTTTGGTGGGGATGTCGGTAAGGGGTGGAGACGAGAGGAGGGAGAGCTCTCACCGGATAATGTGCGCTTCATAGCTCTAATATGAATACTTGTGTACAGTCAAAACAATTTATTTCTTGAACATTTATTCAATGTAATGACTATCAGCAAGAACTGGATATCCAGAACATTTTAAATTACTTTTTTCATTTTCTTGGGTACATGGTTATTCACAGTATATCTGGCAGACTTATTTTTATACATATTTTATACTTTATCAACTGTTTTAATCCGTGATAAATTTTACTGAAATATTGAATTAAAATATAATTTAAAAAAATTATAAATAACCAATATCACAACAAGCAAAATTATCATCGGCAATAATTTATTTATTTGTAAGTAAACGGTTCTATTTACTTTATAACAAAATTATTATCGGCAATAATTTATTTATTTGTAAGTAAACGGTACTATTTACTTTATAACAAAATTATTATCGGCAATTATTTATTTATTTGTAAGTAAACGGTACTATTTACTTATAACAAAATTATTATCGGCAATTATTTATTTATTTGTAAGTAAACTGTACTATTTACTTTATAACAAAATTATTATCGGCAATAATTTATTTATTTGTAAGTAAACTGTACTATTTACTTTATAACAAAATTATTATCGGCAATTATTTATTTATTTGTAAGTAAACGGTACTATTTACTTTATAACAAAATTATTATCAACAATAATTTATTTATTTGTAAGTAAACGGTACTATTTACTTTATAACAAAATTATTATCAACAATAATTTATTTATTTGTAAGTAAACGGTACTATTTACTTTATAACAAAATTATTATCCGCAATAATTTATTTATTTGTAAGTAAACTGTACTATTTACTTTATAACAAAATTATTATCGGCAATTATTTATTTATTTGTAAGTAAACGGTACTATTTACTTTATAACAAAATTATTATAGGCAATAATTTATTTATTTGTAAGTAAACTGTATTATTTACTTTATAACAAAATTATTATCGGCAATAATTTATTTATTTGTAAGTAAACGGTACTATTTACGTTATAACAAAATTATTATCGGCAATTATTTATTTATTTGTAAGTAAACTGTATTATTTACTTTATAACAAAATTATTATCGGCAATTATTTATTTATTTGTAAGTAAACGGTACTATTTACGTTATAACAAAATTATTATCGGCAATTATTTATTTATTTGTAAGTAAACTGTACTATTTACTTTATAACAAAATTACTATCGGCAATTATTGATTTATTTGTAAGTAAACTACTATTTACTTTATAACAAAATTATTATCGGCAATTATTGATTTATTTGTAAGTAAACGGTAATATTTACTTTATAACAAAATTATTATCGGCAATAATTTATTTATTTGTAAGTGAACTGTACTATTTACTTTATAACAAAATTATTATCGGCAATTATTTATTTATTTGTAAGTAAACGGTACTATTTACTTTATAACAAAATTATTATCGGCAATAATTTATTTATTTGTAAGTAAACTGTACTATTTACTTTATAACAAAATTATTATCGGCAATTATTTATTTATTTGTAAGTAAACGGTACTATTTACTTTATAACAAAATTATTATCGGCAATTATTTATTTATTTGTAAGTAAACGGTACTATTTACGTTATAACAAAATTATTATCGGCAATTATTTATTTATTTGTAAGTAAACTGTACTATTTACTTTATAACAAAATTACTATCGGCAATTATTGATTTATTTGTAAGTAAACTACTATTTACTTTATAACAAAATTATTATCGGCAATTATTGATTTATTTGTAAGTAAACGGTAATATTTACTTTATAACAAAATTATTATCGGCAATAATTTATTTATTTGTAAGTGAACTGTACTATTTACTTTATAACAAAATTATTATCGGCAATTATTTATTTATTTGTAAGTAAACGGTACTATTTACTTTATAACAAAATTATTATCGGCAATAATTTATTTATTTGTAAGTAAACTGTACTATTTACTTTATAACAAAATTATTATCGGCAATTATTTATTTATTTGTAAGTAAACGGTACTATTTACTTTATAACAAAATTATTATCGGCAATAATTTATTTATTTGTAAGTAAACGGTACTATTTACGTTATAACAAAATTATTATCGGCAATTATTTATTTATTTGTAAGTAAACTGTATTATTTACTTTATAACAAAATTATTATCGGCAATTATTTATTTATTTGTAAGTAAACGGTACTATTTACGTTATAACAAAATTATTATCGGCAATTATTTATTTATTTGTAAGTAAACTGTACTATTTACTTTATAACAAAATTACTATCGGCAATTATTGATTTATTTGTAAGTAAACTACTATTTACTTTATAACAAAATTATTATCGGCAATTATTGATTTATTTGTAAGTAAACGGTAATATTTACTTTATAACAAAATTATTATCGGCAATAATTTATTTATTTGTAAGTGAACTGTACTATTTACTTTATAACAAAATTATTATCGGCAATTATTTATTTATTTGTAAGTAAACGGTACTATTTACTTTATAACAAAATTATTATCGGCAATAATTTATTTATTTGTAAGTAAACTGTACTATTTACTTTATAACAAAATTATTATCGGCAATTATTTATTTATTTGTAAGTAAACGGTACTATTTACTTTATAACAAAATTTTTATCGGCAATAATTTATTTATTTGTAAGTAAACTGTACTATTTACTTTATAACAAAATTATTATCGGCAATTATTGATTTATTTGTAAGTAAACTGTACTATTTACTTTATAACAAAATTATTATCGGCAATTATTTATTTATTTATAAGTAAACTGTACTATTTACTTTATAACAAAATTACTATCGGCAATTATTGATTTATTTGTAAGTAAACTACTATTTACTTTATAACAAAATTATTATCGGCAATTATTGATTTATTTGTAAGTAAACGGTAATATTTACTTTATAACAAAATTATTATCGGCAATAATTTATTTATTTGTAAGTGAACTGTACTATTTACTTTATAACAAAATTATTATCGGCAATTATTTATTTATTTGTAAGTAAACGGTACTATTTACTTTATAACAAAATTATTATCGGCAATTATTTATTTATTTGTAAGTAAACGGTACTATTTACTTTATAACAAAATTATTATCGGCAATAATTTATTTATTTGTAAGTAAACGGTACTATTTACGTTATAACAAAATTATTATCGGCAATTATTTATTTATTTGTAAGTAAACTGTATTATTTACTTTATAACAAAATTATTATCGGCAATTATTTATTTATTTGTAAGTAAACGGTACTATTTACGTTATAACAAAATTATTATCGGCAATTATTTATTTATTTGTAAGTAAACTGTACTATTTACTTTATAACAAAATTACTATCGGCAATTATTGATTTATTTGTAAGTAAACTACTATTTACTTTATAACAAAATTATTATCGGCAATTATTGATTTATTTGTAAGTAAACGGTAATATTTACTTTATAACAAAATTATTATCGGCAATAATTTATTTATTTGTAAGTGAACTGTACTATTTACTTTATAACAAAATTATTATCGGCAATTATTTATTTATTTGTAAGTAAACGGTACTATTTACTTTATAACAAAATTATTATCGGCAATAATTTATTTATTTGTAAGTAAACTGTACTATTTACTTTATAACAAAATTATTATCGGCAATTATTTATTTATTTGTAAGTAAACGGTACTATTTACTTTATAACAAAATTTTTATCGGCAATAATTTATTTATTTGTAAGTAAACTGTACTATTTACTTTATAACAAAATTATTATCGGCAATTATTGATTTATTTGTAAGTAAACTGTACTATTTACTTTATAACAAAATTATTATCGGCAATTATTTATTTATTTATAAGTAAACTGTACTATTTACTTTATAACAAAATTACTATCGGCAATTATTGATTTATTTGTAAGTAAACTACTATTTACTTTATAACAAAATTATTATCGGCAATTATTGATTTATTTGTAAGTAAACGGTAATATTTACTTTATAACAAAATTATTATCGGCAATAATTTATTTATTTGTAAGTGAACTGTACTATTTACTTTATAACAAAATTATTATCGGCAATTATTTATTTATTTGTAAGTAAACGGTACTATTTACTTTATAACAAAATTATTATCGGCAATAATTTATTTATTTGTAAGTAAACTGTACTATTTACTTTATAACAAAATTATTATCGGCAATTATTTATTTATTTGTAAGTAAACGGTACTATTTACTTTATAACAAAATTATTATCGGCAATTATTGATTTATTTGTAAGTAAACTGTACTATTTACTTTATAACAAAATTATTATCGGCAATTATTTATTTATTTGTAAGTAAACTGTACTATTTACTTTATAACAAAATTACTATCGGCAATTATTGATTTATTTGTAAGTAAACTACTATTTACTTTATAACAAAATTATTATCGGCAATTATTGATTTATTTGTAAGTAAACGGTAATATTTACTTTATAACAAAATTATTATCGGCAATAATTTATTTATTTGTAAGTGAACTGTACTATTTACTTTATAACAAAATTATTATCGGCAATTATTTATTTATTTGTAAGTAAACGGTACTATTTACTTTATAACAAAATTATTATCGGCAATAATTTATTTATTTGTAAGTAAACTGTACTATTTACTTTATAACAAAATTATTATCGGCAATTATTGATTTATTTGTAAGTAAACTGTACTATTTACTTTATAACAAAATTATTATCGGCAATTATTTATTTATTTGTAAGTAAACTGTACTATTTACTTTATAACAAAATTACTATCGGCAATTATTGATTTATTTGTAAGTAAACTACTATTTACTTTATAACAAAATTATTATCGGCAATTATTGATTTATTTGTAAGTAAACGGTAATATTTACTTTATAACAAAATTATTATCGGCAATAATTTATTTATTTGTAAGTGAACTGTACTATTTACTTTATAACAAAATTATTATCGGCAATTATTTATTTATTTGTAAGTAAACGGTACTATTTACTTTATAACAAAATTATTATCGGCAATAATTTATTTATTTGTAAGTAAACTGTACTATTTACTTTATAACAAAATTATTATCGGCAATTATTTATTTATTTGTAAGTAAACGGTACTATTTACTTTATAACAAAATTATTATCGGCAATAATTTATTTATTTGTAAGTAAACGGTACTATTTACTTTATAACAAAATTATTATCGGCAATAATTTATTTATTTGTAAGTAAACGGTACTATTTACTTTATAACAAAATTATTATCGGCAATTATTTATTTATTTGTAAGTAAACGGTACTATTTACTTTATAACAAAATTATTATCGGCAATAATTTATTTATTTGTAAGTAAACTGTACTATTTACTTTATAACAAAATTATTATCGGCAATTATTTATTTATTTGTAAGTAAACGGTTCTATTTACTTTATAACAAAATTATTATCGGCAATTATTTATTTATTTGTAAGTAAACGGTACTATTTACTTTATAACAAAATTATTATCGGCAATAATTTATTTATTTGTAAGTAAACTGTATTATTTACTTTATAACAAAATTATTATCGGCAATAATTTATTTATTTGTAAGTAAACGGTACTATTTACGTTATAACAAAATTATTATCGGCAATTATTTATTTATTTGTAAGTAAACGGTACTATTAACTTTATAACAAAATTATTATCGGCAATAATTTATTTATTTGTAAGTAAACTGTACTATTTACTTTATAACAAAATTATTATCGACAATTATTTATTTATTTGTAAGTAAACGGTACTATTTACGTTATAACAAAATTATTATCGGCAATTATTTATTTATTTGTAAGTAAACTGTACTATTTACTTTATAACAAAATTACTATCGGCAATTATTGATTTATTTGTAAGTAAACTACTATTTACTTTATAACAAAATTATTATCGGCAATTATTTATTTATTTGTAAGTTAACGGTACTATTTACTTTATAACAAAATTATTATCGGCAATAATTTATTTATTTGTAAGTAAACTGTACTATTTACTTTATAACAAAATTATTATCGGCAATTATTTATTTATTTGTAAGTAAACTGTACTATTTACTTTATAACAAAATTATTATCGGCAATAATTTATTTATTTGTAAGTAAACTGTACTATTTACTTTATAACAAAATTATTATCGGCAATTATTGATTTATTTGTAAGTAAACTGTACTATTTACTTTATAACAAAATTATTATCGGCAATTATTTATTTATTTATAAGTAAACTGTACTATTTACTTTATAACAAAATTACTATCGGCAATTATTTATTTATTTATAAGTAAACGGTACTATTCACTTTATAACAAAATTAATATCGGCAATAACATTGTTAAGTAACGCAAAATATGCGGAATAAAATTGATTCAGGGCTTGCCATACGTTTACGAGATAACATAATCTTGCAATATCTAACGATAAGTCGAAACCCCAATATTCAAATCAAGTAAGACACAAATTCATAGTGTTGCCTAAATACTAATTTTTGACTTTTTGTGATTTGTATTCAGAATTGTATATCAAACGCTCCTAACTTTAAAGTGATGCATTGAAACCACATCACTCCCTTATTTGATTTATACGAAATTATAATTCAAATACTAATTATTTAAAAAAATAGTTTACGTTTAGTCTAAAGTGTTGTGGTCAGGCTATCCATTTGGGTATAAGTGTTTCCTTAGATTATCAACTTGTTTCCAGTTGTAACACAAATTAACCATTTGAGTTAGCTTTATTCGCAATCTTAATGCTAAAATGTAATTACTATATATAATCCTAAAGTATTCACATTTTAATTAACAACGCAATACCCAGCTTATAACTCTATACATCTTAAAGCCTTCTAAAAATTATTATCTCCTGCAGAAAAGTAAATTTTATTTAATTTTCCATAAATGTGAAAGTAACGTAATTAAAGAGACTTCCTTTTATGCTGAATAAAATTGTGATAGTTCGCTGTAACACAAAACTGAGTTGATAAAGTTTGCTTTTGACAAGGCGTTCCGTAAAAGTGAAATTGCGAACAGGTCTGAAATAAATGGTTTCCGATTTACTCGTATCATGGACATCTGCAGGGGAAATATGAAACATTCGTGTATTTTACAGAAACTGAATCTGGTTTGTGTCTCGGCTCAAATACGCTGTTTCGGAAAATCGTCGCTAGAGAAAGAAAATTCTGTACACACATTACTTGTTTAAAGTAAAAAAAAACGTATTATTTTGACAATCAAATTAAATTTAACACACGATTTGAAAATAAACTCTCAATTACTTTTAACAAAAAAACTAACTACGAGTATGTAAGAAGTGTTGTTTAAAACTTTAATTTTGTTTTTAAAAAATATTTTCCGAGTTTTCCGATAGATGGTAATAAAAAAATCATCGGCGGTGATATTTCTTCTCCTTAGGTTTGCTAAACATGATGCAATGTTGTATAAAATTAATAATTTTGGTAGCTACAATTTCATTGGTTGATTGATAGTTAGTATTGATAATAATGAAATTAAAATGTATATACCACCTTTTAAAAAGCAAACTCTCCTCATGTAGGCTTTAAGTCGAGATTCGAACCCATTTTTATTAATAAACGTAAAATATTACAAAACAAAATATATATTACAATGAACATTAAAAATAATGAGAAGTAGTCAATAAAAATACTTTTCCACAGAAACACCCAATATATTATGTAATATATAAACTCTTCCTTTCTTGTGTAAACTAAGGAGTTTATCAGAGACACAAAGACCAAACCTTCAGTTGGTTATTAATTTTTTTAACCCAGTGATAATTGTAATAATGTGAATCAGAAAAAATATGTGATAATAAAAATTAGAAGAAATATGTAATTCGAGTGTCAGGAGAGGAAGGTAGTGGCTGTGGCCATTATATTATCTATATTTGTTCAAAAAAACATTTTTGGTAAGAAAACTACAGAAAACTAACCAAGGGAAGACGAGCTACAAATAAACTGTTGAAGATCTTCCGATATGTGATAGTATCACATTCGGCTTTTCATGTAGTGTAGTGTTTTATTTCCATAGGAAATTTTGATACGATCTTCCAAAAAGGGTCATCTTCAAATGTTTTTTAAAGCTGCACATGCCACCCACATTTATTACACTAAAAAGTTGACGATACCACGCCACAGGACCAGCAACGGCAAAAGCTTCATTACAATACTCCGCTCTATTGGATCGATTTACAACAATCAATTTATTAGATGAAAAAGGAATTAGCTTCGTAATAATAATCTTCTCCGAAGGACCATCTCTACGTATATCTCTACGAGATATCCCATAAAGAATACCAGTGACATGACTTAACATAAGCTACACACAATACGAAATGGCGATTATGAATTGTAGTAATATCTAACAATCAACCATTCATTCAATCTTTACGTGAGTAATTGAAAACAGGTTTAGTGTGATGTATGTGTGTATCATTCATATACCATCATAAAGGCCATTATATAGTGTAAAGATAGGAAGGCAGTGGCTGCGGTCATTAGATTAGAGATGCATTCCCGCAACTATAATATATATAGCCAGGAAAACATATTTGTTAAGAATACCACAGAAAACTTACCAAGGGATGACGAACTACAAAGAAACCTCTGTGTGATAGTGCTTCCGATACGCGATCTTACACATTCAGCTTTAGGTGTAGTGTAGTGTATGTGTGTTATGTTCATATATAATAAAAAAACAGATGCCTGATACTCTCGCGCGGTAGAAGTGAAACTTCTTAGCTCCTAGGAAAAGTGGATTTTATGCATTACTTTTTTTCCATTTGTTAACGTTTTTTTTAGGATTAGGAAATGGTTATGTGGAATTTAATTCAAGAAAAACTCTCTTAATTAAATACAAAAATATAATTTTTAAAATTTTTCATAATAAATAATAATAATTTTAATAATAATATAATATACTTAATAATATTAAATGTATATTTATTAATTATACATAAATTAATATTTTATATTATTATTAATTATTAAATTAATTCAATTTAAATAATTATTTAATTATTTATTTGTTATATTATTAATAATATTATATTATTAACAACATTATTATATTATTAATTAATAATATCATAATTAATAACAACATAATTATTAATATTATAATAACATACATATATTATTATAATTATATATTAAATAAAATTAAATAAAACAAGCTAATATAAAATAAAATAAAAATAATACATAACAAAAAACATAACTTTTTTTAATAATAAATAATAATAATTTTAATAATAATTAATAATTTTAATAATAATTTTAATAATAATATAATGCACTTGATATTATTCAAGTAATATTAATTATTATTAACAATAAATAATTATTAATATTAAAATAATTAATAATAATTTATTAATAAATAAAATATTTAATAATAATAATTAAATAATATTTTCATAATAGTAATATAATACACCGTTTCACTTTTCGTGACGTTCAGGCCAATTTGCACTACCGCGCCTATGGAAGTTTCACTTCAAAAAATTGATAAGACGTCCCAAAAAGGGTTATCTTCAACTGTTCCATCAAGATGGCAATGAGTCCGCAAGTTTGCGCTGTATAACACACAACAAAAATATATGATAATACGATACAATACAATACAGCGCTAAACATTTCATTATTATGCTAACTGCAAAGTACGAGTAGATACTCGTGTTGGTCTAAGTAAACACAAATCCCAAGGCGAACGGCTGACCCAGTCTCTTGACGCATTTCTTTCAATACTTCACTACAAACATTTCTTATGCCCAATGTTCGAGCCGAAAGATTTACGAGTCTATATTCATAAATACTAATTATTTTTTTGCCAGAATCTACTCCATTATATTGACTGCTGAACTTGCACCGATGTTTATTGACTCTTCAAAGTTTTGGATGATGGATGCTTTTTTTAAATTTATTTTTTTACTATCCTCTTTTCAACATTTACAATTTACTTCACTTTTAAAGAGATACTATATTTTAAGTACAAACATACAGATGCAAACTCACAAATCTTCTCCTCTATAGGAAAAAAAAAACAGACGCATGAGACTTTCGCGCGGTAGAAGTGAAACTTTTTAGCTCCTAGGAAAATTGATTTTATGCATTGCTTTTTTTCCGTTTGTTAACGTTTTTTTTAGGATTAGGAAATGGTTACGTGGAATTTAATGCAAGAAAATCTCTCTTAATTACAATAAATAAAAAATGTTTATGTCGAATTTAATTCAAGAAAAACCTCTCTAAATTAAATAAAAAAAGATATTTTAAATTTTTTTTAATAATAATAAATAATAATTTTAATAATAATATAATACACTTAATGATATTAAATTTATATTTTTTAATTTTAAGTATATTAATATTTTTATGTTATTATTAAATTAATTATTTTTAAATAATTATTTAATTATTTATTTATTACTGTATTCTTTTTATTATATTATTAATAATACATCATTAATAATATTATTATATTATTAATTGATTATATTACAATTAATTATAATATAATTATCAATATTATAATAACATAAACATATTATTATAATTATATATGAATTGTAAATGATATATTGTATTAAATAAACATTAAAATATTTTTTTTTACATAAAATAAAATTAATACACGTTAAAAATATTAATATAAAAATACTATATAACAAAAAGTTCTATTTTAAATAATAATAATTTTAAAAATAAATAATAATTTTAATAATAATATAATAATTTTAATAATAATATAATATACTTAATAACATTAAAATAATAAATAATTTTATAATTAAAATAATTAATGATAATTTATTAATAAATAAAACATTTAATAATAATAAATAATAATTAAATAATAATACAATAATAACATAATAAACCGTTCCAAATTTCGTCACGTTCACACTAATTTGCCCTACCGCGCCTATATAGTAGAAGTTTTACTTCAAAAACAAGAATATAAAATATATACGATCATCAATTTAAAACCATTCAAAAAAAGTTCTTTAAAAGTCCTCGAGAGACTCGCGGGATTCCATTTGACGGTTAGGATATTCGAAAGTGCCCCTCAGACACCCTTTTTAGGTCAACAAACTCGATAAATATCTGAGACTGCAGCGTACCCATTTTCCATTTTATGAAGAAGGTAAAGGATAATTCGGAAAACAGAAGTACTATATACTCGTAGCCGGGTCTATCTTGTTGGAACTCGAATAGTACCTAATCAGCTCCGGGGGTTCTGTCATTCGATCAAACCATTCGTGTCTTAAAAAGTGTTATACTATATGTACGAGTATAATCAAGTCTGCCATTATTCGCAGATCAGAGAGGATAATCAAATTAAGATAAGATAACAATAAATTATAATTTATATGTTGTTTATAGTTAAGGCATTAACGTTGTGGAGGTTTAAAGACATTGTAATTTATTTTTATCAAACACTGTTTATTCCACTTTTTTGTGACGGTATAACCCTACTGGTTTCAAGGTGCACACCTCATCTTCAGGGGAGCGCAAACAAGACTAAATGCTGTTCGAACTGGTACCGATATACACGCTTCAATGGTTGGAGGCTGGGGGGTGAGGAAGGCACGGGACAATTTCGGCCAACAGCGGAGAGATTTTGGGAAAATAACTGTTCAACAGATGTTCCGATCGGTGTACTGACTTACAAATTTCTAGGGCCTCTAATCTGTCCAATTTATTTCCGTTATCACTGATATGTAAGAATTTAGCATCATCGATAGAAAAAGTATTATAATTTATATTATTCATATTAAATCTGTTTTTAAATTGACAATTGTACCATATATATTTTATATTCATGTTCTCCGTTTTCGTCCTTGACATTTAATTGTTCAGTAATCTGTCTTTTGTGTCTGTATTTTATATATTTTTCCCAAATTGAATTAATAGCTTTTATCCGAGAATATTAGCATCTTGAGACATTAAATGTTGCGGGGACAAATTATTACTTTTTTGTATACACATGTTAACTTTTGTTTTCATGCATCTATTATATATTCCCATTTCATATTGATACAAAAGTGACGCCCGGTTTGGTGTAGTGCAGGCTGTCCGCCTTTGGACCGCCCCGTATTGTGTTGGTGACTTATATATAATAGTTTTAAAAGTTTGTTTTTTTGCATTTATTTTTGTTGTAATTGTTATAAATTATTCTTCGACTGTTTTTATCAAGTAGGTACGTTTTTTTTATAAATGAAGCATTTAATATTGTTTTTAAATTATTATTTAAGGTTTGATTATTTGCATTCATTTTTATTGTAATGGTTTTGAATGATTTTTTTTATATATATTATATATTCTGTATGTTACTCACATCTGTTATTTTGTTGTTTTTATTGTTATAAAGCATTAAAGCGTATAAATAAACAAATAAATAACTCCCATGAACCTCTTAAGATTCCACTGCACGTTATCATGCAATCAAATAATATCTATCCCATGTGCAGTTCCCTTTTTCTCGACTTCTGTGGATTTATGTGTTTTTGATATATAAAAATCATGTTAATAATTTCCGAAGCGATCTTCTCTCAGCTTTTAATCGGTTTATCTTCGGACCGATTAGCTTCTACGATGTGATGGCGTCAAATGAAAGTTTTACTGCGTTCGAAATATTTTCACATATTTGGACAGTTCCTTCTCGTCACTAAGTGACTTCACGCCCATAAAAAAAACTAAACCAGATTTGGATCTCCTGGTGTGGATCGCGCAGGATGGCAACTTATTTTGTCCCCCATAACAGCGTGGCTCGTGGAGGGATAGAACTGAACTGTCTAAACATCAGGGAATGATCCAATGTACAAATCAGTGAATGTCCCTTTGTAAGTTGAATGCTCTCTCTTGGTGTAAAGTGATTATAAGTTAATGTCCCTTTGTAAGTTGAATGCTCTCTCTTGGTGTAAAGTGATTATAAGTGAATGCCCCTTTGTAAGTTGAATGCTCTCTCTTGGTGTAAAGTGATTATAAGTGAATGCCCCTTTGTAAGTTGAATGCTCTCTCTTGGTGTAAAGTGATTATAAGTGAATGCCCCTTTGTAAGTTGAATGCTCTCTCTTGGTGTAAAGTGATTATAAGTGAATGTCCCTTTGTAAGTTGAATGCTCTCTCTTGGTGTAAAGTGATTATAAGTGAATGTCCCTTTGTAAGTTGAATGCTCTCTCTTGGTGTAAAGTGATTATAAGTGAATGTCCCTTTGTAAGTTGAATGCTCTCTCTTGGTGTAAAGTGATTATAAGTGAATGTCCCTTTGTAAGTTGAATGCACTCTCTTGGTGTAAAGTGATTATAAGTGAATGCCCCTTTGTAAGTTGAATGCTCTCTCTTGGTGTAAAGTGATTATAAGTGAATGTCCCTTTGTAAGTTGAATGCTCTCTCTTGGTGTAAAGTGATTATAAGTGAATGCCCCTTTGTAAGTTAAATGCTCTCTCTTGGTGTAAGTGTAAAGTGATTATGATGGAATTTATTTTTTCTTCTGTTTAAGTCTGACTTTATTCTTATTGCTGTTCTTGATATAAAGAATTTTAATAATAATAATTTTAATATTAATAATAATAATTATTTGAAAAATAATAATAATTAATAATAATAATAATTTTTATAATAATCTTCCTATTTAGGAAGGAGCGTCAGATTTTTCTATCGCGACACACATTTTTTGCCTCTTCTACATCTATATATATCTTCTCATTCAGCTCCTACGACGGAAGAAAGTGTTCATTAATATAAAAAAAGGAAAATGCCGAAGGGTTTTGGCCCTTTTGATTTTACCTCAATGCATTAGTAAGATTATCATTCGACCCGGGGTTGCGGGTTCGATTCTCGTAAGTAACCGATTTAAAAAGAAAGGTTTTCAACCTAGTTGTCCTCTTTAAGACGTTTCATACAATTGTGAGAGATTACGACATTATATAAATGTCTTGTGCTCTCTCTGTGAACGGCGTGGAAGTCCGAGTATTAAAGTGTACTTTCTTGTATTTTACATTTGGGTCTTTTGCTAATTAGATCTTTCTTCTTTTCATTATTACAGCACGTCTAAAGAGCAATGGATACAATAAATAATAAATGAACAGTTAAATAACGGTATAAATTATTTATACCAAAAGACAAAGTGTTGAAAAATCCAAAAAAATCGCCAGTTATCCGCATCAGTCTTGAAATAACTGTGGAACAAGGAGAGCACCTTGGGTGGCTCCCTCCTCCGCTCCTTCCCGTTTCACGACTTTGTTGACTTAGTCACATCGAGTTCACTCTGACTGTCTTATTTCAGGAATCAAAAAGGAATAAGGGGCAGAAAATTATTCTTAACCCTTTCGGAGGCAGGCATTATGTTGCGTACTAAGTTCAGTAGGAGTATTTTATTTGGCGAGCTTATTGATATGTGGCATTCTTTAACAACATATCAGAAAAGAGACTTTAAGGGAATACTAGACTTCAATATTTCGTGCGTATAGTAACTCGGAAATATTGAAGACCGTAGGTGGAAGAGACCATTGTCTTTGACCTCATTAATCGAGCTTTCAGAGTTGAGCTGATGAGGAAAATATCGAGCTAGAGAACTGCTGTTGAGGAGAATATGGAGTTGAAAAACTGCAGTTGAGGAGAATATGGAGTTGAAAAACTGCAGTTGAGGAGAATATGGAGTTGAAAAACTGCTGATGAGGAGAATATCGAGTTAGAAAACCACCGTTGAGAACAATATGAGGTCGAAAAACTGAGGTTGAGAGTGTGGAGTTGCAGAACTGCTATTGAGGAGAATATGGAGTTGAAGAACTGATGGATGAGGAGAATGTGGAATTATAGATCTACTGACGAGGAGTTAGAGAACTGCTATTGTGGAGAATGTGGAGTTGGAGAATTGCCGCTGAGGACTGAAGTCAATAATGAGTAAAACATTAAAATTATTATGGAGACGTACTACATTTAATAATACCTTGATAATGAATAACCTAGTGTTAGATGCAGGGTTAATACTGTTATGAATACAACTTGTGTAATGATTATTCTGCATAATGTTTGAGATTCGTGGAGATGGCCCGAACTAAAAATAGCCACGTGCTGCAGTTGCGCCGGTGTCCACGTGCGGTAGGTAACTCGATACCAGAACCCCTGACTCATGGGATGTACGCCACTCAGCGCATCTGCTCCTATATTCAATACAGATCATGAATTATTCTATTGAACGTTCATTGTATGCAGTTTAACCCGGCCATGTGTCATCATTGTCATGTATTGTATTTATCACCAATCAACAAGAAAGAGGCCTTAAGTGGACACGATACAGAAACTAACTTAAAAATAAATTAGGCTCTAACATATACTTTTATTCTCTCTCTTGATCATTCCAACTTCTTTCGACATTACTATATTCCAAAACACTTCTACAACAAACACTTCTGTTCCCACTTAACACCCTTCATCCCATCTTATCTCGCCGAGAAGATTCAGTTTCTTTCTGATCGTTGACTTGCGCTTCACTTAAACAGAGCTTGTTTATTGGCTTTCCCAGTTCACCGTTCCTCTTTCAACGTCGTCCTTCACTATTCATGTTGTGAGTTATAAACTTCCAACTTTCTTTTTGATGAACAGTTTTATACAACGCCGTTTAGAGAGCACATTCTCCTGAAGGGCACTCTAGCTCAAGACTCAACCCCACTATTATTAGATAGCATATTCTCCTGAAGGGCGCTCTAGCTCGAGACTCAACCCCACTATTATTAGAGAGCACATTCTCCTGAAGGGCACTCTAGCTCAAGACTCAACCCCACTATTATTAGATAGCATATTCTCCTGAAGGGCGCTCTAGCTCGAGACTCAACCCCACTATTATTAGAGAGCACATTCTCCTGAAGGGCGCTCTAGCTCGAAACTCAACCCCACTATTATTAGAGAGCACATTCTCCTGAAGGGCGCTCTAGCTCAAGACTCAACCCCACTATTATTAGATAGCATATTCTCCTGAAGGGCGCTCTAGCTCGAGACTCAACCCCACTATTATTAGAGAGCACATTCTCCTGAAGGGCGCTCTAGCTCGAAACTCAACCCCACTATTATTAGAGAGCACATTCTCCTGAAGGGCGCTCTAGCTCGAAACTCAACCCCACTATTATTAGAGAGCATATTCTCCTGAAGGGCGCTCTAGCTCGAGACTCAACCCCACTATTATTAGATAGCATATTCTCCTGAAGGGCTCTCTAGCTCGAGACTCAACCCCACTATTATTAGATAGCATATTCTCCTGAAGGGCGCTCTAGCTCGAGACTCAACCCCACTATTATTAGATAGCATATTCTCCTGAAGGGCTCTCTAGCTCGAGACTCAACCCCACTATTATTAGATAGCATATTCTCCTGAAGGGCGCTCTAGCTCGAGACTCAACCCCACTATTATTAGATAGCATATTCTCCTGAAGGGCTCTCTAGCTCGAGACTCAACCCTACTATTATTAGAGAGCACATTCTCCTGAAGGGCGCTCTAGCTCGAAACTCAACCCCACTATTATTAGAGAGCACATTCTCCTGAAGGGCGCTCTAGCTCGAGACTCAACCCCACTATTATTAAACAAATCACGTCTAACAGCGCCCTAGCGACTCATCTTAAACACTTTCTTTGTATACAGTACAACCTCGTGGGATTACTACCATGCGGCAACCTCCCACAACCAACCAGATAGATGTTATTGAGGCCTTAAGTGAAAACCAGACTGAAAGACTTTTGTATCTTTTAAACCCCCATCTCGAAGGAACAAAACATCTACCAACTGGACCACGGAGGTCGTCTAAATCAGTGCTTCCCAATTACTTTCATATAATGGCCCCCTAAATCTGAAGTAATTAATCCCCCCCCCCCCCCCCCCGAAATAAACATTTTTTTTATAGTTGAAGATTTATTTGGCAATAATTATTACAATTAAAATACACATATTTATATTCAACACAAAATTATAGGAACTTGCTTAAAAACTTTTTTTTAAATAAAAACTATAATCACATGAAACAATTGAATGCGATAAATGAGATCGCATGTTTTAACTGTTACATTTCCTAAATATGTTATGTGGAAAAATATTCATAAGTGAATATTTGCACTTTGTACTGAATATTTTCGCGACCCCCACGAGAAATCCCGCGGCCCCCAATTTGGGAAGCACTGGTCTAAATCATACTTAGGCTAGACTAACTAATTTAAAAAGCGACTGGAAAAAGTGTAAATTTCAAGTAAAACGTATTTCATTTTCAATTTTATTTTCCTCTCTTACATTCCTTCCTTTCCCTTCGATTGATGACTTTTATTTAAACTATGTGTATGTATATTGTCCATGAATTTTAGCACGTTACTCACAGTTTGCTATCGTGTGAATGGTACTAAGAAAGAAATGCACGAAGTAAGAGAAATCGTAGGAGTTGTAAGATAAGATATATGGATGCGGAAGTGGTGAAGGATCTGTGTTGAAATAGAAAAGTGTGGCGCTGCCTTCTCTCTGCCTATTCATATAGAGAAATTTTAATACGTTACTCACAGTTTGCTATCGTGTGAATGGTACTAAGAAAGAAATGCACGAAGTAAGAGAAATCGTAGGAGTTGTAAGAGAAGATATATGGATGCGGAAGTGGTGAAGGATCTGTGTTGAAATAGAAAAGTGTGGGGCTGCCTTCTCTCTGCCTATTCATATAGAGAAATTTTAATACGTTACTCACAGTTTGCTATCGTGTGAATGGTACTAAGAAAGAAATGCACGAAGTAAGAGAAATCGTAGGAGTTGTAAGAGAAGATATATGGATGCGGAAGTGGTGAAGGATCTGTGTTGAAATAGAAAAGTGTGGGGCTGCCTTCTCTCTGCCTATTCATATAGAGAAATTTTAATACGTTACTCACAGTTTGCTATCGTGTGAATGGTACTAAGTAAGAAATGCACGAAGTAAGAGAAATCGTAGGAGTTGTAAGAGAAGATATATGGATGCGGAAGTGGTGAAGGATCTGTGTTGAAATAGAAAAGTGTGGCGCTGCCTTCTCTCTGCCTATTCATATAGAGAAATTTTAATACGTTACTCACAGTTTGCTATCGTGTGAATGGTACTAAGAAAGAAATGCACGAAGTAAGAGAAATCGTAGGAGTTGTAAGAGAAGATATATGGATGCGGAAGTGGTGAAGGATCTGTGTTGAAATAGAAAAGTGTGGCGCTGCCTTCTCTCTGCCTATTCATATAGAGAAATTTTAATACGTTACTCACAGTTTGCTATCGTGTGAATGGTACTAAGAAAGAAATGCACGAAGTAAGAGAAATCGTAGGAGTTGTAAGAGAAGATATATGGATGCGGAAGTGGTGAAGGATCTGTGTTGAAATAGAAAAGTGTGGCGCTGCCTTCTCTCTGCCTATTCATATAGAGAAATGGCGTGATTGTATAGATGTAAGATTTTTTTTGAAAGAATATTTAAAAACTGTTGTTAACTTAAATGAATGGTCCCGTTATCTATTCTATTTTTAGGAATTCTTTCCCTCTTTAAGAATTTAATATTTTTGGCATTAGATTGACACTAAAAATAAAACTTAAAAAAAAAATACAAATTAGTAACATTTACCACGCATGAAAAAAGCTGAAATTTACTTTTGGAAGTACCCAGAAGCCGCTTCCCTGTCTGAAATGTCAGCACCGAGATGTGTTTGACATTTGCGGCCCCAGTGCTCACCCGCTGGCGGCGGAGATACGAGATATTCGCTTTTCATGATTTAGTTGCCTCTAAATGTCTCGGATACATTAATAAAATACGTGGAATTTTCTTTATATTTCATTTTAAACATACATTTTTCAAGTCTTACTATCTGAGGTCTCCACATAACCGTATGAGTGATGCGAATGTACAGCGTGTGATGAGGAGTTGTCGAGATTGCATTATTGTATTGTATTTTATTACACTTTCATTGTGTATATTACAACCAACCCTATTGCTACGTAAAATCTCTTCCACTAAATATGTTACAATAATTTGTGGACATGCCACGGCGTGGTGGCTAGTCATATGTAAAGAATGGGAACTCTGGAGAATCCCGACTGTGAGTGTGGCCTGGATGATGAAACTATAGACCATGTATTTATTTTTCAGTTGTCCTTTACGAGACAGATTTGATTTATTAAAATGCATATATTTACCGAGTCCAATGAATGTTGTGTTTCTATTTTCTTCTTGTATCTTTTCCACTTATAGATCGATTGTTAAATTTTTGAAGCTTAACTCTTCCCTTACGGTGATAAAAATAATACGCGTGCTCCGGTGTTGCGTAGTGAGTACGCAATAAAAAATTAGCGATTTTAAATCGGAAAAATAAGAACATTCGTAGATAATCCCCTTAATTAATTATAATTGAAGTTAAAAATTACAATAATTGAGATTTATTTGCTGAAAACATTAAAAAAACCATCTGGCAACGCTCACGGAACGGGCGTACGTGTAACCTATTTGCAAGCCTAGAAGCTACTAGTGGCGCGGAACGTCAATCGCATACCCCGGCGCTTACGCTTATGCTTGCGACGTTGAGACAATTCAGCTCCTCGCAATTCAGTCTAGTATGCAAGAGTGAGATGCGAATATAGTGTCGCGCTTCCCGCACACTATTCACCTATCGTCAAGACGAGGCACTCGCAGCGTTTAAATGCGAATTTGTTTTCGATCTTTACAAAACACCTCGATGTAGTCGATAAATTTTGATTATTATTAATATTATTTTTTAAATCAATGCGTAAATATATTATGGAGAAATACCTAAAATCTTAACCTTGTATTTATAATATTTATAGAGATATTGATGGTTATTAGAAGCAACGTGTAGAAGATACCCAACACAGGGAAGGAGAGGTTAACCAGTTGAAACTTTAAATTGTCTAAAATTGTCATTAAAAAAATGTATTATGTTAACTCATATAATTGCATAATGACTTGAATTTGATGGCACAAATCATCGGATAGTCTTATCGAGTTCAGATGCGATGACAACATATTATATAGTTAACATCATTATTTCTAAGACCGAGCCCAAACCTGATGTGAATGCAAAAATCTGTACTGCACCCTATCCAGAGCGTTCGAGTGAACTGTGAAATAAGGAGTCCAGATACTGGAGCAGTATTTCAGTTTACCCCTTACCAGAGTGCAATACTGAATCTTGGTTGCGTGAACTCCCTCGAATTCATTCGAATGTTTCATTATGAAGCCCAAAACTTTCAAACAATTGGCGGTAATCTTTTCAACATGGGATGAAAAAGATAAAGCACAGTCTTAAACATTCCCATATCTTGGATGACACATATGTTTAGAACCTCTGGTTCACGTAACTTTTTTAAGAAGAATATTATTTACCAAATATGTGATTTTTTGTACCTTTCGAAAATATCAAAGAACGGGTAAAGCAAAGAACAAAAGTGGTACTGTAGGAAAAGTTTTAAATAACAACAAAATTTATTAAACTTCAAAATCAATATTAATACAACTTGTGTATTACATTTTCTTTTACTGCCCCGGGCTCTAAAACACATAGTTTCGCCTCTGTATATAAAGGGTCTTTCAAATTGAGCGGTTTTTTTATTCTTGGATAAACACAGATGGCGTCGCGAACTTGCCTGGGTCTTGTGACATTTGAGAAGTGGAAAATATGACATTTATAAAAATGGAGTCGTATACAATACAAAAACGCGTTCAAATTGTTGAATTATTTTATGTATTGTAATATCCGGAAACGGTGATATTAATTGGCCACCAAAATCATGTGATCTGACACCGTTGGACTATTTTCTCTGGGGTTACGTGAAAAGTCAGGTGTATAAGAAAGACCCCCGATCAATTCCTGAGCTGAAGGATGAAATTATTCGCGTTATTGGTGAGTTAGAACCGCAATTATGCCAAAATGTCATCGAAAATTTTGACAAAAGAGTGGACATCTGTGGAGCTGCAAGAGGTGGACATTTGGCGAATATTGTTATTTGTGTTTAAATGTCATACTTTACTTTAATGACCAATAAAAAGTTTTTTGAAATCAAAGCAAATTGTGTGTTTTATTCAAGAATTGAAACAAATGAATTAAAAAAACCGCTCAATTCGAAAGACCCTTTATAAATGTAAGTCATTTTAGGATATATAATTTACATACCATATTGCTGTAATTTATTTAAAGAATATGACATAGGTATTGGTTTACTCCCGAATACTAGATAAAAAAAATAGAATGGGAAAATAAAGGTCTGGTGATTGATGGAAAATACCTGAGCCATTTGAGATTTGCAGACGATATCGTTATATTCTCACAAAACCCGAATGATTTTCAGCACCAACTGCAAGAATTGGCAGAGGTCAGCAAAGGAGTTGGTTTAAAATGAATATTTCAAAAACCAAATACATGATGAACAGTTTTGCTATCCCAAAACCAATAAACGTAGATGGAAAGCCGCTAGAATTTGTCCAGGAATATGTGTATCTGGGCCCACTTATTTCCTTTGTAGGTGGCATATCGGAGGAAATAGCACGAAGGACAAAACTAGCGTGGAGCTCATTTGGACGTTTGAACAACGTCTTCAAAAGTAATCTCCCAATATCCTTGAAGCGAAGGGTTTACAACCAGTGCATTCTTCCAGTACTTACGTATGGTTGCAAGACATGCAGGCTCACAGTAAAGAACACACAAAAGCTCCAGACCGCACAAAGGGGCATGGAGAGATGCATGTTGGGATATACTAAAAGAGACCGTAAACGAAACACCTGGATTCGCAATATAACAAAGGTAGAAGACGTTATAAAGGTGTGCAAAAAAATGAAGTGGCAATGGGCCGGACGCGTAGCCAGAATGTCAGACTCCCGATGGACATTCGAAATAATCCAATGGTACCCAAGAGGCATAAAGAGGCCCAGAAGAAGACCGAAGGTATGCTAGATAGGTGAAATCAGGAAGCATGGCAGCATCACATGGCATCAACGAGACAAAAACCGAACTATTTAGAGTCAACTTGGGGAGACCTTCATCCAGCAGTGGATCGACCCTGGTTGACAATGATGATTAGATATAAAGAATGCATTAGTTATTTCGAGGGGAGTACCACAGCGCGGGGTTCGAACCGGCGGTCTTTCACACAGAAGTCCTGTGCGTTACCGTGTGGATTTCAATAAACCTGTTATTTATTATTTATATATGATTATATTATTTACTCATGCCATTCAATAAACCCATCTTTTAAATTTATAAGCAAGCTTGTTTATATTCCCCGTCTTGTGGCGTGAAACATGTTTCATGCAAGAGTGCCAACAGAATTAGCCACAATCTGTAACAAGAAACCGTCCAGCAATAAAATCCAACGGAAAGGTTCCTGGAAGCGACACGTCTCCATAGCCCTTCCCTCGCATCTTCAACGCTGGAGGTTTCCTTTGAACGCAGCTTCCGAAATAGCTGGATATGCATCTAAGTCCAGTTGGTGACATTTAAATACAAAATACATATATCTTCAGCGCGTCATGCGCATTCCACGGGAATTAAGAAAGTCGTTAAGTGTTCTTATATTGGGATATTAATATAATTAAATGTTTAATCGTTAGCATTCATGCTAAGCGAGCGGGTGCACTAAGTTCGATTCTCGGCGGATTCATTTCCGGACTATGCAGAGAGAACATATCAAAATACATTTATAGTAAAGCATAGAGCTTTCGCCTTTTTCACATTCATATATCTCGTCGTGTATTTTTTTAAATCTGGTCCATTTGTTTCAGTCACGTTTTTGGTATACCGTTTCCACGCACAGCTTGCACACCTGATATAAATCAGGTGTGCAAGCTGTGCGTGGAAACAAACGACTACTCGAGTATATAAATACTCGAGTAGTCGTTTATTCTCTCAACATATTCAAACTATCCTAAAGTTCCTTTCGTCAACTTACTTAAGGGGATATTCTATTCTAGAGGCGTAAATTTCAGGCGTTTTTTCAGACTGAATAAAAAAAAAACAAAAAATATTTTTAGTATGCATTTTTTTACAGTTTGTTTATTGATTATTTGAGAATGTGCAAAAGTTTTTTGAAAATAAAATTGAAAATTCAAGATGTTATCGGCTGTTATATATTGTCGTAAAAAAAGGGAGGGGGGGGGGGAGGAGCTGGTCAACATGATGAAACAAAAATCATACACAGTTTCTCAATAAGAAATGATGTCGTTATAGTTGGTACCAAAGAGAAAAAAAAATATCGTAAAATGGCGACTATCTGAAAAAGTTTTTGATTTTTTAAAAATAGTAAAAAAAATAGTGTTGAATTTTCCAAAGTAGAAACGATATAAAAACATTTATCAACGATTAATACCAAATTTGAAGGCAATCGGTTGGATAGAACTTGAGATTTTATAAAAGGTTGAAAAAAGTAGTTTAGGGACTTGTGTTTCGCATAGAAGGATGAGGTTGTTTGAATAAAAGTCGTCCAGATCGAAATAAGTAAAGAGAGAAAGTTTATTGTAAGCGTATGTATTTATAATGTATAGAACGGCGCAGAACATGTCGCTGTCTCGCTTCCGCGGGACACATGTTTATTGTTGCACGTCCTATATACATTTCATACTACGGTCTGCAGGAGAGGCAAGAGATATATCGGTGTCTCGCTCTCGCTGTTCGCTACTAGTGAGTTCAATGACCACGCGGGCGACCTTCGCCCGGCGCCGTCTCGCACTGGCCACAGGTGAGTTCAATGACCGCGCGGACAAGGGTCGCCTTGGTGAGTTCAGTGACCGCACGCACGGTCGTTACAGTAGTTTCGAGAAAAAAGCGTTTAAAGTTTTAAGATTATTGTCTGAGTCATTCCGGTGCGGCGTAATTGCTGCTTCATTTATAGCTATAACTTCGTAAATATTGAGAATTTTAAAATTTCCTTTTAAGAATATATTCTTAAAGGTCTAAACTTTAAGAATATGCAAAAAAAGGTTTTTTCAAATTTCTAGAGTAGAATACCTCCTTAAAACATCCATTATATTAATGTTATCATTTCTGATGTACTAAATCCGCATTACTTTGAATATCAACCGACACTACAATTTTTCCTTTTTGCGAGCATCTCCGCACCATTCATCTTTCTTTTTTCTTTTTTGCAAGCATCTCCGCACCATTCATCTTTCTTTTTTCCTTTTTGCAAGCATCTCCGCATCATTCATCTTTCTTTTTTCCTTTTTGCAAGCATCTCCGCACCATTCATCTTTCTTTTATCCCTCTTCTGCCATGATGAAACTTCATTTTCATACAACAACGTGCACATGTCTGGCTGATTCATTAATTATTTTTTCTGTAGTTTATTTGCTATTTATCGTTAGTTTTATTTGACTATTTTTCTCTTCTTAATTAACTACCCAGATTCGGCATTTTGTATATTTAAAAGCTACTCATTCTTATTCTGCTCGACGCTATCGACAAAATAGTGCGGATAAATTGTGAAACTTCTCCGATGAATCAACATTTCGAATGCTCTTAGTTAATTAAACATTCTGGTCTTCACGGTCTATTATTAACACCATAAAGTAGAATATATCAATATTTCGAATGATTCCAGTTAATTAAATATTCTGGTCTTCACGGTCTATTATTAACACCATTAAGTATTGTAGAATATATTAATATTTTGAATGCTCCCAGTTAATTAAACATTCTGGTCTTCACGGTTTATTATTAACACCATAAAGTAGAATATATCAATATTTCGAATGCTTTCAGTTAATCAAACATTCTGGTCTTCACGGTTTATTATTAACACCATAAAGTAGAATATATCAATATTTCGAATGCTCCCAGTTAATTAAACATTCTGGTCTTCACGGTCTATTATTAACATCATAAAGTAGAATATATCAATATTTCGAATGCTCCCAGTTAATTAAACATTCTGGTCTTCACGGTCTATTATTAACATCATAAAGTAGAATATATCAATATTTCGAATGCTCCCAGTTACTTAAACATTCTGGTCTTCACGGTCTATTATTAACATCATAAAGTAGAATATATCAATATTTCGAATGCTCCCAGTTAATTAAACATTCTGGTCTTCACGGTATATTATTAACACCATAAAGTAGAATATATCAATATTTCGAATGCTCCCAGTTAATTAAACATTCTGGTCTTCACGGTATATTATTAACACCATAAAGTAGAATATATCAATATTTCGAATGCTCCCAGTTAATTAAACATTCTGGTCTTCACGGTCTATTATTAACACCATAAAGTAGAATATATCAATATTTCGAATGCTCCAAGTTAATTAAACATTTTGATTTTCACGGTTTATTATTGACACCATAAAGTAGAATAGATCAATATTTCGAATGCTTTCAGTCAATCAAACATTCTGGTCTTCACGGTCTATTATTAACACCATAAAGTAGAATATATCAATATTTCGAATGCTCTCAGTTAATTAAACATTCTGGTCTTCACGGTATATTATTAACACCATAAAGTAGAATATATCAATATTTCGAATGCTCCCAGTTAATTAAACATTCTGGTCTTCACGGTCTATTATTAACACCATAAAGTAGAATATATCAATATTTCGAATGCTCCAAGTTAATTAAACATTTTGATTTTCACGGTTTATTATTGACACCATAAAGTAGAATAGATCAATATTTCGAATGCTTTCAGTCAACCAAACATTCTGGTCTTCACGGTCTATTATTAACACCATAAAGTAGAATATATCAATATTTCGAATGCTCCCAGTTAATTAAACATTCTGGTCTTCACGGTCTATTATTAACACCATAAAGTAGAATATATCAATATTTCGAATGCTCCAAGTTAATTAAACATTCTGATTTTCACGGTTTATTATTGACACCATAAAGTAGAAAAGATCAATATTTTGAATGCTTTCAGTTAATTAAACATTCTGGTCTTAACGGTTTATTATTGACACCATAAAGTAGAATAGATCAATATTTCGAATGCTCCCAGTTAATTAAACATTCTAGTCTTCATGGTTAATTATTAACACCATAAAGTATAACTTAATTTATCACATATATAGAGTATTGTAGAACTTAATCATACTTTTCCGAAGTTTAAGGTCTATGTTATCATTGCGAAACATTCATCTAAATCTCGCGCGAGCCATTTCAATCGGGCATTCAAATTCTCTATCTGGGTCAAGGTCACTAGTAATTAGGTTTTCTAGATATTTACAGCTGTCGACTTGCTCTATAGGTCACCCGGTCAGTCGCAGATATCCGCCATTAAGAGACTGTTGACTTAAGGACGTACAGTTTGTTTTTTGTTCATATTTAAATTTAGTTTTGCTCGACACTTGCTGTGTTTATTTTATTTCATAGTTTCTCAACCTGCGGGTCGCGGTGAAAATAATACATTTACTTAGAAAAAAATAAACAATTATTTTTAATGAATACAATCCAAATTCTAAGTCATTGTTATGAAATGCATAACATTTTGTATGGGGGTCGCGAGTTTTTTTTTACCTTTTGAGGGGTCGCAAGGCTAAAAGGGCTAGAAACGATATCTATACTATTTTTTTACATTTTTTATTGCAATGTACTGTACTTTATCGGCCATTAAAAATGGTTACACTAGTAACTCAAATTAGAGTTTTGAGTGCGCATGAATATAAATACAACTTGTCATATAAACATTTAAATGAATAATATATAAAAAATATCAAAAAGTAGTACGCACACACACACTATCTACTACACATAAAATATAAACTTGAGACAGGTCAAGGCTCAGGTAATCAAAGACTCGAACATATAAAAAGAAAGAAAAATTAATAATAACAAAAATATTAATGCGTCCACTCCAATACACAGAAAAAAAAAACAATCACAAATCAAAACGTCAATTCATAAGGTTGCACTTTAGATCAAAATTCATAGTCCTGTCTAAATACTAATTACTCCTCTCTAATCATACAATTTCGTGATTTGGAATCAAAGTAAGGCGTCCTACTTTAAAAAAATATTGAAACCACGTGACTTCCTTATCGATCGATTGCCTTATCCCTCGTGATCGAGTGTAATTATTTTAGCCATACGGATGGGTGATAATTGTGTGCATGCTGTAGCACTCCAGTAAACATATATTTTTGATAGATCAAACCCAAAGTTCCGATGACAAGGATATTAAACTTCCAAAATAATCGGTAGGTTTAATCTGCATCACCCTTTTGTTAGGCAGTTTTATACAGCGCTATTTTAGTGTGGCTTAATAGTACTATAAGAATGCATGATAACCAGCATATAAGACCAATATACTCGTACATTCAGTAATGATATTGAAAGTATATGTTTATATGTTAATGAAGTTCTAGGATTCGAAATTAGAGTCTTAAGGGGGTATTCTATTCTAGAGGCGCGAATTTCGGGCGTTTTTTCAGACTAAATAAAATAAACCAAAACAATTTCCTATAGAAAATTCAAGATGTTATCAGCTGTTATATCTTGTCGTAAAAAAAGAGGGTAAGCTAGTCGACATTATTGAAACCGTATCGTAAATCCAAAAGAGGGTAAGCTAGTCGACATTATTGAAACCGTATCGTAAATCCAAAAAAAAAATCATACACAGTTTTTTTATAAAAAATAATGTTGTTATAGTTGGTACCAAAGAAAAAAAATCGGTAGAATGACAGCTGTCTGAAAAAAAATTCATTTTTTTACCATTTTTAAATTTATTATTTTTAAAAAATAGTAAAATAAATAGTTTTGGATTTTTCATGGTAGGCACGATATAAAAATATTTATCAAAATTTTATACTAAATTTAAAGGCAATCGATTGGATAGAACTTGAGATTTTATGCCGACCAGGTCGAAAAAAGCAGTTTCGAGAAAAACGCGTTTAAAGTTTTGAGATTATTGTCTGTCATTCCGGTGAGGCGTAATTGCTGCCTCATTTGTAGCTATAGCTTCGTAAATATTGAGAATTTTAAAATTTCCTTTTGAGAACATATTCTTAAAGGTCTAAACTTAAAGAATATTTTTAATAAAAAAAAAACGATTTGTTTCAAATTTCAAAAGTAGAATACCCCTTAAGGGAGTAGAAATTTGATGGTGTCGCTGTTATAAGTTATATCTTGATAATTGACTGGTTCTACACTTTCTTCACACATACACATATTGTTTCCGGGATAAATAGCAAACTCTTTGTTGATTGACATCTTAATTAATATATCGGATAATTATTTACGCCATCATTAACTAAGATTGTTATCGGTGCTATATTCACGAATTGAACTGTTAAGAGCGTCACCAGCCTCACACGGAATGACTTTGTTGAATAAATTTTCTGATGTCGATATTTTCCACGTCTCGGAGAAAAACATAAATTCAGATGTAAAAAAATATCGTAGCTTCCTCATTTAAAGAGTTTGTTATATTAACTTACTAATTTCTTCAGTAAAATTTTTTTAAGATTTATTATTAAGTGTTTAGCTCGGATTATGTATTCGAGCTTTAGTCTTTCTAAAACGGTTCATATCATTCTATTGTGGGATAAATGCCTGACAAAAAAAAATACAAAATGTCACCATTTATCAAAATAAGGGATGCCAACAACCTTTTGTGGACAATTTCATTATTCAAGTATACACGTATGGCCGAATTGTCCGATGTATTCGTAAGTCTATTTTTAAAAAGATTGTAATAACAACTACTTAAGAATTTTCTTATTAAAATTTTACATCTTCCATTATTCTTTACCAGTGTGTATCGTTCGTGCAAAGAGTAAACTAGTTTAACATCTTTTTAGATAAAATTAGTTTTTATTTTATTTTACGTTCATACATAAAATCATCACGCTATATCTCCGTTAAGGAAGGAAGAGAGAACAGATCGTCATATTTATTTATAATAACAAACAATACAGACTCCATGGTCTAAATGGTAAGAAGCTTGACTACCAAAGTAGAGGTTGCAGGATCAATCCCCATTAGAACTCAGATTTATTTTAAAAAGTATTCGAGTATAGTTTTCACTTAAGGTTGAAAGATATTGCTAAAAAATAAAATAATTAGAGCGTAAGGATAGAAAAGGGGCGGTGGCTGACATTGGATTGGATACTTCTCAGCATGTATACTCGTACATACCATTACGCCTTTTCAATGTTGGGGTAGGCAGAGAAGATAGAGCACCAGTCTTTCATATCTCGACACACATATTTCGCCTCTTTTACATTCATGCACATTCTCATACAATTCCAACGATTTTTATGACTTTCTTTCAAAATATTATTCACTTGATTCAACAATACTTACCTTGGTCTTCCTCCACGAAACCTTCCACTCATTTTCGTACTGTATATTATATTTGTTATGTTTTAACGATAAAAATAATTTATCAAACGTTCCGGCTTTGTCTTTGAATATTCAACAACAAATAAGTAAAATGTTGTACTTTATTGTTAAATAACCAATATGATAATCTATTATACACCATTAATGTATTATTTTTATGAAATATTGTCATATGGAGTTACACAAAGTTAAAATCGAAACCTTCGATGTTAAAATGAGATAAACTAGTTTGCACTTGGTACAACAATATATGTATGCGTATTTACCAACATGAAGTTATTATTTACGATAGATATATTCATGTCATGAAAAGCTTATGAAGAAATAAAAAGGTTGTCGATTTACATAATATGTGCTGAAATCAAGACAACGATGACATGTCAGCAGGAACAAAAGGAAATTTATGCCCCTTTTATATTTTCGTTAAATAAAGAATATGACCTAATCCGTGGTCTAGGGGAGGGGTGGTCAACCTATTTGGGGTGTTTCAAAACCGGTATTGGGTAAAGGGTTGCGGGCAATTATTTTAACTAAGAGGCATATCAAAAATTGAGTGCCTGAAAACAAGGTTACGTGGTCCAAACGGTGTATCAAAGTACAGCGTTAAATTGTAGACCAAACGGTGTTTTCAAGTACAGCGTTAAATTATAGACTAAACGGTGTTCCCAAGTACAGCGTTAAATTACAAACCAAACGGTGTTCCCAAGTACAGCGTTAAATTATAGACCAAACGGTGCTTCCAAGTACAGGGTTAAAAATCTGGTCTACCGAAGCTCATGTGATAGTTCTTGTCTTGGTCATGTCGGTTGTCCCGTTCAGTCACCCGGGCTACAAATACCGTAGGGGCACCAAAACCTCATAAATGCTTAGGGCATTTAAATGTATTAATCCGGCCCTGATTCAAATGTTGCTATCAATAAAACTATTTTTATTTATTTATTTCAAGGTTGGCACTCTGTCATTTCTACGGTTTCAAAGTTTTCACCTCATCATCAGGGGAGCAAACCAAGTCTTGTTTGTGCTTCCTAATGATGAGGCGATAACGATGGAAGCCCCCCAATGCCCTTGCGGTCGGGCTCGCCCTACATTGGTGGGGTGTATCTCGGCCGGGGGAATGTTTGTGGGATGAGCCCGGACCTTTTAATGTTTTCTCTCTTGAATGTATTTTTATTTGTCATCTATTTATTTTCCCTGTTTTTTTTTATCTTCTTGTTCTACGTGTTCAAGGGTGTGGGCTGAAAAACATCTGGTGTCCCCGAGGCTGGGCTCGCCCTATATTGGTGGGGTGTATGTTGGCTCGGGGGATGTTATTAGATGAGCCCAGACCTTTTGATAGCTTCTGTTTTTTAATGTATTATCTTTTTAATGTGTTCTTGAAATGTGTCTAAATATATTATGTACATACTGTGTTGCTATCAATAAACCTGTATTTATTTATTGAAAACCTTGAAACCGGTAGGGATATAGCATTATATAAAGCAGAATAAACAGTGTTTGACTGAACAAACTACAATGTTTTTAAATCTCCACAGTGTTAATAATGCCTTAACCATAAATAATATATGTATATATATTATTGTGTATTAATTAAGTTGAATATTGGCATAATTTATTCCTAGATCGAAGACTTCATCGAGTTGATAACGGATAATGGCGATAACGGATGGAGTAGCTCTTTATAGTTAGTTGCTTATTAATTATTTAGCGATTCCTCAACCCATCGGGCAGTTTACACTCACAGAAATAAACCGTTAGTCCGTCATTGCGCATATTATATGAATTCATGTTTAATTCCCTCCGAGCTAAATCTATAATCGCGCACTGTTGTTAACTTAACTTAACGATAATAAATAAATAAATATGTACATACATAATCCGTTTAACGGGCCGAGCGGTCGTTAGGAAACCACGAGGAATGCTATTCCGCCATTTTAATGACCCGCCACGCCACGCCGGTTGCCGGCCATCTTGTGTTGCCTGCCACAGTCTTGTTTACAATACGGATCCATCGACAATCGACATTTTCACTAATTGATACGCTTGTTTTGAGGAACGCCACGAGTCGTGACTCTTAAATGATGATAATGATCGAAAAGCAAATTCTCGTCATCTAGTATGATTGTCAGTAATTCTGTTGACGAAAGACGCATAGATGTATAAGACGCATATATACTTGTGCATAGATATATGTATACATACCATCACGCCATTTACCTATCAAAATATGCAGAGAGGAGACGCACTTTCCTATCGCGACACATATATCGCGTCTTCTACATCCATATTCTAACAATTCCTCTAATTTTACATGTCCCTTTAATAAAATACCATACACTTGATCTAACCATACTTTCCTTGGTCTTCCTCTACAACACCCACAAACATATGCTCTTTATATTTGTTTTGTTAGTCTTTGTTCCTTCCTTAGTTCCACGTGCCCAGATAATGTGTTAATCTTTTTTCCTTCCTTCGTTCCACATGTCCAAACCATTTGTTAGCCTTTGTTCCTTTCTTCGTTCCACGTGTCCAAACCATATGTTAGTCTTTGTTCCTTTCTTCGTTCCACGTGTCCAAACCATATGTTAGTCTTTGTTGCTTTCTTCGTTCCACGTACCCAATACATATGTTAGTCTTTTTTCCTTCCTTCGTTCCACATGTCCAAACCATATGTTAGTCATTGTTCCTTCCTTCGTTCCACGTGTACAAACCATATGTTAGTCTTTGTTCCTTCCTTCGTTTCACGTGTACAAACCATATGTTAGTCTTTATTCCTTTCTTCGTTCCACGTGTCCAAACCATATGTTAGTCTTTGTTCCTTTCTTCGTTCCACGTGTCCAAATCATATGTTAGTCTTTGTTCCTTCCTTCGTTCCACGTGTCCAAACCACATGCTAGTCTTTGTTCCTTCCTTCGTTTCACGTGTACAAACCATATGTTAGCCTTTGTTCCTTCTTTCGTTACACGTGTCCAAACCATATATGTTTATCATCTTATGTTCTTCTTCCCCTTCTTCAATACATCAACCGTAAGTTCACATTCATGCCCAATCACTTCATTCTGTATTATGTCATGCATACACGTACATTACCCGACCGTAAATAATACACATCGTTTGTAAAGCGTCGTCTCTGTCGCACGATGCGCTAACCGTATCGTGACAACGATACCGGACTGTTAGCGCATCGTGCGACAGAGACGACGATCTACAAACGATGCGTATTACTTATCGCCTGGTACTTGTATATGCGTGTATTCATTCGTATTGAGCAAGAAATTGCACTTTAGCAAGGATACGTTTTTCATTCGTACCTATGGTACTGCTCAAGATATTTTATTTTTATTTTCAAATGTTTACATAATTCAACTTGACTCATAAACGGTGTATGCAAACGGTCTCACTAAGCTTAACATAATGTCTGTATTGAGACACCCGGCCCGTTAGAACTGCGAGACGGGAATGTCTTCATCGCATACGCTCTAGTGTCGCGAACGAATTGATTTCAAACTGTATCTCATATTCAGGTCCATTAATGGGAAATTTCTACTGGATTATTTAAATCTGTATTCGAGAGATGTTCATTCCTTCGGAAAGGAATATAACTTTATCATCGAATAAATCGATTGTCCCGAATCTTACGATAGAACTTTTGCCATTGTTAGTTCAGTGGCGTGGAATGGTCTGCCTCTTAGAGTTAGATATATGGATGACGTGTGCGGCTTTGGGAAGCACTTAAAGAAAACTCTTTTTGGGAGGTCTTATCAAAATTAACGATTGTATATATATTTTTTTATTTTTTATTATTATTATTATTTATTATTACACATGACAAGAAATATACACAATTTGAGAAAAAACAACAGGTAATTTGATTTGGACATATAATTTTAATGGATCTGGGTTTGTTGCCTTTCATTTGTCGTATCCCCAGTAAACTAGGCTTTTGCCTGTATCTCACTGAGGATATATATATATGAATATATATGATATATAGTATATGAACTCTACACATATACACTACACTATTCCAAAAGCCGAATGTGATATCACTATTACATATGAGGAGGTAATATTAAAAAAAGAACATGTCCACCAAATCAGATTGTTAGGAAATCGCAAAAAAAACTGTTTGCATTAAAATATATATGACATAATAATTCATTGTAAGAATATTTGAAATCCTTAAAATCGCTTAAGGTGACTTGATTTGTTGTTTAAAATCGAATCATAATAATTAAAATAGTTATTCCAGTTTAAAATATGGTCATGATCCTTTTTGTAAGAACAATTCTACTTTAATCTTTTTGATTGAACAGCTCTGGGACATGATGGTTTTTGTTCAATTTCAAAAAATATTACGCAGATATTGCAAAAAATAATTGGGTAGAATAATTTATATTTATTTTAATAAAATAAAATAAGTAGTGTTACAAAATAAGAAGAAATATTAGTATAAAACTAAAAATATATGTAGGTAGATAAATCTGTATAATGCTAGACATTACACTGCACGTACAATTTAAAACTGACAGTTGCTGGTGGACTGGTATGAAGTTAGATACAATCGGAAAGCTATGATTGGTCAATTCGGACAAGATTCTTTTTGAAAAAAATACTGTTTTTTTATTATGATTTTAAAATGATTTATGCACTTTTTTCATTAAAATGAAAATGTTAAACGGCTCCGTACCATCGGTAAGAAGAAATCTGCTTTATCAACATTTTTTTTGAATCCGATGGACATGATTTTTTTTTAATGTTACCTCTTCATATAGGAATATATTTAAAGATAACTTTGTAGATCGTCTTTCTGCAGTTTTGTTGGCATTTTTTGTTCTTAACATATGCAGATGCAGGGAGGTATTATAATCTGATGACGGCAGTCACCACTTCGCTACCTTATTTTTGTAGTATTTGTAATCTGTCAATAATAGTGGGTTGGAATCTCGAGCTCAAGCGCCCTTGAGGGGAGCCTGCTTTAAGCGGCGCCATAAAAAATATTATTTAATTATCATTATTATTATAAAATTTTACTTTCTTGGAGTAATAGTGTGGCAATTTTCCGTTGCTTTCCACATTGCTGTACTACAGACAGTTAAGCTGTTCCAACAAACAGTGCCTGGGGAAAATTTTGAAGTATTGAAAAACGGCGAGCAACAGGACAGTTTCCAGCAAGATGGATAGACCGAACAGGACAGTCTCCAGCAAGATGGATAGACCGAACAGGATGGCCTCCAGCAAGATGGATAGACCGAACAGGACAGTCTCCAGCAAGATGGATAGACCGAACAGGACAGTCTCCAGCAAGATGGATAGACCGAAAAGGACAGTCTCCAGCAAGATGGATAGACCGAACAGGACAGTCTCCGGCAAGATAGATAGACCGAACAGGACAGTCTCCAGCAAGATGGATAGACCGAACAGGACAGTCTCCAGCAAGATGGATAGACCGAACAGGACAGTCTCCAGCAAGATGGATAGACCGAACAGGACAGTCTCCAGCAAGATGGATAGACCGAACAGGACAGTCTCCGGCAAGATAGATAGACCGAACAGGACAGTCTCCAGCAAGATGGATAGACCGAACAGGACAGTCTCCAGCAAGATGGATAGACCGAACAGGATGGCCTCCAGCAAGATGGATAGACCGAACAGGACAGTCTCCGGCAAGATGGATAGACCGAACAGGACAGTCTCCGGCAAGATGGATAGACCGAACAGGACAGTCTCCGGCAAGATGGATAGACCGAACAGGACAGTCTCCAGCAAGATGGATAGACCGAACAGGACAGTCTCCAGCAAGATGGATAGACCGAACAGGACAGTCTCCAGCAAGATGGATAGACCGAACAGGATGGCCTCCAGCAAGATGGATAGACCGAACAGGACAGTCTCCAGCAAGATGGATAGACCGAACAGGACAGTCTCCAGCAAGATGGATAGACCGAACAGGATGGCCTCCAGCAAGATGGATAGACCGAACAGGACAGTCTCCAGCAAGATGGATAGACCGAACAGGACAGTCTCCAGCAAGATGGATAGACCGAACAGGACAGTCTCCAGCAAGATGGATAGACCGAACAGGACAGTCTCCAGCAAGATGGATAGACCGAACAGGACAGTCTCCAGCAAGATGGATAGACCGAACAGGACAGTCTCCGGCAAGATAGATAGACCGAAAAGGACAGTCTCCAGCAAGATGGATAGACCGAACAGGACAATCTACAGCAAGATGGATAGACCGAACAGGATAGTTTCCAGCAAGATGGATAGACCGAAAAGGACAGTCTCCAGCAAGATGGATAGACCGAACCAAAGAAATTACTAATCTTTCACTGACTGCTGCAATCATCATGGTTCAGGACCGCAAGAAGTGGAGGTTTGGTCCCAGGCCATGAGAGAACCACGACGCTCAGCCAAGAGCAACACGATAAAAGAGATGATACATACACATTTTAACACTATGGACCCCGAACCAAATCTGTTAAAATTTACTGTGGGCTCAGATAATTTTTAGGAAAAAATACTATTAGTAAGGGTTTACTTAAACTGTTATACTCGTAGTTTTGGAAATACTGGGAACAATTACCACTTGGTATCCCAATCCCGTGTTTCAAAGTGATAAACTACTATAGATTTGCAGTGAGTCCCGGTCCTGTGTTTTCTCTAAAAATGGAAGGGTTAAAAACATTTGATTGACTAAGTTTAAAAAAATCGGATGGCTTAGTTTAAAAAATAACGGACGTCTTAGTTTAAAAATGCGATTAAAGTGAGTCGGTTTCCTAATGAAATCTACGTTCTATAATGAGTTCTCGGTACGTGTAAACACATCGTAATTGGCTGCATCACCATCACCCTTAACTTCAAGGAAATTGATAATTTTGTCTTTTGTCCGCATTTAGCCCCTCGGCCTCGGCCTTGCAACTCGATCTGTTTTCTTGGCCAATGCAATGGCTGCAGCGTCATTTTATAAAGAGTTTATTTGTTTTCTTTTCATCGGATTAAAGTAAATTATTGCAACGCAGTCTTTTATTTTCTGGACCACAAGTGCATTCTCATCTCGTTTCTGTGTATTCTCGAGTGGCCTTCACTTGCCATTCTTACTTAAATCTTAGCTAGTATAAGACTTGCAATATCGTTAGGATTATATAATTATGAATAGACAATTTACATAGCGTAGTCTAGAGAGCAAAGTCTCCTCAAGGGTTCTTTAACCCAGGATCCAAACCCACTGTTATTAACAGATTTTAAATATTACAAAATACCGCCACACACATATATGGTATGTACATAACATAACGCCATCAGGATAGGTAGAGAGGACAAAGCGACATGCGTTCCTAACTTGACACACATCCTTTGCCTCTTCCATATATCCATACACCTTCTCAATAAAATTATCTAACTTTATACGTTTTCTTCTTTCAGAATATCATTTATTTGATCCAACCATACTTTTCATGTACACGACTAAATGTATGTTATGTATGTGCACAGTTACAGTTACAACAGGACCTAGATTCCCTTCCCTAGTCTCCTGGACTGAGCAAAATCATCCCCTGTTCATCATTAATAAATGTGTCTGAGTATTTTATAGTCGATCGTGTTCACCAATCCACCATCAGTATACTATACAGGGAATAGCATTAAAACAGAGTTTCTGAATTCAAAGATTTAGGCGAAACCATTGATGTCGGACTCACATTCGTTAACCATGTCTCACGTTTGATATCGGACTGTTACTAACATGCCGAACTTCTCACGGTGTGTAATTATAAAAGCCTTGAAACAAGAAGGCAAGACTCCATTGCGATATTCCTAATAAAGGTTTTCCAAGGTTGCTTTAACTGTCCCGCGATTCTAGAAGCACTAAGTTTATATGTACCCAATAAATATATCCGTGCAAGGAATCACCCTCTGTTCTACATACCAACTTACAGGACGAATATCATGGCTAAACACTCAGTCACGCGTGGTATAGAGATATTGAACCAACTGAATGACACGGTTGATATAGTCTCGGCACCGACTAGCAGTATGAGAAGAATCCTGGCTGATATTCTTCCTAACGAATAAGCTAACGCTAGAAGCAAATCCTCTTTGTGTAACAGGAGAAATCCATGCAAAGTGGATAAAAAAAAAATATAAAAAAACTCGGTTTTATAATGAGACTATCAAGAGAATTTAACAGTATCGATATCCTCCGAAACTTATATAATTATCTAATTAGAACCAAATTAGAATATGCATCTACAGTTTGGGCTCCTCATTAGCTCAAATATAAATATTTAACAAAAAGAATAAAAAAAAATTAATTTACGAGTAGAATCAATGAGTTACAATATATTACATGCATTAATTGTTATAATGTTACAGTCACCCTGTAGAGTTCTACAATCCAATTAGCGCGATTCATATATTGACATTTCACATTGCTTTTCTTTTAACGCGAGATAAACTTTGAATTTTGCCCCAGCAAGATTGTTACAACATCCGAGAACGAGTATATCGCCAAGACCAACATAAGTTAACTAATGTTATCTCAGGTGCAAGGATTATCCGCAGAAAGATCGCCGCTTATCAAAGTATGTTGTCAGCTTCGCGGGTAATGGGATTATTTTTAATTTTCCGCTTCATAACGGCTTCTTGTTGTAGGTCCGAACTCCTGGCAGCAGGCGGGCAGCAGACGAGCAGCGGGTACAGGGAAACGTAAAGCGTTGATATGCCAAAACAAAATAAATATTTCTCACTAATCGGGCCTCGTTTCGGCAGCAACATGTGGGTAAACAGAACCTAGTTGTTTTAAAAATATTTTTAGACGAGTTGTTTAATTGTCTTTTTTTAATATTAGCTCTGACATTTCTTGTTTATGTGGTGTGAATTGATTATCATCTTCTCAGACAGGTCACATTCTGCATGATGCCTTTGGGTTGACTGAGAGATGACTGTACACCAAGATATGGACAAATCTCGGTCAATTTTTATTTAATACTATGTAGATGGCCTAGTTAGTAAGATGCCTGTCTCCCAACCCGGAGGTTGCGAGTTCAAATCCCGCTGGAATCCAGATTTTATTAAAAAGGATTCCGGTCTGGTTTTCACTTAAGGCCTCTTTAACATCTTTCTGGTTGGTTGGAAGTGATTGTCACATGGCAATAAGCACGCCAGGTTTTACTGTATACAACAAAAGTGTAATACAATATAGTCGATTTAACAAATAATTTTTATTTATTGTTTATAGTTAAGGCATTAACGTTGTAGAGGTTTAAATACATTATAATTTGTTTTATCAAATATTGTTTATTCCACTTTTTGTAACGGTGTATCCCTACCGGTTTCAAATCTTTCACCTCATCATCAGGGGAGCACAAACAAGGGAGCCTTGAAACCGATAGGGTTATACCGTTACAAAAAGTGGAATTAACAGTGTTTGATAAAACAAATTACAATTTTTTTATTTATTTTAATAATTTATGTAATTTTAATTTAAATTGGAATTATACTACTGAGGAGGCTGCCTGGAGAAAAAATAAAACTGTTGATAATTATACATACTACTGTGGAGGCTGCCTAGAGAAAAAATAAAACTGTTGATAATTATACATACTACTGTGGAGGCTGCCTAGAGAAAAAATAAAACTGCTGATAATTATAACGGAGAACAAAGGCCAACGAATTAAAGTTGTCTTAGAGTTGAATGAATGAATTTTGCATAGGTTTCACATTGGACGTAAAAATATAAATTAAAACACACAAATAAATAAAAGAAATAGTAAGTAAAATGGAATTTCTCAGGTGGTTTCTCTGCGTAGACAACGTCTCCTTGATGGGGATGGGGATGCGTTATCAGTAATGTGTGTTGGTTTCTCTGCATAGACAACGTCTTCTTGATGGGGATGGAGATGCGTTATCAGTAATGTGAATTGGTTTCCCTGTGTAGACAACGTCTTCTTGATGCGGATGGGGATGCGTTATCAGTAATGTGTGTTGGTTTCCCTGCGTAGACAACGTCTTCTTGATGGGGATGGGGATGCGTTATCAGTAATGTGTGTTGGTTTCCCTGCGTAGACAACGTCTTCTTGATGGGGATGGGGATGCGTTATCAGTAATGTGTGTTGGTTTCCCTGCGTAGACAAGGTCTTCTTGATGGGGATGGGGATGCGTTATCAGTAATGTGTGTTGGTTTCCCTGCGTAGACAACGTCTTCTTGATGGGGATGCGTTATCAGTAATGTGTGTTGGTTTCCCTGCGTAGACAACGTCTTCTTGATGGGGATGCGTTATCAGTAATGTGTGTTGGTTTCCCTGCGTAGACAACGTTTTCTTGATGGGGATGGGGATGCGTTATCAGTAATGTGTGTTGGTTTCCCTGCGTAGACAACGTCTTCTTGATGGGGATGGGGATGCGTTATCAGTAATGTGTGTTGGTTTCCCTGCGTAGACAACGTCTTCTTGATGGGGATGGGGATGCGTTATCAGTAATGTGTGTTGGTTTCCCTGCGTAGACAATGTCTTCTTGATGGGGATGCGTTATCAGTAATGTGTGTTGGTTTCTCTGCGTACACAACGTTTTCTTGATGGGGATGCGTTATCAGTAATGTGTGTTGGTTTCCCTGCGTAGACAACGTCTTCTTGATGGGGATGGGGATGCGTTATCAGTAATGTGTGTTGGTTTCTCTGCGTACACAACGTCTTCTTGATGGGGATGCGTTATCAGTAATGTGTGTTGGTTTCCCTGCGTAGACAACGTCTTCTTGATGGGGATGCGTTATCAGTAATGTGTGTTGGTTTCCCTGCGTAGACAATGTCTTCTTGATGGGGATGCGTTATCAGTAATGTGTGTTGGTTTCTCTGCGTACACAACGTCTTCTTGATGGGGATGCGTTATCAGTAATGTGTGTTGGTTTCCCTGCGTAGACAATGTTTTCTTGATGGGGATGGGGATGCGTTATCAGTAATGTGTGTTGGTTTCCCTGCGTAGACAACGTCTTCTTGATGGGGATGGGGATGCGTTATCAGTAATGTGTGTTGGTTTCCCTGCGTAGACAACGTCTTCTTGATGGGGAAGCGTTATCAGTAATGCGTGTTGGTATAATTCCAAATTACAGGAAAAACTAATTTAACGCGAAAACCAATTAGCGTGCTCAAGCAAAATGATATCATTTCCCGCTTAAAGGGGCTGATTAATCAGTTGACGCGGTTATCGTTTGATCTCCTTCAACTTGAAGAACAGCGTGCGTATAAAGAAAAAGAATTTGTAATTTATTTTTATCAACAACATAAAGAAAAAGAACATAAAAAGTGTGAGCAACAACAAGAAGAGATTGTTAAGAAGTGAACTGTAAAAGAGGTCGAGAGAGCTTTCGATCACATCGAGCGCGCAAAGTAAATTTTATTTGATGCAGACCCGAATATCGAAAGAAGTGCTGAAATTCAGACAAAACAATCGACAGCTATGGAAAATGACACAATTAAACAAAACAGTCAAGCTCTGTTCAAACATCATTGTTACTCAAATATTTATTATTCTTTGACATTGTTTTTTATTCTTTGACATTTTTATCTCCTAATATAACTCATAACATGTGGTGTATTTTTTTCGAACTAAATCATGGTGGATTAATTAGAATGAATCTTATTGTTCATTGTATTCGATTAACGCGATATCGCTTAGCGCTAGGTGAATGACGCGATATCGCTAAGCGTTACAGAATGAATTGATCGCGTTAAAAGAGTTTTTTTTATCATCAATATTTTTTAATCTTTAAATTTTTATCATTTTATTGTATCTGCCATAAAAGTAAACTCTCTTTTGATAGATAAATATGTAATACAGTTTCTTCTTATTCTTATTTATAATTATTTCAATTTCCTATATAAATATATATATTTTTTTAAATGTTTGTTTTTAATAATTTTAATATTTAATTTCGTAGAAATAGTTATTACCTACACACAAACTTATAACTAGATAACAATTCTTACAACTAATTATTTCGCAAGTAAGTACATGTCTACTCGTTCAGGCTACTTGCATTCCATCACATTCACTCAGACCTTGGTTCTCCCTGCTAATACTGTAGCTGGACTAGTAGTCAGGCAACAGATGATGCTTCGGAAGTCTATGCTTATCATATAATGGAAAGGTACGAGGAGGTCGGACTTACTCTAGTAAGCCCCGAGGGAATCCCCGAATCGATCCAATCGAATGGGCTATTATGAGACAGGGCTTCTGCCGTTGTTGATCTCGTGGAGTAGAAAGGTCTGCCTCTAAGTGTTAGGATATGGATGGAAAGTGCAGCTTTGCGAAGCACGTATATGTTGTCTATTTTTTGGGAGGTTTTATTAAAATTTACGAATAATACACACAAACTTTACACTCCACTTAAAGCTGAACGTGTTACTTACCAACATGAGAAGACTTCTTTGTAGTCCGTTTTTCCTTGGTAAGTTTTCTGGGGTTTTCTTACTTCAAATGTTTTTTCTTAACAAATGCAGATGCGGGGAAGTACCTAATTTAATGGCCACAATCTTCACTTTCCTATTCTTACACCTTCTCCCTGTCTCCATCCCAACTCATTGTCTGCGAAGACTGTTGGGGTCAGCTCTCCTCGTCTTCAGGTTGTATGCTCTTCTGTCCCGGACTACGTCCCCCAGGCCGTGCCTCTGCATCAGGTTATCTTTTTGCACCACCCATGAATTTTTTGGTCTTCCTTTGGTTGTTATTCGAGGAAGATCCATGGAGATTGCCTGGTTCACAATGTGATCGGGTGCTCTGCGTTCAACGTGCCCATACCATCTCAATCGCCTCTGCTCTATCTTGCTGTTGATGTCTGTAACACCTAGGTTTCCACGAATGCGTGAGCTTTTTATTTTGTCTCTTAGGGACACACCAGCTGACCATCTTAGCATGCGCATTTCAGCAGTTTCTAGTTGCCTAGGCCCTAGAGTAAGAGTTATCGTCTAGCATTCGGAGCCATAGAGGAGTGCGGGTCTGACAATCGTTTGGTATACTTTTCCTTTTAACTTTACTGGCATTTTCGGATCACATAGAACTCCCGTCATTGATCTAAACTTCATCCATCCCACACTAATTCTAATTTCCTATTCTTACACCAAAGTTGTATAGATATTTATTTTGTTATATTTTTAATATTTCTATTATTATGGGTTCGAATCCCAAACTACAGCTTTCTTTCTAAACGGCGCTTTATAAATTGTAATTTCATTATTATAATAATGTGTTCATTAATTGTATAACTGACGTTTTCACCTTCTGCTAATGCTACAAAATTATCTCAACAAATGAAAGCGAATCTTAAAATGAAAGCAACCGCCGCACCGGGTGGTATGGACCGCTATTTTACGACCAAATCATCTTTAGTAATATACGACCTCTCTATTGTTCACAGCTGCCCTTTAGAAGAAAGATAGAATTAGTGTTGATGAATGGCGTTGATGGAAAATGATTGTGGATGTCTTGTAAATATTATTGTAAATAATATGTGTCCAAGTGGACTATTGTAAGTAACACATACAATATTGTAAAGAATGTTAACAATATTAAACAATACATATCGTAAACTCGATGCGTAGCGTTTATGTAGATATTTGTATTACATAATATATGTTATAGCTAGATAGATAATCTCTCGTGATCGAGAATGATTTGTATGCAAACTGTTGCACTTCAGCAAGTACACACTCTTGACATACCAAACCTAAATTCCGAAGGCTAGGTTTAACCTGTTGCACTCTTTCACTAAGCTAAGTTTTATATAACTCTTTTTTGAGTCGCTTGATAGCGCTTAAGTTAATAAGCAGCATATATACTCGTATATTACATAAGATCACAGCATCTTTTTGACGAGATAGGCAGAGAGATCTTCCCTTTGCCTCTTCTACATGCATACACCCCGCACCGCATTTGCATAGACTTACCCCTAGGCAGTTTGCAGCATGCGCCCTCCTCCACCAAATCCTTAATCAAAGAATATTTATCCTTTCCGTTTTCGATCATAACCTTGAATTATGTTGTCTTTCGCGCCACACAAGAAACCACTACAGATTACATCATGCTTTCTTCTCTGTAAATGCATCCATGATGTCATTGAAGTCTATACTCACTGTTATGTCTGATTATATTGATAATTTGGTTAATGCATTGAAGTCTATATTCACTGTTATGTCTGATTATATTGATAATTTGGTTAATGTATTGAAGTCTATATTCACTGTTATGTCTGATTCTATTGGTAATTGGTTAATGCATCGAAGTCCATATCCACTGTTATGTCTGATTCTATTGGTAATTGGTTAATGCATCGAAGTCTATATTCACTGTTATGTCTCTATTGGTAATTGGTTAATGCATCGAAGTCTATATTCACTGTTATGTCTGATTATATTGACAATTTGGTTAATGCATTGAAGTCTATTTTCACTGGTATGTCTGATTATATTGATAATTTGGTTAATGCATAAGTCTATATTCACTGTTATGTCTGATTCTATTGGTAATTGGTTAATGCATCGAAGTCTATATTCACTGTTATGTCTGATTATATTGACAATTTGGTTAATGCATTGAAGTCTATATTCACTGGTATGTCTGATTCTATTGATAATTTTGTTAATGCATTGAAGTCTATAGTCACTGTCATGTCTGATTTTATTGATAATTTGGTTAATGTATTGAAGTCTATATTCACTGTTATGTCTGATTCCATTGATAATTTGGTTAATGCATTGAAGTCTATATTCACTGTCATGTCTGATTCTATTGACAATTTGGTTAATGTATTGAAGTCTATATTCACTGTTTTGTCTGATTATATTGACAATTTGGTTAATGCATTGAAGTATATATAATATATTCACTGTTATGTCTGATTCTATTAATAATTTGGTTAATGTATTAAAGTCTATATTCACTGTTATGATAATATGGTTAATGCGTTTAGTCTATTTTATTTTAGCGTAGATTTTTTATTTGTATTAAGTCATTTTAATTATGAGAAACTTCGTCATTAGGAATAATTTGTTAATGGTATGCGTAAATAAAATAATGTAAATATTTATATAAACTGTTATATATTTTTTGTTAATTATTAATTTGCTAAACTATATCATTGGGCAGTCGTGGTTATCATTAGATTTTAAATATGAACTGAAATGAACGCATTCTTCCATAAAACAATAATATAAATCGTTCTTGTACATATTTTTATGACCTATTTATGACTCTTTAGACGCCCCCTTTGGCTTGGCACCCCTTGGCAAATGACTAGATTTGCCTATTAGCGAACGCGGCTCTACATACATCTTCTCATACAGCTCCTACTTCTTTAAAATTATTATTTTTATTTCTTTTGCAATGTATTGTAATTTACTTGATTTAACAATACTCAGAAATAATGGAATACGATATTAGTAGGTAAAGTAAAATCTATGAGGGTAGATAATATAGAAAGGTGTGGAGATCTCTCCTTGCTGTTTACCCAGATCGGGACATGGCGTATTCACGGTGCGATATTAGTTGAATCCGAGCATACATTGCGAGCTCAGAAATACATGAAGCTAAAAATAATTTAGACATTTAGGTAAATCGCGGACGCCCTCGGTTTGGCAGGGAAACGTCACTTGCTATTTTAGTTAACTCATCGCTGGATTGACGAGTACATATTGATTATTACTATTATTGGTATGACAGAATACGGAACGAAGGGGAGTTATGGATGTGATCTCAAGACTGATGTGGTTAGTAAGATGGAGAAGACCACTCTGAAATGGTTTGGACACGTGGAACGAATTAATGAAAGAAGACTAACAAAATGTATATACTATATATCATATACAGTCCAAATGTGAGTGGAAGGTGCGTCAGAAGAAGAATTAAGTAAGAATGGTTAGATAAAATGAGAGATACGTAGAAAGCCAGATAAATCGTAGTTTGTATTAGAGGGTATATGGAAATAAAAGAGGCTAAATATGTGTTTTAAGATAGGCAAGTCTGCGCTATCTTCTCTGCTTACCCCTACAGGGTGTGATGGTATGTATGTACTTACAACCTTAGTGGAGTAGATGGTATGTTTTCCAGCCGGAGGTTTCGGGTTTGATTTTCAACGACCCAACAAAACTAGCCGGCATTGTTAACGGATATGTGCCTCTGCTACCCCGTGCGTGTACCTTAGCTATTGGACTACCCTCTGCTACCCCGTGGGTGTACCTTAGCTATTGGACTACCCTCTGCTACCCCGTGGGTGTATCCTAGCTATTGGACTACCCTCTGCTACCCCGTGGGCGTACCCTAGCTATTGGACTACCCTTTGCTACCCCGTGGGTGTACCCTAGCTATTGGACTACCCTTCTTCTCTCCGTCCATGAGATATTGAATGGCGAACTTTTTAGCTCAACCTTATTCAAAAAAATAAATAAATTAAACTTAAGAAGTGGTCTCCACAGTGTTACACCATTTTAATAACTAAACTATAGAATACATTTTCAGTTGTATTGAAAATGTGTTTCATTATCCAAAAATGAATAGAATTATAGGGTGACTTTATTGAAAATGTGTAGAACTAAAGGGTGACTTTATTGAAAATGTGTAGAGCTATAGGGTGACTTTATTGAAAATGTTTAGAATAGGGTGACTATTGAAAATGTATAGAACTATTGGGTGACTTTATTGAAAATGTATAGAACCATATAGTGACTTTATTGAAAATGTATAGAACTATATATTGACTTTATTGAAAATGTATAAAACTATAGGGTGACTTTATTGAAAATGTATAGAACTGTAGGGTGACTTTATTAAAAAACATTTTCTAATGCATACTATCACTCTTTTTATTGTATATCCTTGGACCGCAAACTTTTGGGCTTTCCTACGTATATTCTAACTGTGAAACTCCTGAAGTTTGCTTAATGGTATTTTTAAATGTATTTATCTACATGGTAAATATATTTATCTACATGGTAAATATATTTATCTACATGGTAAATATATTTATCTACATGGTAGATATATTTATCTACATGGTAAATATATTTATCTACATGGTAGATATATTTATCTACATGGTAAATATATTTATCTACATGGTAGATATATTTATCTACATGGTAAATATATTTATCTACATGGTAGATATATTTATCTATATGGTAAATATATTTATCTACATGGTAAATATATTTATCTACATGGTAAATATATTTATCTACATGGTAAATATATTTATCTACATGGTAGATATATTTATCTACATGGTAAATATATTTATCTACATGGTAAATATATTTATCTACATGGTAAATATATTTATCTACATGGTAAATATATTTATCTACATGGTAAATATATTTATCTACATGGTAAATATATTTATCTACATGGTAAATATATTTATCTACATGGTAAATATATTTATCTACATGATAAATATATTTATCTACATGGTAAATATATTTATCTACATGGTAGATATATTTATCTACATGGTAAATATATTTATCTACATGGTAGATATATTTATCTACATGGTAAATATATTTATCTACATGGTAGATATATTTATCTACATGGTAAATATATTTATCTACATGGTAGATATATTTATCTACATGGTAAATATATTTATCTACATGGTAAATATATTTATCTACATGGTAAATATATTTATCTACATGGTAAATATATTTATCTACATGGTAGATATATTTATCTACATGGTAAATATATTTATCTACATGGTAAATATATTTATCTACATGGTAAATATATTTATCTACATGGTAAATATATTTATCTACATGGTAAATATATTTATCTACATGGTAAATATATTTATCTACATGGTAAATATATTTATCTACATGGTAAATATATTTATCTACATGGTAAATATATTTATCTACATGGTAAATATATTTATCTACATGGTAAATATATTTATCTACATGGTTAATATATTTATCTACATGGTAAATATATTTATCTACATGGTAAATATATTTATCTACATGGTTAATATATTTATCTACATGGTAAATATATTTATCTACATGGTAAATATATTTATCTACATGGTTAATATATTTATCTACATGGTAAATATATTTATCTACATGGTAAATATATTTATCTACATGGTTAATATATTTATCTACATGGTAAATATAGTGCAAGCGTAGTATTCTTATGTTTCGTAACAACTTCCTTCAAATAACATTTCTAGAGATTTGTCGTTAACATTGTGGAAATTCCCGTTTATTCAAATATAATACAAAATTGAACGACTGTTTAATCCACTTGAAAATATACATTTAAACCCGACTTGTTTCATAATCGACTTCATCTTCAGTTAGTTCGGAATACTCCTGAAGATGAGCCGCGTACGACTTGAAACTAGTTGGGTTAAATACTCGTATATATCATATTTTCAAACGGTTTAAACAGTGTTTTAATTTATAATTATATTTGAACTTTTATCTACATCTATCTTGATTTGATTTTACATGGACACAGGGACATGGTTTGTTTTTGCTTTTTAATTGAAATGAAGTTAGTCCGCTGAGAGGAACCAGGAGAATAGGAGGAGCACCGGTCTTTAATTGAAATGAAGTTAGTTCGCTGAGAGGAACCAGGAGAATAGGAGAAGCACCCGTCTTTGATTGAAATGAAGTTAGTTCGCTGAGAGGAACCAGGAGAATAGGAGAAGCACCGGTCTTTAATTGAAATGAAGTTAGTCCGCTGAGAGGAACCAGGAGAATAGGAGGAGCACCGGTCTTTGATTGAAATGAAGTTAGTCCGCTGAGAGGAACCAGGAGAATAGGAGGAGCACCGGTCTTTAATTGAAATGAAGTTAGTCCGCTGAGAGGAACCAGGAGAATAGGAGGAGCACCGGTCTTTAATTGAAATGAAGTTAGTCCGCTGAGAGGAACCAGGAGAATAGGAGGAGCACCGGTCTTTAATTGAAATGAAGTTAGTCCGCTGAGAGGAACCAGGAATTCGAATAGGAGAAGCGTTGGTCTTTACAAAGGTTTTTGGGTAATTGTAGGCCTAGTTGTCCCCTTTATATGTGAGGGATATACTCTAAGATTAACGGTGGATGCCTGAAACCGCTGATACTACCAAACCCCTTTTATTTATTATGTTTCATTCCTATACAAATATATCTATGATAAAGTTTAATTTATAGATTCGGCACAGTAAGTAATTGATTTTCGCTGGTCAGCAGTGCAATATGCAACTCAAGTTTGGAATGGCTCCTCACATGCTCGTCAGGTTGGCGTCGCTATGGACGGATCCGGAAGAACACTTATAATAACAGTCTGCTTGAAAATAACATCGGTGCAGCAAATATACCAGTTGATCGGTATCGCTAGTTTGCCCGAATATCGACACTACACGCTCAGTATAGAACCTCATATAGAGTATAGAAACGAATGATGGGGGGGGGGGGGGGGATCTTGTTCGCCTCCTATTGGAAGTACGTGGCATAGTTGATCCGGACATGAAAATCAACGAGTTAGAGATTAAAAACGATAACTTATAATAAAATAGAACGATATATTTTAATTAAGGTTATGTGAGTGTTCCCTCTCTCTCTTTTTTTCTACATGGAATTTAACCACATGTTCAGTTGTTATTTAGTTACATTTCAGGAGGCGCGGGGCGGGATAAATGTAAATACACCAGAATAATCCAAATATCATCCATTAAATCTTCCAGATGTATTTTTAAGAAATTATTAAATAAATAAATATACTGAACTCACCCTCTCACCCTTATTCAACTTGTGATAGATGAAGGAAAAGGAATGAAGGAGATTACTTGTGAGACCTTCTGAAGATTCGTTAGAATTTTCCATTAAATATTGTCGAATCGCCATTGAAGGGTAACCGGAAACCGTGGATAAGGCGACACGGCACTTTCCACAGTTTTCTTCTTTTCGGGTTCAGCTTGAAGATCTTCGGAAATCTGAGTTCTGGCATGCAGACGACATGGCAAAGTCACTTCCAATAGGGCAGGGCTACTTTATCCTTGTTAGAAGTTCTGGCATGCAGACGACATGGCAAAGTCACTTCCAATAGGGCAGGGCTACTTTATCCTTGTTAGAAGTTCTGGCATGCAGACGACATGGCAAAGTCACTTCCAATAGGGCAGGGCTACTTTATCCTTGTTAGAAGTTCTGGCATGCAGACGACATGGCAAAGTCACTTCCAATAGGGCAGGGCTACTTTATCCTTGTTAGAAGTTCTGGCATGCAGACGACATGGCAAAGTCACTTCCAATAGGGCAGGGCTACTTTATCCTTGTTAGAAGTTCTGGCATGCAGACGACATGGCAAAGTCACTTCCAATAGGGCAGGGCTACTTTATCCTTGTTAGAAGTTCTGGCATGCAGACGACATGGCAAAGTCACTTCCAATAGGGCAGGGCTACTTTATCCTTGTTAGAAGTCTACTAAATTCATTACAGATATTTTGGAGTAATAAAAAATAAAAGCGCATTTGGTCCAACATTATTTATTGAGTGATGTAAAAAACGTTTTACATAATATTTTCATATACAATAACAAAATATAATAATTAAACATCGAATTAAATAATGTTATAAAAAATTAATCAATTAAATAAATAAGTACAATGTCCTTATTGATTATATTTTATCCTATGGCAACCTTAACATACATTCATTCATTGACTAATCAATCTGTACGCTGTTAACATTATATATATATATATATATATATATATATATATATATATATATATATATATATATATATATATATATATATATATATATATATATATATATATATATATATATAATATATATATATATATATATATGCATGGCAGCATCACGTGGCATCGGCGAGCAAAGGACCGAACTGTTTGGAGTCAACTTGGGGAGACCTTCATCCATATATATATATATATATATATATGCATGGCAGCATCACGTGGCATCGGCGAGCAAAGGACCGAACTGTTTGGAGTCAACTTGGGGAGACCTTCATCCAGCAGTGGATCGACCCTGGTTGACAATGATGATGATGATGATGATGATATATATATATATATATA